>CM053035.1:118842480-118951206 GCA_028564925.1 Lithobates sylvaticus | reverse complement strand
TAATGAAAAATAAGGGAGTATGTTGTGCTGTCTATGGTGCCTTTTACTAATATGTATCTGCCTGCTTGATCTCTAATAGTGTCTGAAGGGGAAAATTTCAGGTTTTTAGAAAAGCATATGGCTATGCCTTTTGTTTTGTTCCCTGCATTGGAGAGGTAGAACTGGGGATAGTTGCTATGTAGGAAAGAGGGATTATAGGTGGAAGGGAAATGGGTTTCTTGTAATAAAAGGATTTGAATCTTTTGTGATTGATAGTGTTTAAACAATTTACGTCTTTTAACTAGGGAATTAATCCCCTGAACATTGTGGGTGGCTATACAGAGAGGGGCAGATGTGGTGTTGACAGCATGCATGGATCAGAGGGTGGGATAAACGCGTCAACCAGTGGGATCTTACCCTGACCCATGGGGGTGGATGCAGGTTCTTAGCATCTTCCGTCCAATGCTCCAGAGGGTGGAGTGTAGATCGCGGAGTTGAGCCTCTGGGTGACCCAGAAAAAAGGGAGAGGGGTTGGAGGGGGTGGTGTGGACCGGTCCTGAGAAGAGAAGACATGGCGAGTCAAAAACTTGGTACAGAACAGTATAACAAACAATATAAAAAGCAGCAATCGAGAAACCCCAACCCCTTTGCAGGAAGAAGGTGCTGCAACCCTCTTACTGAAATTTTTTTCCCGAAAAACAACCCCAAACGTGGGGGGGGGGTGTAGCACAGTCCCCGAGTGGAAGAAAAACACCACTCTGAGACAGTTGGAGGCGAAGTGCTGCCGCTCCAGCCTCCCCGCAAATTAAAAACTAAAAATAACGGTGGAGATCTGGATGCGCAAAAAAGATTAAAAAAAAGGGGAATTTTGTTATAAACATATAAGTGTGATGTATCCATTTACCCTTGGTTGGGAGTTTGTGCCTCCCCCGCTTGGACACTTAATGGGGGGGGGGGAGAGAGAAATCCACTGTAGATTAACCAGATAATTGATCACAGGTTAGGATAGACTATTCGTGTGGACCCTGAGTTCCTGGGGAGGAGAATATTACCGTCCCTCATCAAAACGCAATGACTTTGGGTAGAGTTACTCAGGGGGTCTGGTCAAGTCTAGTTGGTGTCCAGGGCAAATGACAACTGTTCAGAGCTGCTGTAGCAGTTATGTTATTCAGTTGTCATAGGCATGTTAGAAGAAATGGGCCAGAACAAAGTTGTTTCAAGGTAGGAGGAAGTGACTTGAGGACTCAGCTGACCAAGGTTTGGTGAGCGAAATCCTAGGTGACAAGACCTGGAGAAGAGGTTTAAAGATCTTCTTGTTTTATTGTATAAGGTGACAGGTCTGCAAATATTTGAATGGGGTGTCCTTGTATAGTATGTTTTATCGTTTCCCGGGCTCGTCGCATAACTTCTTCTTTAACCTTGTAAAAAATGTGGTTTTACCACAATGTCTCTGGGTAGGCCATCCTGGCGTGGGGGCTGAAGGGCCCTATGGCCACGATCTATTTCCAGGCGATGGTCTGGAATATCTGGGATCAGAATTTTACCAAACATGTGGACGATATTGACAGTTTCTTTGAAAGATTCAGGGAAGCCTCTGAGTCTAAAATTATATCTGCGGGATCTATTTTCAAGATCATCCAATTTTGAGAATGCAATGTCCAATTGTTCATGCAATTCGTGAATTCTGTCAGTATTCTGGTCAGCTTTGGAAAGGGTTTGGTCAGTTTTGGCTTTGATCGCTTCTATTATGGCCCCTAAGTGATGCAGGTCTGCTTGGATAATGGATGTGATCTGTGTAGCAGTTTGGGCCAAGCCCCTGGAAAGCATTTTAGAGAATGTCTCCATTAATGATGTTAAATCAAAGGGAGTCGCAGGAATTGACCTGTTGTGAGCCCTGGGGTGTTCTGGAGTATTTGTCAGATCCTCCATTGGGGTAAGGAGAAGGCCATCTAGAGTTCTGCCCAGCAGCGATTCTGTGGAGGTCGGGGACAATAGTGGGTTCATCTGGGTACTTACTGTGGGTTGATGTGTTCCCTCTGTGCAGGCATCCAGGTCTGCCTGGTCAGCGATGGATTCCTCTGGATCCGACTCTGGGCCTCGTGTGTCTTTGGCTGCCGCCATCTTTGGAGAGGCCGTGGCCGAAGGCCCGGGGTCAAGTTGTCAGGATAAATTCTGTCTCGCTGTGCCCCCTATCATGCAGGGGGAGGTCCTTGGGACCTCTGCAGTCGGTGGGGGGGAGGCAGAGAGAATCCCCATCGTTTGACGGCTGTGGCGGGGAGAGCTGGCTGGAGCGGAGCAGAGCTCTCAGAACATGCGACCGTCTGTGGAGATGCTGTGCATGCGCCTTTATATTGCTTTATATTGCTTTTTTATGGTTATTTTATGTTGATATGGTCTGTTTGTGTGTGTGTTCAACGGGCAAAGTGCAAGAACAGCATGCACCTAAACCACCTTACATTATGCTACTCGCATTTGCCCCACCCTTTATCCCCTTTTTTATAAGTAAAAATAGGAGATTGGTTAGACATATTTGCTGTTGTTAAAACACCACTGGCAAATTTTACATTTTAATTCTTGTAGTAAAACACCTACATATACCCAATGTCTTTAGTACATTTTGTCCTGGTCTTGCTCATTAAAACTGTTCAAAACTGTTCTGCTGTTGGCATATATTTAAACTGCTTTATCATCCGTGACCTCTTAATTCTTGTAATAAAACACTTGCTTGTGCTGTGTGTCTCCAGTACTTGTTGGCCTAGTCTTGCTCATTACATTTGTCATTATACTGCTGTATCATCTGTGGTCTCTCAATTTTTATTGAGAGTTTGAAAGAAATTGGCCAATATCAGGACAGTTTTATATCAGCTGGAACAGGAACAGCCTTTGTCTGCCAGTTGGATTTGTTGCTGCTTAAACTACCTGAAAATGGCTTTCTGTTGGCCAAACTAATTATAAAAGAACAAAAATCAATTTCACAGCCAAATACATTGACCTATTAGGCACCCTAAAGCTTTTTATTTAAAAGTTTTGTGTTGTTTTTTTTTTTTTCAATGTGGCCTACAAAACTACAAAGACCCTCTCCCAACTATATGGCCAAGCTTCCTCTCCTTGGTTTCCATTCCTTTTTTGACAATTGCTTCATATTCACCTAAAATGGCCAGAATGTACTAACAACATTCACCTTCCTCTATAGACTTTAATTGGATTCCCCACCAAGCACTAACATTTTTAAGTTAAATAAATAGGCATCTAAAGGCTGGAGCCAGTTAATACAATTTGGGTACAGGCAGGTGTATTTAGACCTCAAACATAAAATCATTTTAGGAAAAACTGTGTTTTTCCCATAGCAATTTTTTTTTTTTTTAGAAACTGGAAGGTTGGACCGTTGTGAAAGGAGAAACAATGTTCTGTAATTCACGTTTATTTCTCATATTTAGAGAACGATGAAACATAACAGCTTTCCAATAAGTCCCTGTACCCCAAAATATAAAGGTTTCCTATAACAGCCATGTTGAGAGGTGTAAATATCTACAATGATTTTGGTGAAAAAAAGGTAAAAGATAGAGATAGAAGATACATTTGTTTCACCTTTGTTAAACTATAATAAAAAGATGTAAAGCATTTGACCAAAGAAAAAAATTGGCAAAATATTAGAAATAGAAATGAAAAAGAAATACAGCAAAATAGTGATTTCAACCTTTTGGTAGCGTACGCAAGCTAGGAAACCAGTGAAAAGACACAACACTGTGTAGCAACTTTACTGAAAAAACATTCTATGAAATCCCAATCAAAACTTTTGGTGGCAAGGAAGGAACTATACTTTATACTGTACATTGGTCTGAACCACTCAGACTTTTATAAGGAGAAAAAGGTAATAAAGTGTCTGAATTTAGAGGACCACAACCCTGAGATCGCTGGGTGCAGAAATCATGGTAATGGGTGAATAGCTGTTTAAAGGCAGAATTTTATAGTCCCTTGTGATGTCAGCGACCCATCATGTCCGGTTTGTGACGTCACAAGGGGACCGGGGTCACCCGCTGACATTATCAGGTGACTCCGCCCCTTATCTATTTAAGAAATGTCAGACGAAGGAGCAGGCAGTCCACGGGAAGCGCTCAACTAGGCCAGAGGTTTTTTCTTTTTCTTTTTTTTGGGTTTAGTGTTTTTTTGTTTTTTTTTTATAAAAGGAATTGTCAAAAACTTGTTTACTGTATTCACTTTTTACACATTTTTGACAAATGGATAGGGGTACTATGTACCCCATAAGCATTCCCATAAAGGGGGGCTGGAATATGGGGGCCGCTTGTTAAAGGGGGCTTCCAGATTCCGATAAGCTCCCTGTCCGCAAACCCCCACAATCACTGGCCAGGGTTTTGGGGATGAGGCCCTTGTCTCCATCAACATGGCGACAAGATGCTTTGGGGTAGAGGGGGCAGAGCACCCCCCCAAGTTGAGGGCATGTGGCCAAGTTGAGGGCATGTGGCTTGGTATGGCTCTGGAGGAAGGGGGACAAGCCAGTGGCCTGTTGGGGGACCCCACGTTGTTGTTATCTATTCTATTACACAGCTAATGCTTCAGCTATTCTTCACACAGAATTCAATGCGGTCAATCATTTTTTAGACCGTTACAATTTTGAATCATTCTGAAAGTTTGGAATTTGTTATAAAATTAATATACTAAACAACATTTTATGAAAATTAAACAATTTAATGAATTCCAAAACTACACTAAACGAATTCCGAAACTAAATGAAATTAGTAACATAACGTGTATATATATACAGTGCCTTGCGAAAGTATTCGGCCCCCTTGAACTTTTCAACCTTTTGCCACATTTCAGGCTTCAAACATAAAGATATAAAATTTTTTTTTTTTGTGAAGAATCACCAACAAGTGGGACACAATTGTGAAGTGGAACGAAATCTATTGGATTTTTGAAACTTTTTTAACTAATAAAAAAATGAAAAGTGGGGCGTGCAAAATTATTCGGCCCCCTTGCGTTAATACTTTGTAGAGCCACCTTTTGCTGCGATTACAGCTGCAAGTCGCTTGGGGTATGTCTCTATCAGTTTTGCACATCGAGAGACTGAAATTCTTGCCCATTCTTCCTTGCAAAACAGCTCGAGCTCAGTGAGGTTGGATGGAGAGCGTTTGTGAACAGCAGTTTTCAGCTCTTTCCACAGATTCTCGATTGGATTCAGGTCTGGACTTTGACTTGGCCATTCTAACACCTGGATACGTTTATTTGTGAACCATTCCTTTGTAGATTTTGCTGTATGTTTGGGATCATTGTCTTGTTGGAAGATAAATCTCCGTCCCAGTTTCAGGTCTTTTGCAGACTCCAACAGGTTTTCATCCAGAATGGTCCTGTATTTGGCTGCATCCATCTTCCCCTCAATTTTAACCATCTTCCCTGTCCCTGCTGAAGAAAAGCAGGCCCAAACCATGATGCTGCCACCACCATGTTTGACAGTGGGGATGGTGTGTTGAGGGTGATGAGCTGTGTTGCTTTTACGCCAAACATATCGATTTGCATTGTGGCCAAAAAGTTCGATTTTGGTTTCATCGGACCAGAGCACCTTCTTCCACATGTTTGGTGTGTCTCCCAGGTGGCTTGTGTCAAACTTTAAACGAGACTTTTTATGGATATCTTTGAGAAATGGCTTTCTTCTTGCCACTCTTCCATAAAGGCCAGATTTGTGCAGTGTACGACTGATTGTTGTCCTATGGACAGACTCTCCCACCTCAGCTGTAGTTCTCTGCAGTTCATCCAGAGTGATCATGGGCCTCTTGGCTGCATCTCTGATCAGCCTTCTCTTTGTCTGAGCTGAAAGTTTAGAGGGACAGCCAGGTCTTGGTAGATTTGCAGTGGTCTGATACTCCTTCCATTTCAAAATGATCGCTTGCACAGTGCTCCTTGGGATGTTTAAAGCTTGGGAAATCTTTTTGTATCCAAATCCGGCTTTAAACTTCTCCACAACAGTATTACGGACCTGCCTGGTGTGTTCCTTGGTCTTCATGATGCTCTCTGCGCTTTCAACAGACCCCTGAGACTATCACAGAGCAGGTGCATTTATACAGAGACTTGATTACACACAGGTGGATTCTATTTATCACCATCAGTCATTTAGGACAACATTGGATCATTCAGAGATCCTCGCTGAACTTCTGGAGTGAGTTTGCTGCACTGAAAGTAAAGGGGCCGAATAATTTTGCACGCACCACTTTTCAGTTTTTTATTTGCTAAAAAAGTTTAAAATATCCAATAGATTTTGTTCCACTTCACAATTGTGTCCCACTTGTTGGTGATTCTTCACAAAAAATTAAAATTTTATATCTTTATGTTTGAAGCCTGAAATGTGGCAAAAGGTTGAAAAGTTCAAGGGGGCCGAATACTTCGCAAGGCACTGTATATATACGAAGCTAAACAAATTTTTGGGTTTTGCACATGTCTAATTCTGTATCTTATGAGGTGGATCATTTTGGAGGGCCTAAGTGTAATAGACAAGCAAGAGAATACCAACATAGTATAGAGCTACCAAAATTTATTATTATTATTATACTGGATTTCTATAGCGCCAACAGTTTACGCATTACTTTACAACAAAAAGGGGAGCTTACAATCTAAAAGGGAGGGGGAGTGCTACAAAAGGTAATAGCTGCAGGGGATGATCTGATGGAGATGACTGAAGTAAAGTTCTTAGGTGGAGATGGGGTAGGCTTCCCTGAATAAATTTGTTTTCAAGGATTGCCTAAAGGTGCAAAGGGTAGGCGCTGACCAGACATACTGAGGCAGGGAGTTCAAGAGGTTGGGAGACACTCAGGGGGTCTTGGGAGGAGCAGAGAGGACGATTTGGGTGATATCTGCAGATGAGGTTGGTGATGGAGCTGGGGGCCATTTGTGGATAGCCTTATATGTTGTGGTTAGTATTTTGAATTTTATATTATATATATGGAGTAGGAGAAGCCAGTGAAGAAATTGGCAGAGAGGGGCAGCAGTCACAGATCAATTAGTAAGGTGTATTAGTCTAGCAGCAGCATTCATAATATAATAAAGGGAGGATAGCCTGTGTGAAGGTAGGCCAGTGAAGAGAGAGTTGCAGTAGTCAAGGTGGAAAATAACCAAGGAGTAAATGGATTGTATTATGGTGTTGTTAGTCAGGAAGGGGCGAATTCTTGAAATGTTGCAGAAGTTAAGGCAGCAAGATTTAGCAAGTGATGTGTGTGTGGGGGCTGATTCAACAAAACATTTAGATATGAAGAGGGGGCTTGAGGTTTTCACTGTTATTGCACAAGTTATGGTTATCTGCAAACTGGCAGTGGTCCCCTAGTTTGCCTTTATAAATACTTTAATTTAGCAGGAATCGTGATGAAATTCAGAAAAAATATTTTTGATCACTACTAAAACCTGATTAGTACAACCTACCTAAGCCAAATGTTTAAACTAGCAATTTATGATGTATCTTGTAGCACAGCTCCTGCAATTCTGTATGTTCTGCTATCCTTTTTTTTTGATATAAACTAAAGCAAAACTGTACATCTCACCAGCCATAAACTGGCTAGAAAACCCATACAAAAAGGGCCCCCAGAGCAAAGGTCTGGTATTATATTGACACTAATTTATCTGCTGTCATCAGGAGATGAGTGCACACAATCAAACCAGCAATCATGGCAGCAAATATTTATGCATCTCCAGGGCTGGAAAAAAAAAATATATAAGAAAGGATTTGGCTTGGAAAATGGAATGCTGTGACAGTTTGGGAGCCTGCTGTAGGTATGTAGACCTCTAGGAATCTACATTTCATATGTACTACAGTCCTCCTTTACCCCCATGACAGCGTCTCCTTAACCAACAAGAGCATATAAACTGGAGAGTTAAATTGGAAAGCCACCCCACACAATTTTTGTTTCTACAGCCCCACCCTTTCTTTCCCACCTTCTTGCAGTATTACTCAATAAAACTAAAACCCAGTACACACTGAGCCCCGGTACACACTGAGCAGCATATCCAAGACTACCTCTATAACTCTAGATGGGGCCTATATAATCTAATGTACAATATGCTAATATTCGGTTATGCTAATCATGGCCCATTGCCCAGGGTGACTGGTTGTCTATGTCATGGAAGAACATTTTTTCTTTTATGCAGACTCCTATTGTTTCCTCTTGGGAATTTTAAATACAGACAATAAATACTTCCATCATTAATAAATAAAATTACATTAAAACTTTACACTTGTGCTCCTATTCTAGGCAGGCATATGCTTCTGGTCTATGACATAATTACTCCTCCAATGGGGAGTCCTAACAAGGAAAAGTTCCCCAAAGCATATCAATTACTTCAATCAAAATATTCTTTAAGGGGTAAAAAGGAGGTATCTAAGTGATTGAGAAACATACAATTGTTAGACATATGGGAAAATTAAGGTAGCCAAAAAAACACCTCAAAGGCTACCAGAAAATCTATGCATTCCAATACACATTGGATTTTTTAGAAATATATGAAAAACCAAGGCCCTTTAAATTCAAGTGTAGTTTTCCAGCATCTATGGACAACTGTCAGGTCGGGGGGTGACCATTATGAGGTCAATGATAGACCACGCAGACATACTTTCACCAAGAATAGAGGAGTTGTTTATTGAGACCGAAACTATACAAAGTTTAGTATTGAGGACACAATTAAAATTGATCAAGAGGAGTGGGTATAAACATTCCTGTGCTGGCTGCTTCAAATATTAATGGATTACTGACCATCACGATGAAGAACTAGTCCCCCAGGATCCCCAAGGGAGTTTACAATCAATCAGGATACATCAAACTTAAATTACCAGAATGATTAAATGATATAGCCTGTACCTACAAATTGTATGAGAAATAGTGGGTTAATGCATTCACCCATATTTTAGCCCCATCAAGAATTGAAAAAAGCTTGCCCAAATAGGTACCTCCAAGACATGATATGGAATGGTATGATCCTAAGGAGCTGGGGGTTCCCAAAATAAATCACCCATATAAGCCAAGCCGGAATCCACTAAAATGTTAGACTGACCATACTGAAACCTGTGAACATAGCTGTGCCCAATTGACTATGAAATGAAATCCTATAATTTTAAAAAAGTTTTCTTTACCAACAGACTTTTAAGTGGCCCATCCAAGGATTGAATGAGACTAGAGATGAGAAAATGTTGCCTTTGTCCATCAGGGTTGGATATAGCCCATCTGATCTGGGGGGACAGTAAAGTCGGGAGGGGGGCCTACCCTTTTTTTTATCCTTTCCAGCTAGCTCTCCCTATTCTTTTGTCTCTCGAGGCCTCCCTGCTGGCACTGGTTGCATGTGAGTCACTGTGTGACAGAGATGCGGATAACCTGTATTCCCTGTTAATTCGTGTGCTTCTGTCCCCCGACCTAGAAGTGACATCTGATGTTATACATCAATTTTCTTTTTTTTTTTTTTTCAAAATGTATTATTTTGTACTTTACAGTATTATCTCATGTTTATGTAAATGCTGGATGTCCCCCGGGGCTAGATGGCCTTTACCTTTATTTTGTTCTGCAATTGCCTCACTTTGCTGTGTTTCCTTTGCAGTGTCTTTTCCATCTCCCTTGCCAAGGTGTTTTCACTCGATTCATCTGTTTGCTGCACCCAGTACGTGTAGTTTGGTGCCACCAGGGGGGCTATTGTGAGATCCACTCTTAACAGGTGGATCACTGTTCATCCCTGCCACGGCATCTGTGTTTTCTCCTGGCTTCCTAGTCTATCAGTGTGTCGGCGCTACCTTCTCCCACTTTTGCCTCCCTTCTCCAGCATGGTGGCTGCGACATTGCACCAAATGGAAATGATGTCACTACGTGCGCCTCAGCACACCGGAAGTGACGCCATCCGTGGTGAGTTCCGCTCTGGGGCATAACGGTGGGGATAATGGAGACCCTAAATAATTAACCCTCACACCTGCCATGTCTAATTTTGGCACCCCACTGATTGGTCCTATGTACACCTGATTGGGTTCAGCCATCCTTATATACTGCTTCCACTACAGACCTCAATGTTGTTCTCCTTTGGTGATGCAGCTGGGCGGCCACTCTGGGGCAAGTGAAAAAGCAGATTTTTGTTACCTTGTGCAGCCATACCGCTCCACCATTCTGGTAAGATCAAGCCCCTTTGGACCTATGGATTTATTTTGTTGTTGTATCTTTTTGGAAATACTCTTCAAAACTGATTTGACTACATGTCTTTGCTCTTAATTGAATTTCTAGGGTTCTTTTGGGCCATTTTAGTCCCATCTTTTGAAAACAAGTTTGCTTGTCAGTTTGGGGTGTGCATTTCTCTCAACTGAGAGATACAAACACATAACTCCAGGTATTGGACCATTAGGCTCACTTTGTATTTGGCTTCTTTGAGATCTTTATTTCAGTATTTTTCCCTTTATATAGAACACTTTCATTGTGCTTTATTTATTATTAGGATTTTACAATCATCTCAGAGTGGCCTTATATATATCCCTTGTGCTGCGGAAACATGAAACGTTTCTATGGCACTGCTGCTTTTGCCTTTGGTGGCCTCCAGCATATCTAGATGCGTGTCTTGTTTTTATTTTTGTAAGTATTGTACTTAAGCATTCCAACTTAATGTTTGATACTTCATTATATGGTATGTCTCTTGCCTTTTTTCTTTATGATATACTTATCTATGTATATTCTTTAGAGATTCATCAATATGCTACCGGATGCCATCCTCCTGATATCACCCCCGAGGAAGACTTAACCAGTCGAAACGCATCAGTGCTCTGGATCCATGCATCTGGGATCATCATGTCTTATTGTGCTGTTAACCAACTTTAAGTATTTTAGTACCATGGTTAAATTTATATACATTTTGTGTAGTATTTTGTATACCGTCTACCTGTTTACAAGGGTATATTTTTATTGTTATCCCAATAAACATGGTATTTTACCTTAACGTCACACACTTTTTTGATATCTATTGGGCATCGCAAAGTCCCTCCTTCCCCCATTTCTCCCCGTTGTGGGTTTTTGCATGACATCTTATGTTACTTATGGAGTGGACGGGGAAATCCAGGTTCTTGAGTCTCTACCTGGCTGCGTCGAAAAGGGCATGTGTTAGGCCAGTGTTTCTCAATCATTTTCAGTCATGGCACCCTTTAAAAGTATGCAAAATCATGAGTCCCAAACTATATTTATTGGGCTGAAGCACACTGACATCTGCACTGGATGCTAACGTCACCCTTTCCTCCACATGGGGGAGTCCCCCCTTCGCTTCAATGTTCCCTTTTACATCACAGTTCAATCATTACATCAGAGTCCCCATCTCATCACAGTAGAGTCCCCCATCAGATTAGTGTCCTCTATTACATCAGAGCTCCTCTTTACTTTGCATCAGTGTCCACCCTTCACATTAGATTCCCAAGTCACATTGGATTCGCCCATTATATCAGAGGTCCCCTTTACAGTAGAGAACTTTCTTCATATTAGAGCCCCCATCACATCAGTGTCCCCCACTTACATAAGATGACATAAGAGTCCCCCCTTTAGAAAAAACAAACATGTTGTTGAATATATTAAATTAAAGGGTGTTCCCACTAGAAGAACTCTGAATAAAATATTATTCTGAAATACATATTTGTTATAACGGTAGTTATACAGTGCCTTGAAAAAGTATTCATATCCCTTGCAATTTTCCACATTTTGTCATGTTACAACCTAAAAAAGAAATGTATTTATTGGGATTTTATGCAATAGACCAACACAAAGTGGCACAGTGAAAGGAAAATGATAAATGTTTTTCAATTTTTTTTTTACAAATAAATAGCTGTGTGGCATGCATTTGTATTCAGTCCTCTTTACTCTGATACCCCTAACCAAAATCTAGTGGAACCAACTGCCTTCAGAAGTCACCTAATTAGTAAATAGAGTCCACATGTGTGTAATTTAATCTCAGTATAAATACAGCTGTTCTGAGAAGCCCTCAGAGGTTTGTTAGGGAACCTTAGTGAACAAAACAGCGTCATGAAGGCCAAGAAACACACCAGGCAGGTCAGGGATAAAGTTTAAAGCAGGGTTAGGTTATAAAGAAATATCCCAAGCTTTGAACATCTCAAGGAGCACTGTTCAATCCATCGACCGAAAATGAAAAGAGTATGGCACAACTGCAAACCTACCAAGATATGGCCGTCCACGTAAACTGACAGGCCGGGCAAGGAGAGCATTAATCAGAGAAGCAGCCAAGAGGCCCATGGTAACTCTGGAGGATCTGCAGAGATCCACAGCTCAGGTGGGAGAATCTGTCCACAGGGCAACTATTAAGCCCCATACACACGGTCGGATTTTCCGATGGATTCTGTCCTATCAGGCAATGTTGTCGGAAATTCCGACCGTGTGTAGGCACCATCGGACAGTTTCCATCGGATTGTCCGACGGACAAAGTCCTATCTCCTGCTGGATAGATTTTTTGACAACAAAGTCCGATCACACCAAATCCGATCGTGTGTAGCGAATTCCGACGGACAAAGTGCTACGCATGCTCAGATCACATTACAAGACCAAAGCTATTGGCTACTAGCCTCTACGTAGTCCCGTCGTAGGCAACAAACGTCACCACGTTCAGAATGATCGGATTTTCCGACAACTTTGTCCGACCGTGTGTACGCAAAACCAACATCGGACAAAGTACGACGGACATGATCCGACGGACCTGGTCCTCGGATAATCCGCGCGTGTGTATGGGGCTTTAGTCGTGCACTCCACAAATCTGGCCTTTATAGAAGAGTAGCAAGAAGAAAGCCATTGTTAAATAAAAGCCATAAGAAGTCCTGTTTGCAGTTTGTGAGAAGTCATGTGGGGGACACAGCAAACATGTGGAAGAAGGTGCTCTCGTCATATGAGACCAAAATTTTACTTTTTGACCTAAAAGCAAAATGCTATGTGTGTCAGAAAACTAACACTGCACATCACCCTGAACACACCATCCCCACCTTAAAACATGGTGGTGGCCAGTGATGGCACTAACGCCGTTAAAGTAAACGGCGTTACGTAACGCCGTTACTTTAGAGGGTAACGAGTAATCTAACTGATTACTCTTCCCTTCGCGGTAACGCCGTTCCCATTACTGGGGCGGCGTTACCGCAATTACCCACCGCGATCGCAGAGCCGTCCACGGCCTCGGCCTTAGGAAAGGCCGCGGCTTCGGCCTAGCTCCGGAGCGGCGGCCATCTTGGTGCACCCGATGGCCGCAGCTCCGGCCTAGCTCCGGAGCGGCGGCCATCTTGGTGCACCAGTCGGCCGTTTACAATGTGATTGCTCCGTCAAATGACGGAGCGATCACTTTGTAAACAAACCGGCGTCAGGATGACGCTGGTCTCCCCTCTGTGTACAGATCTGTACAGTGGAGGGGAGAGTTTGGATGGCAGCAGCCATCCCTCCATACCCTGCCAATACTGTGCAATGCTCTGCAACACCCTGCCAATACTATGCAATGCTCTGCAACACCCTGCCAATACTGTGCAATACTCTGCAACACCCTGCCAATACTGTGCAATACTCTGCAACACCCTGCCAATACTGTGCAATACTCCGCAACACCCTGCCAATACTGTGCAATACTCTGCAACACGCTGCCAATACTGTGCAATACTCTGCAACACCCTGCCAATACTGTGCAATACTCTGCAACACCCTGCCAATACTGTGCAATACTCTGCAACACCCTGCAACACCATGCAATACTCTGCAACACCATGCCAATACTCTGCAATACTCTGCAACACCCCGCCATACTCTGCAACACCCCGCCATACCCCGCCATACTCTGCAACACCCCGCCACACCCCGCAATACTCTGCAATACATGGTAATACCCAGCCATACTCGGCGATACCCAGCCATACTTGGCGATACCCAGCTATACTCAGACAATATTACAGTTGGGGAGATGACGTGGATATTACAGTGGGGGAGATTGTGGATATTACAGTGGGGGCTTTATGGTGGTGGAATTTCAACGATCTGATCCGTGAGTTATGGGGGGACAGATGTACAGAGGGGGAACAGATATATGTGTGTGGGGGGGGGGGGGGGGGCAGACGTGTAGTGGGGTACATAGGGGGAACAGATATATGTGTGTTTGGGGGGGGGCAGAAGTGTAGTGGGGTACAGAGGGGGAAACAGATATATGTGTTGGGGGGGAACAGACGTGCAGGGGGGTACAGAGGGGAAATAGACATGCAGGGGGGCACGCGCCCCTTGATTATAGTAATACTAGACCCGCCCCTAAGAATATTTAAAAAAAAAGTCAGTTACTTTGCTGAGTAACTAATTACTTTTCCAATGTAGTAACTGAGTTACTAACTCAATTACTTTTTTGGGAGAAGTAATTTGTAACGTAACTAATTACTTTTTTAAAGTAAGATGACCAACACTGGTGGTGGCAACATCATGTTGTAGGGATGCTTTTATTCAGCAGGGGCAGGGAAGCTGGTCAGAGTTGAACTGAAGATGGATGGAGCCAAATACAGGGAAATCTTAGAAGAAAACCTGTTATGCCACGTACACACAACCGTTTTTACCATCGGAAAAAACTCTGAGGGTTTTTCCGACAGAGTTCCGCTGAAACTGTCTTGCCTACACACGATCACACCAAAGACCGACCGTCTAGAACGCGGTGACGTACAACACGTACGTCGGGACTAGAAAAAGGAAGTTCAATAGCCAGTAGCCAATAGCTGCCGTCTCGTACTTGCTTCAGAGCATGCATCGTTTTTGGTCCGTCAGAACAGCATACAGACGAGCGGTTTTCCCGATAGGAAATGATTCCTATTTAAGACATGTTCTATTTCTAGGTCCATAAGAATTTTTGAATAAAAAAGTCCGATGAGGCCCACACACGATCGGAATATCCGATGAAAAGATTCCGTCTGACTTTTTCTGCCGGAAAAAAAGGACCGACCGCGTGTACGCGGCATTAGAGTCTGCAAAAGACTTGAGACTGGGGTGGAGGTTCACCTTCCAGCAGGACAACGACCCTAAACATACAGCCAGAGCTACAATGGAATGGTTTAGATCAAAGCAAATTATGTGTTAGAATGGCCCAGTCAAAGTCCAGACCTAAATCCAATTGAGAATCTGTAGAAAGACGTGAATACTGCTGTTCACGGACTCTCTCCATCCAATCTAACAGAGCTTAAGCTATTTTGCAAAGAAGAATGGGCAAAAATTTCACTCTCTAGATGTGCAAAAATGGTAGCGACATACCCAAAAAGACTTGCAGCTGTAATTGCAGCTAAAGATGGTTCTGCAAATTACTGACTTGGGGGGGCTGAATACAAATACACACGAAAATTACTAACTTTTTTTTTTTTTTGCACAAAGTTGTCACTAAATGATATATTGCTCAAACATGCCATGGGCATATGTGGAATTTCACCCCAAAATACATTTTATTGCCTCTCCTGAGTATGGGGATACCACGTGTGTGAGACTTTTTGGGAGCCGAGCTCCCACAAATATTTACGCCCTTAGAAATCCTGAAGGCAGTGCTTGGTTTTCAGGGGTCCTGTACGCGGCTAGGCTCCAAAAAAGTCTCCATCAGGAGAAGCAGCAGAATGTATTTGGGGGTGTAATAGCAGATATAATCATGGCATGTGTGAGCTATATATCATTTAGTGACAACTAAAAATGTAAATATTCAATAGGCTCAACATGCCTCTCAGCAATTTCCTTGGGGTGTCTACATTCCAAAATGGGGTCATTTGGGGGGGGGGGGGTTTGTACTGCCCTGCCATTTTAGCACCTCAATAAATGAGATAGGCAGTCATAAACTAAAAGCTGCGTAAATTCCAGAAAATGGAAAACACAGGCTAGGGTAATAAAGCCAATTACCTCTCTTGATCACTCAAGCCAAATAGGGTTTAGAATCAATCACCAGTAATGTTGCTATTGCAGTGTTTGTTATAGAGCTAGCTAGCTAGGTCTATCACATAAAATCCCTAACATGACAAAATGAGGAAAATTTCAAGGGGTATGAATACTTTTTCAAGGCACTGTATTATGTTTGTTTTTTTTTTTAATGATTTAGATATATTTAAAGTTGGTGTAAACTACAATTACATTTTTCTGTCTTGCAATTGTTATATACTGTACAGGGTTATGAAGGTAATGTTACAGATAAAGTGTGTGCAAACTCTAATAAGGCCTCTTGCACACACACCTAAAAACACCATGTTTTTTTACTGATCTAAATGCAGCCCACTGTTTTTAATAGGGCCTGTACACACAGGCATGTAAACTTGTGACAAATTAAAAACCAAAAAGAATTGCGCTAGGTGTAAAACAAAAAAATGAGTGATAAAAAATTATTATAGATATAAAAAATACCGTGAAAGTAATCCTGCGGCTAAACACTAAATAACCCAGATATAGGGCACAAAAAGAATATGTAAAAATAGAAAAGTGTAGCGCTAGATAGTGATTTACAATAGTGTAAAATCCTCAAATGAAAATATGCATATAATAAAAAAAAAACAAATAGTGCAGATGGTGACCAATAAGCATAAATCAATAGGTGACCCAACAGGTGCATAAATGCATCAAGTGTTCAAATTAAAGTTCATATATAAAAGTCCAAATAATCAGACTAAAGATTTGAAAGTTAATTGTGTGGAAACATCCAAACTCATTCCAGGGTATATCTGTTAATAGTTGTGCTGCCCATCACCACAAATAAAACAAGAGGAGGGGAGGCTTACCAGAAAGCCAGTGACCGCCCTTATTCAGGGGTAGGGATGAGCCGAACACCCCCCGTTCGGCTCGCACCAGAACCCACGAACGGACCTAAAGTCCGTGCGAGCTTTAGAACCCTATTAGTTATAATGGATGCGAACGTTCGAAATCAAAAGTGCTAATTTTAAAGGCTAATATGCATGTTAATGTCATAAAAAGTGTTTGGGGACCTGGATCCTGCCCCAGGGGACATGTATCAATGCAAAACATTTTTTTAAAAACGGACGTTTTTTCAGGAGCAGTGATTTTAATAATGCTTAAATTGAAACAATAAAAGTGTAATATTCCTTTAAATTTCGTACCTGGGGGGTGTCTATAGTATGCATGTAAAGGGGCGCATGTTTCCCGTGTTTAGAACTGTCTCTGCAAAAAGTGTCATTTTTGCAAGTAAAAAATCTATTTAAAATCACTCGCGGCTAATGTGTATTGACGGCTCCCGTAATACAGAGAACAGTCATTCATTGAAACTGAAAGTCATTCATAAAAAAAAAGTCATTGATAAAAAAAAAAAATTTTTTTTAAAAAAAAGCGTGGGGGTCCCCCCAAATTCAATAACCAGGCCCTTCAGGTCTGGGATGGATATTAAGGGGAACCCACGCCAAAAAAAAAAAAAAAATGGCGTAGGGTCCCCCTCAAAATCCATACCAGACCCTTATCCGAGCACGCAACCTGGCAGGCCGCAGGAAAAGAGGGGGGGACGAGAGCGGCCCCCCCTCCCGCCTGAACCGTACCAGGCCACATGCCCTCAACATTGGGAGGATGCTTTGGGGGTCTAAGACCCCCAAAGCACCTTGTCCCCATGTTGATGAGGACAAGGGCCTCATCCCCACAACTGTGCCCGGTGGTTGTGGGGGTCTGCGGGCGGGGGGCTTATCGGAATCTGGAAGCCCCCTTTAACAAGCGGACCCCCAGATCCCGGCCCCCCCCTGTGTGAAATGGTAAGGGGGTACAAAAGTACCCCTACCATTTCACCAAAAAAGTGTCAAAAATTGTAAAAATGACAGGAGACGGTCTTTGACAATTCCTTTATTAAAATCTTCTTTCTTCTTTCTTCATCCTTCGGTTTCTTCACCTTCTCCTTCCGTCATCTTCTTCCATCTTCTTCCATCTTCTTCTTCCTCCGATCCGCTTCTTCTTGTGCTGGTCTTCTCGTCCTTCTCGTCCGGCATCTTCTTTCGTCGGCGTCTGCGTCGGTGTCGGTGTCGGTGTCTCTTCTTGGGCCGCTCCGCACAATGGGAGGCTCCCGCTGTGTGAGGCTCCGCTCCGTCTGACAGGTCTTTTATAACGGAGGGCACCTGGTGACCCCGCCCCCCTCTGACGTCATGGGGAAAGCCATAGGGAATTCCCCATGACGTCCCCGTGCGTCAGAGGGGGCGGGGTCACCAGGTGCCCTCCATTATAAAAGACCTGTCAGACAGAGCGGAGCCTCACACAGCGGGAGCCTCCTATTGCGCGGAGCGGCCCAAGAAGAGACACTGACGCCGACGGAAGAAGATGCCGGACGAGAAGGACGAGAAGACCAGCGCAAGAAGAAGCGGATCGGAGGAAGAAGAAGATGGAAGAAGATGACGGAAGGAGAAGATGAAGAAACCGAAGGATGAAGAAAGAAGATTTTAATAAAGGAATTGTCAAAGACCGTCTCCTGTCATTTTTACCATTTTTGACACTTTTTTGGTGAAATGGTAGGGGTACTTTTGTACCCCCTTACCATTTCACACAGGGGGGGTGGGATCTGGGGGTCCCCTTGTTAAAGGGGGCTTCCAGATACCGATAAGCCCCCCGCCCGCAGACCCCCACAACCACCGGGCACGGGGACAAGGTGCTTTGGGGGGGGTACCCCAAAGCATCCTCCCAATGTTGAGGGCATGTGGCCTGGTACGGTTCAAGCGGGAGGGGGGGCCGCTCTCGTCCCCCCCTCTTTTCCTGCGGCCTGCCAGGTTGCGTGCTCGGATAAGGGTCTGGTATGGATTTTGAGGGGGACCCCACGCCATTTTTTTTGGCTAGGGTTCCCCTTAAAATCCATCCAAGACCTCAAGGGTCTGGTATGGATTTTGAGGGGGACCCTACGCCATTTTTTTTTTTTTTTTTTTTTGGCTGGGGTTCCCTTAATATCCATCCCAGACCTGAAGGGCCTGGTTATTGAATTTGGGGGGACCCCCACGCTTTTTTTTTTTTTTTTTATTAATGAATGACAGTTCTCTGTGTTACAGGAGCCATCAATTCATTAGCCGCGAGTGCTTTTAAATAGCTTTTTTCCTGCAAAAATGACACTTTTTGCAGGGAAAGTTCTAAGCACAGGAAACCTGCCCCCCTTCACAGGCCACCTATAGACACCCCCCAGATGTGATACTGCAATGCTGTTCTAACAGCACGCACACACAAATCCCCAGAAATATAGCATATCTTGTCAGCAGTCAGCAACACGCTGACACAGTGACTGAAACATAATATGCGAGGCCGCCACGGCGGCGGCCTCTTATACCATGGGGGGTGTACTAAAGCTCCTGAGCTATAATTGGCTACAGGCATCCTGCCTGTAGCCAATTATGGCTCTCCTCGCTGCCGGCGCTGTGATTGGCCAAGCATGCGGGGTCACAGTGCATGCTTGGCCAATCATCAGCCAGCATTGCACTGCGACTAGCGCAATGCATTGCGGGCCGATCGCATCACACGAATTTGATGCGAGCGGCCCCAATAGTTCTGGGCTCGCCGAGCGAGCGAACGCCCGGTGCTCGATTCGAACATGGGTTCGAATTGAACACCGGGCCCATCCCTATTCAGGGGGGTCAAACTGAGCTTAGAAGAGGAACAGCCTTGGTGCTGTTGGTTGTCATCAACGTCCCAATGGGTGTCTGTCAGCAGCAGGGCTTCTCCAATATGGTAGCTTTTCTCTCCAGCTCTCAATTGCCACAGGTTCAACAGGGTATCCGAATGGATAGTTCAGGTGAAAACAAAAAAGACTTGGATAGTGTAGACGTTCCAATGGGGTTTTATTGAGTAAAAAATCCACATTACAAAAAATAGGTATAAGTGACCTTGCAAGGTATAGGCTCCGTTAGTCTATGGACAAACACATACAAATTGCGTATGCGCAGTGCGAGCATACGTGACGAACCTTATGGCGTTTCGTCACAATTGACGTCATCAGGGGCACCATGTAAACTTGTGCTGTGTATAGATCAGTAAAAAAAAAAAATACAAAATCTGCTTTGCTGGACAGTATTTTACACATATACGACACAACCCAAGGTAAGATAGAAACATTTTTGCAAGCATGTCTGCGTATGTGGGTTTATTATTTAACTCCTCTCATTTTTATGCAGGGATTTTCAGCCACGAATGTGATGTTCATACATCAGTAACTTGTGCAAGTAACTTCTCCTATTTGTTTCCCTTGATCTGTGAACTATACCTTGTGGAGGTGTTTTATTATTATCTGTTTGACAAGTGCAAAAATAGCTGTTCCAACCAGAAATTTTGAGAGCTGATAACTTCCTGTGTTCTCTGCTTTGGACAGTTATCAGTTAGTTCCCTTCTGCAAACTACAAAACACCACTCCTGTTATAGAGAAGAGATGAGTTGTTATTTAGTCCCAATAAAGTGCATGTAGCGTCCTAGGGTGACAATTTTATTTAGTATGGTTGTCGCTATGGCAGTTTTTGTTAATGACAGGATTACCAGGTTAAAATAAAGGGAAAAAGTGTGAAAAAAGAAAACCAGTGCAGCCACCATATCCAAGAGCTAGTAAGCTGCAATACTATACATTTTAAGTAATTACTTGTCTGTGTGACCTCAGAAAAAATAAATCTTTATTAACTGCAATAATATAGCTTGGTCACTGACCCCACCCTGGTGGTTGAATGGAACTCGACATCACTGTGCAATGCAGTAGAGCTTGATTGGCTCACACTGCTGGGTTCTGTTGTGTTTAAAGGAAGCTCAAATATAGATAGATGTAGGTACTTATACTGGAATTATTTTAAAAAATATATATATTTTGCAATGGACTGGATATAAGGGAATTCAATTTGGTGAAGCACTCTCTGGTGTGTGCTAGAAGAGTAGGCAAATTATAGTTTAACTCAGGGCTAAGCCTGAGCTATGGAATCTGGGTCAGGGTTTAGTACAGTTCAGGGCTGGATGACTCATGCTGTCAGCTCTCTGGAGTCTCCCCCTGGTCTAGGAGGTTGAAGAATCTTCTGGAATTAGAGGCTGGAGGTAAAGAGGAGCTGCCATGCATATTTATGAGGCATCAGCCAATCCCCAGTGATGGGCTGGCAGGGGACTGAGACCACCTCATAAATAGTCATGGGCCATGCCAGCAAGGGCAGTTGGGTGCAAGATGAAGATACAGTGTTGAGGAAGCTGTCAGTGGCCCTCAGGGGTGCCCCCTAGTTTTTCTTTTGGGCTGGGGCTCGGGTGCTGGAATGGACCTGCCATAACATACGGAAGGAATATTTCCTTTAAGCACAGAAGCAAGAGAGAACAGAGTGAGTAGCAACACTGTTGGGGACTAACAAGAGGGGCGACTGCCACATGTAGTCAGTCTTCCTGAAGACAGCAGTGTGCTTAAGTCTTCATCCTTCCCTGAGAGACCTCCTGAGAGTCAGCCGGTGGGCTGATGAAGAGTCAGTCGGTTGGACTGGCATGGAAAGTTAGCTTGGAGGGCTAGTGAAAGGGGCAGCTGCAGCCAGGTGGGTTGGCAGTGCCTGAAGAGGTGGTGCTGGGATCCGTGGCCAAAGAGAAGTTACAAGCTGTGTCACTTTATTGTGCTACACAAAAAGGAGCTGCAAATTCATGTCTATAATGGGCCATTGCTAATCTGACTGGGAGCCTGTCAGATATATCAAAGTGATTCAGCTGGAGCAAGCAAGTGTGTGCAGGAGGCAAATGAAGGATACTGTATATATTGTAGAAGGTATATAGGAAGATGTCCCTGAAGTTTTGTTCAAAGTTTTGCTGAGGTCAAATGGGCACCCCATAACCTCCCATCCCTATCCAAGTTATTAACCCTTAATAAATAACAAAAGCAAATTCACGGACTGTTCTCTGACTCTGGGTGCTTGTAAAGATTCCGTGGGTCTGGCTGTGTAGGAGTGGGGTATCCATGCTCATCAGCAGTCCCTACGAGGGACATTTGTTTTTTATGTGCCTGGAGCTTTAAAGCCCGTACACACGATTCAAAAATCGGATGACAAATACCACTTTTAAAGTGATCCTACGATAATCTGACTGTTAGTACACAGCTTTCGAGAGCTGATCACAACAGGTCATCTGATATTATCCGAAGGACAAACATGAAAGTTTTTCTCGTACAATACCAGATTGTACGACTTTTGTTTAATCAGTACAGTTTTCACCCAAAAATACAATACAAATACAATACAAAACATTACATCACTGATTTTTTATTCTGTCGAATGAGAATTTTTGTAACTTTAACAGCCTATTCAGTTTCAAAAATGCGATTAGCAAGCGAAAAATATCAGAAGATCTGTCGTCCCATTTTCGGATCTTGTGTAGGGGGCATTGAAGTCAGCCAAGCAACTCTGCCATACACTGAGATAAATGTATGCACTATGGTTAATTAGAAGCAAGATAACAACACACCACAACAAAATCTTGTTTATAGAAGCTTATTCAAGCTGGCTGTCAACCAGGTGGATCCAATCACATGACAACTATGTTATATGCATGCCAGGCATGTGGATCAAATGACAGTAAAAAAATCTTTATCATAAAGGCCTTAATAAATATTACCGAGCCGATCTGGCAGAAATGACACAAAGTACTCAATCCTCTTTGCCCTTTGAATTAATCCAGCCTTTGCAAAATGAATGAGGGCCCTGGGTGAAGTTTTTTTTTTTTTCTATCCGTGTTTTTCCTGGAACAGGTGTCACCTGCTGCCACCCATCCTGAAAGAACGAGCAGGATTTCACTGACGCTGCGGTGTCAGATTCGGCCCTGAGTATTTAAAGATGTGCACACTCATTTTTTTCTCCTTGTCCCAGCCTCCATTCTTTATTCCCACTGAGCTCACACACACTTTAATTCCTCATCTCCCACAGAGGAAAAGTCTGGTGTGAAGTGTGTGGTCAGACTGATGATGAACATAATACATTCCACTGGAAACTTGAAAGAGCTATAATTAATTAAAACAGAACTCTAGGCAGATCTAACAAAATGAATTAATAGGATTACATATCAGAAAACACTTTGCATTCATTGCGAAAATCCAAAATGATCTCTGAATCTTGTCAAATAGACAACTTTCAGTGTTCACAATGCTGCAGGACAGCCGGTCGCAAGCTAGTGGGGATCACTATACGTTGCTGTCTGCTGAAGTGATTTCCAGCTTCTAGAGCAATACCACAGTTATGGCATATGCATAGCTACATTGGTTCTTGAACAATGTAACTATGCAAAAATATTCATACCTGGAATTCTTCTTCAAAAAAAGTCAACAAATGCTATTTTAAATGCAATTAGTTGAAGAACCTAAATTTGCCCTGATATCAGTCTTCTGTATTTTCCTATACACCAGTCTCACAAATGAAAGAGGGATTACCAATCAGGCTTGAGCCTAGCACACATGCTCTAACAGTCAAAATACTAAAACTAAGCAAAAGTATGAATGCTGGCTAGGGATGGGCCCAGTGTTTGATTCGAACCCATGCCATTTTTTTCAAAGATTTTCATCCATATTGCCAGGACAAGACATGACATTAAAGCCGCAAGCAGTTTTAAATGGCATCTTTTTTTCCTTTACAAATGTCATTTTGTGCAGGGACAGTTCTAAACACGGGAAACACATGTCACTTCACAGGCATAATTTAGACACCCCCCAGGCACCGTATTTAAAGGAATATTTCACGTCCGTTTTTAAAACTTCTTTTTGCATTGATACATGTCCCCTGGGGCAGGAACCGGGTCCCCAAACCTTTTTTATAACAATAACATGCATATTGGCCGTTATAATTAGCACTTTAGATTTTGAACGTTCGCGTCCATTGTAACTAATAGGGTTCTAATGTTCGTGCAAACTTTCGGTCCGTTCGCAGGTTCTGGTGCGAACCAAACCCGGGGGTGTTCAGCTCATCCCTAGTGCTGGCTCACCAGTCTGCTGTTGTTCCTTCACTGTGCAATCAGCAGTGTGTTCTTAACCGAGCTTTTCTCTTGCAATAAAAGTCAAGAAGTTACCTGTGCCGTATTGGGGAGAAAAGGGAGGGTAAATGGTTGCACAAATCTACCTGATTACTAATATTAATATAAAAGAACATCTGGGTAGCAGTGACCATAACATGATTTCATTTAATTTTAGCTGTAAGCTACAAACACATATTGGAAAGATAAAAACTCTTAACTTTAAGAGAGCTAATTTTCTAAGGCTGAGGGCTGCTCTCCAAGACTGGGAGGGAATATTGGCATAGATGAACACAGAACGGAAATGTGAATTCTTCAAAAAGACTGTATGTGAATACACTGCAAAGTATAGTCCCATGGGCAATACGTTTAAAAGGCTAAAAAAAAAAACTATGTGGCTCGCGGCCAAAGTAAAAAAATATTATAAATAATAATAAAAGAGCTTTTAAAAAAATATAAAAATGAAGGAACACTATCATTGTTAAAATGTTACAAAGAATATAACATAATATGCTCAAAATTGATATGGTCCAGATATATTTATACAGAATAAACGTGACTAAAGCACCTGGACCAGATGGCATGCACCCATTGATCCTAAAAGAATTGGGCTCTGTCATTTCAAAGCCATTGTTTCTAATTTTAGGGACTCTTTAATGACTGGAATAGTACCACTGGATTGGTGTAAGGCCAATGCAGTGCCTATATTTAAAAAAGGGTCTAAGTCTTTACCAAATAACTATAGACCTATTAGTTTAACTTTATATAGTCAGGAAGATACTTTTAATAGTTTAATAAAAGACCACATTGATGAATTGTTGCTAGAAAAAAATATTTTAAGCAACAGACAGCTTGGATTCATGAAAGACAGAAGTTGTCAAACAAATCAAATTTCTTTTGATGATGAGGTAAGTAAAACCTTAGACAAAGGCGTGGCTGTCAGTGTTCATTTTGGCATCGAAATTTTTTGTCGAAAATTCCAACAAACAAAATTTGAGAGCTGGTTCTCAAATTTTCCGACAACAAAATTCGTTGTCGTAAATTCGATCGTGTGTACACAATTCCGACGCACAAAATTCCACGCATGCTCGGAATCAAGCAGAAGAGCCGCACTAGCTATTGAACTTAATTTTTCTCGGCTCGTCGTACGTGTTGTACGTCACCACGTTCTTGACTTTCGGCATTTCCGACAACACTTGTGTGACCGTGTGCATGCAAGACAAGTTTGAGCCAACATCCGTCGGAAATAAATCCAGGATTTTGTTGTCCGATACTCTGTGCGCGGCATTAGTCTTTTAACTAAAATGGCATTTTAATTTTAGTCCCATTTTAGTTTTCTGAAATTGTTTTCGTTTTGGTCATATTTAGTCGACCAAATCTCCAGTACATTTTAGTAGACTAAAACTAATTTTAGTAGTCAAAAATCGAATGGGTGTAGTTAAATTGTAATGCATTATTTAACCACTTTCAGACCGGACCAATTTGCAGCCAAAGGACCAGGCCCCTTTTTGCGATTAGGCACTGTGTCGCTTTAACTGACAATTGCGCGGTCATGCGACGTGGCTCCCAAACAAAATTGACGTCCTTTTTTTCCCACAAATAGAGCTTTCTTTTGGTGGTATTTGATCGCCCCTGCGGTTTTTATTTTTTGCGCTATAAACAAAAAAGTGTGACAATTTTGGAAAAAAACGCAATATTTTTTATTTTTTGCTATAATAAATATCCCCCAGAAATATATAAAAAAAAATGTTTTTCCTCAGTTTAGGCCGATACGTATTCTTCTACATATTTTTGGTAAAAAAAATCGCAATAAGCGATTATTGATTGGTTTGCGCAGAAGTTATAGCGTTTACAAGATAGGGGATAGTTTTATAGCATTTTTATTATAATTTTTTTTTTATTAGTAATGGCGGCGATCAGCGATTTTTATTGTGACTGCGACATTATGGCGGACACATCGGACATTTTTGACACATTTTTGGGACCATTGTCATTTATACAGCAATCAATGCTATTTAAATGCATTGATTCCTGTATAAATGACACTGGCAGTGAAGGGGTTAACCACTAGGTGGCAGTGTAGGGGTTAAGCATGCCTAGGGGTGTGTTTCTTACTGTGGGGGGGGGCGTGGCTGTCAGCTAGTGAATGCTGATCTCTGCTCCAATCACAGGGAGCAGAGATCGGCGTCACTAGTTGCTAGGCAGAACGGGGAGATGCTGTTTATTTCCGCATCTCCCCGTTCAGCCTTCCCGTGAGACGATCGCGGGTGTCCCCGCGGCGATAGAGTCCGCGGGACCCGCGACCGGCCTCACGGGGGTCCCAACCGGCGCGGGGGTCCCGACCGGCGTGCTCCCGATGGCACGGCGGCATTTAAAAAGGGACTTATATATACGCCCTTATGCCTGTCCGTGCCATTCTGCCGACGTACATCGGCGTGCGCCGGTCGGGAAGCGGTTAAGCAGTTCTCTGCAATTTCCAAACTCATTATATACCGCTGGAGTGAAAAATCGAATATGTAATTATTTATGGTATTAAGTTTGAACATACACTACAGACACAGATTTAGTCGTTATATAACGTTTTTATTCAAGTTAAAAACAAGTTTTTACAAGAATATAGCTTTTTTTGACAAAAGGGTAACTTTAAAATCAAAAAGTAAAAACTGTTTGCGTGATGATGCCACCATGCAGTGCACATTTACATGAACTTTACCAGTTCAAGAAACTGAACAGAACACAACAAAACATTTCAGCAGCTTGGCAAGCAGAAGGCAGCAAAAAGGCCACTTCACTCCAGGAAAAACATCAGGGACAGACTGATATTCTGCAAAAGGTACAGGGATTGGACTGCTGATGACTGGAGTAAAGTCATTTTCTCTAATGAATCCCCTTTCTGATTGTTTGGGGCATCCAGAAAAAACCTTGTTGTCCAGAGAAGAAAAGGCGAGCGCTATCATCAGTCCTGGTGTCTGCCAACAGTAAAGCATCCTGAGACCATTCATGTGTGGGGTGGGTTGCTTCTCAGCAAAGGAAGTGGGCTAACTCACAATTTTGCCTAAGAACACAGCCATGAATAAAGAATGATACAAAAACATCCTCCAAGAACAACTTCTCCTTACCATCCAGGATTTGGTGATGAACAATGCCTTTTCCAGCATGGTGGAACACCTTGCCATAAGGCTAAAGTGATAACTAAGTGGCTTCGGGAACAAAACATGGACATTTTGGGTCCATGGCCAGGAAACTCCCCAGACCTTAATCCCATTGAGAACTTGTGGTCAATCCTCAAGAGCAAAAAAAAAAAAACAAAATTCTGACAAACTCCAAGCATTGATTATGCAAGAACAGGCTGCCATCAGTCAGGATGTGGCGCAGAAGATGATTGACAATGACAACATGTCAGGACGATTTGCAGAGGTCTTGAAAAAGAAGGGTGGTCAACTCAACACTGCAAATATGGACTCTTTGCATAAACTTAATGTAATTGTCAATAAAAGCCTTTGACACTTATGAAATGCTTGAAATTATACTTCAGTATACCATAGTAACATCTGAAAAAAAGATCTAAAAACACTGAAGCAGCAGACTTTGTAAAATGTAATATTGGTGTTATTCTCAAAACTTTTGGCCACATCTGTACATGTACAAGCACAGCACACACAGCAAACTGCACAGGCACTGTCACTGCCAGTCTGGCACAGCATAATAAACCAATACTCAAGGGTAATGATTATTTCTACAATAAGAATCAGTTTACTGTCAGTTTATTATTTCAACAGTTCTAATTCTCAGATACTTTCAAAGAAAAAGTGCACAGTCTACAATAATGCCATTAGTGTGTGGATTATAACAGTCACCACTTTTCATCAACTCCGCTCTCCTCTCTCTTTCTCAGCAATCGCAATGACAATAGAGGTAAAAATCACACTAAAAAGACTACTGGGGCAGGATCCCGACGTAAGGCTACCCTTTTTGACCGCTATTGATCTATTTTTCTTTTTCATTAGTGTGATATTTACCTCTATTGTCAAATTTGCCAATGCTAACAGAGAGAGGAGTTGACAAAACTGTTGTTGAATCATTGATTCTTCCTATCGCAATAAGCACAACCCACAAGTATTTGGTATGCTTCTTATGTTAGAAATTGAAATACCTGGAGAATAAAACTCTTCTATTTGTTTTGATTCATTTTAAAGGAAAGCACTTCGTGCCAACATGACCCTTGCTCTATTCCGCTGGCCTCTAGAGAGGTCACCTGTGACACTGAATACCCTCTCTGCAAAGGCTTGAGAAGCTGGCATAGTCAGCAGGTCTACTGCAAAAGGTTTTAGCTGGTGATAAAAAGTGTCACTCTTTGACAGCCAAAAATCTGTTGCGGTGTCCTCACTGATGGTGGCAACTTGGTGCAAAAGCTCTTTCTTATATTTTCTTATCTGCTGCACTATGCCGTTTAGGGAGATCCTCTGCCTGGGTCTTCTGTGGCATTTAGAAAGAAACCAAAAGACTAGCAGGTTGCTTAGATGTGGATGCCGGTGTTTCTTTCACTTCCTGCGATAGTTCCACATCATCTTCAGATGATTGTTGTGTGTGTGGCAATGTGGATTTTCTTACAGCATACTCCTCTGCCTTTTTAAGCAGTTCCTAAATATTCTAATCTGCCATATCAACAAGGGTTTCACAGACAGTAGGGTTGACAAAACAAGCAGCTGCTGCAAATGGCGAGAACATTTCATCAGTTGGATTTAAGAATGAAGCAAAACGCTGGTTCACACTCCCTTTCATTTTCTGTGCAATTGTGGCAAGGTCTTGGTAGCTGGTGTTCTGTTTAAAGTCTTCAAGGTGGCTGAGTAGATCAAAGAGGGCACGGACAGCCAGGGACATGGTGTCACTCTGGAGGGTTTTAGTATGTTCTGCAAAAGGCAGCAGTAGGTCATGCAATGATGTGATATTTTGCCATTCACTAGGGAGCAAGCTGTCCCATCCCATGTTGTTTGCGATTTGGCAGACCAACTCTTTACATTTGAGGAGTCTTGCAATCATGTCGAATGTACTTAACCAGCGTGTGGTGCAGTCATTTAAAATAGTAAGGCCACAATGCTCCAATATCTTCTGTGTTGCAACTGAAGACTTGCGGAAGAGTTTCACTATTGATATTGCCTTTTCCAGTATTCTCTTCACACTTGCCTCCTTCTTCACCATATGGACCACAAGTTGCAAGGTATGCACCACACATGGTATCCGGTCCATGTCGATCTGTTGGTATCAAGTGGAACACAGCCAAATAAGCATAAAGAATAGAAAAGGTTACTGTTACATTCTGTTATTTTAACATTTAACATCTTATGGGAATACTTTTACACAAGGCTACAAATAAAGTGGAAAAATAACAAAGATGCACCCATAGAGTAGAGCAGATAGCTCCCCCATATCAATCATCTCATATCCATAATCCATGTGATAATTGACTGGTTTCAACCATGTCATCAACTAAAAGAATAATAAAAATGGCTCACCGCAGATCATCAATTTCAGAATCAGCCTCAGAGTCACTTTCCATCAGTCTTCCCTTTACTAGAGCTGGGTGGTTCTTCTGCGGCTGCTGCAGTTTGTTTAAATACTGCCACCATATTGCTACCGCTGTCTGTTATCACTGTAAGGATCTTCCTCTTTGGTATGTCCCACTCTTGCAAGCATTTTTCCACACATGATTTGATTGACTGTGCAGTGTGTGGGTGGGCTACTTGTTCAAGGGTCAACAATATGTGTTCAGGTTTATGTTGTTCAACACAAAAGTAGTGAGTCTTTTTTGGCCCACAAATCAGTGCAAATAGATACTCTCTGGACAGCAGTCTCTTTTTGAATTTTTTTTTTTTTTTAATCGTTTTGTTTGTCAATCAGATTGCTTATTTTAGTTTTCTTTGGAACAGTCAGCTTCCTATCTACTGTCTCCATCATGCTAACAAAGTCCATATCTTCAATTGTTCTGACTGGTAATCTGGTGCACCCAATCCATCTTGCGATGGCCTCCTCCCTGGACTGTTGTTCCTTATGCCGCGTACACACGTGCGGACTTTTGCCGGCGGACTTAGTCCAGCGGACAATCCGCCGGACTTTCCAGCTGGGTCCGCCGGACTTTCCGAGCGTGTGGACTTGCCCACACACGCGCGGACTTCTCCGGCGGACTATCCGCTGGCCAAAGTCCGCGGGACTTTTGAAAATGAACGGACTTGCCCACACACGGAGCAGTCCGTTCATTTCGAACGTAACTTCAGGTACGTAGCTAGCGTAGGCAGTAAATGCCGCCGTGCTAGCTCCGTAACCTGGCATGGATTTAAAGGGAATCCCCACGCCGAAAAAATGGCGTGGGGGTCCCCCCCAAATCCATCTCAGACCCTTATCCGAGCACGCAGCCTGGCAGGCCAGGAAAGGGGTGGGGACGAACGAGCGCCCCCCCCTCCTGAGCTGTACCAGGCCGCGTGCCCTCAACATGGGGGGTGCCCTGGGGAAAGGGGGGCCGTGCGGCCCCCCCCACCCCAAAGCACCTTGTCCCCATGTTGATGAGGACAAGGGCCTCTTCCCGACAACCCTGGCCGTTGGTTGTCGGGGTCTGCGGGCGGGGGCTTATCGGAATCTGGGAGCCCCCTATAATAAGGGGGCCCCCAGATACCGGCCCCCCACCCTATGTGAATGAGTATGGGGTACGATGTACCCCTACCCATTCACCTAAGGTGTAAAATGTAAAGTACAAAAACACACACACTTTTGAAAAAATATTTTATTGCACTGCTCCGGGGGTCTTCTTCCGTCTTGGGGGTCTTCTCGCCGGACTCCTCCGCTCTCTTCTGCTTTTTTACCTAGCTCTTTCACGAGCGGAGAAGTCCGGCTACCTTCTTCGTCGTCGCCGCCGTCGTCTGGGGGTCTCGATCCGCCTTCGGGGGTCTTTCGGGGGTCTCTTCTGTTCTTGCAGCGGTCGTCGTCTTCTGCGCCGCCGGCACCTTCTTCTTCTTGTTCTTCTTCTTGTTCCGATGTTGACCCGTCGCTGTCTCTGCCCGGAATGGCAGAGGCGCGCTGCGCTGGGACTTATATAGGGACATGGGGACAGGGTCACATGCTCATGTCACATGGTGACCCCGCCCCCCTGTGATGTCACAGTCCCGGAGGATGCTGGGACTGTGACATCACAAGGGGGCGGGGTCACCATGTGACATGAGCATGTGACCCTGTCCCCATGTCCCTATATAAGTCCCAGCGCAGCGCGGCTCTGGCATTCCGGGCAGAGAGAGCATCGGGTCAACATCGGAAGAAGAACAAGAACAAGAAGAAGGACAAGAAGAAGAAGAAGGCGCCGGCGGCGCGGAAGACGACGACCGCCGCAAGAACAGAAGAGACCCCCGGAAGACCCCGGAAGACCCCCGAAGGCGGATCGAGAACCCCCAGACGACGGTGGCGACGACGAAGAAGGTAGCCGGACTTCCCTGCTCGGTAAAAGAGCTTGGTAAATGGCGGGGGAGTCCGGCAAGAAGACCCCCAAGACGGAAGAAGACCCCCGGAGCAGTGCAATAAACTATTTTTTCAAAAGTGTGGGTGTTTTTTTACTTTACATTTTACACCTTAGGTGAATGGGTAGGGGTACATCGTACCCCATACTCACTCACATAGGGTGGGGGGCCGGGATCTGAGTGCCCCCTTATAAAAGGGGGCTCTCAGATTCCGATAAGCCCCCGCCCGCAGACCCCGACAACCAACGGCCAGGGTTGTCGGGAAGAGGCCCTTGTCCTCATCAACATGGGGACAAGGTGCTTTGGGGTGCTTTTCCCAGGGCACCCCCCATGTTGAGGGCACGCGGCCTGGTACGGCTCAGGAGGGGGGGGCGCTCGTTCGTCCCCACCCCTTTAAATCCATGCCAGCTTACGGAGCTAGCGCGGCGGCATTTACTGCCTACGCTAGCTACGTAACCTGAAGTCACGTGCTAAATGAACGGACTTGCCGATGAGCAGCAAGTCCGTTCATTTTCAAAAGTCCCGCGGACTTGCCTACTAACGGCGGGATTGCCTGCCGGACTGCCAAGTCCAGCGGATAATTTTAAAACCAAACTTAAAACTTTGGTCCGCCGGACTTTGGCGCCAAAAAGTCCGCCGGCGCCCACACACGAGGGGATTATCCGCTGGACTTCAGTCCAGAGGATAATCCCTCGGGATTGTCCCTTCGTGTGTATGCGGCCTTAGAGTAAATTTTCTATTTTAAAGCACCTAAAAGAGCAGTGCAAATAGTTTGCTGTGGTGCACTGGCTTTACTTGACCCATCATTTGAGGTTTTCTGTATCTGTGGGGTTGAAATAGGGGGAAAAATTCAAGTTATTTTGATTTTACATTCTCTCTCACCCCACACAGTCAGCTCCAAGTTGTCTCTCTATAATATACTACATGTATGGCCCTTTTCAGGGCCTGCCTTAGGCCTTTAGGCACCCTGCGCAATGTGAAAATTGACAGCCCCCCATGCCCCTCCCAGTAAGCACATCCTTCTACATATATTTTGGTGAGATTATGATACTTCAATTCAGGGAAAGCAGCAGCTGATATAGATATCATGAAATCAGTTACTCCCATTAATATTTAGTGACTAAGTGCACAACATGGACAGACAATGGACAAACAAACAGCTATTACATCAGAATAACAAAAGGTATGAAATCTGACTGCAAGAAAGTTTGTTAAAAAATCCATGTAATATACATAGATAAGACTGTTTCCAACAAAAGCTATGCAGTGGAATAACATCCTTACAGTATGTCTCCAATTTACAAGCCAACCTCAATGCACTGTGTAATTGGGCAACTGTGTGGCAAATGAGGTTTAAGGTTCATAAATGTAAAGTTATGCACTTGGGGGCTAAAAACATGTATACCTCAGCAGCGAGACATAACATAACTCTATATTGGAAGAAAGACATCACCCCCCCCCTATCAGGATGGGTGAATATCCTTAATGATACTATGCTAATGGAAGAAATGCAAGCAAAAATAGATGATAAATACGATCATTTCAACACTTTATGGTCAATATGGCGCCACCACTCCACTTCAGTTGGACTACTAAACGCTATATAGAGTTAGAATGAACACTAGAAACGGGTTATAACTATAGAACACCCCAAATCTGCTCGTCTAGAAGAAAAGGGTACTAAACCAACACCCTCACCCCCCTCCCCCCTCCCTTGTTCCCCCCCCCCGGCTTTTAGCCACTCCTTTCCCCCACCATAAACAATACTTACCAGAAAGGTTTGTGAAAAACTGTAATATATGGACCCTGGACGGTGTCCAATGATAGATGACACCGCACAGGGACAACCAGGCCTCTTACCAGACGAACCTCGCTCATAGACAACAGGGTAGACTAGCGCAACACCAAGTTGCATAGGCACCTCCGCGAGAGCAACCTATAACCGATTCCTACCCAGGATACCAATACCACTCACCCTTCCCTACCCTCCCAAGCTCTCCCCTCACCCCCCATCATATGTTATACTGTTTATGTTGTGTAAACTATGTTAAATAGACAGAATTTACTGAATTTATTGAATTTGTACATGTGTATATTGTTAATAAAATATATATTCAACCTTAAAAACATGTATACATCATACACACTTGGAAAGGAGCTGGGGGAGTCAATGGTGGAAAGGGATCTGGGTTTTGGTAGAACATAAGCTTAATTATAGCATGCAATGCCAAAGCTGCGGCTTCCAAAGCAAACAAAATTCTTTCTTGTATTAACCAGTTGCCGCACGCTGATTTACGTAGATCAGAATGGCGCGGGTGGGCAAATGGGCGTACCTGTACGTCCCTCCCCCCCTGTGGGCATGGGGCTTGATCGTGCACCCCCCCCCCCCTTGCCTGCGGCGGTTGGATTCCTCAGGACCAGACCAATGATTTATGGTCTGGACCTGCTGATCGGTCCTAACGAATGGAAACCTTCCCCTGTTTGTGTAAGTGCAAACACAGACAGGAGGAAGCAATGTCATCTCTCCTCGTGGAGTCTTTTCGATTCCAGTGAGAGGAGAGATAACATCTAACTGTGAGTTGCACAACACTACACTAACACCAGTACACACAGGTACACTTGCCACCCCTGATCACCCCCCCAGTTAACCCCTTCACTCCCTGTCACTGTGTCACCAATTGCAGTTTTCAGATTCTTCACTGATCACTGCATTGATGTTATTTGTGACTGAAATAAGTGTTAGGGCAATTAGTAGTAGGCCCTGTTAGGTCAGGGGTACCCCCCTAAACCCCCCTAATAAAGGTTTAACCCCTTGATGGCCACCTAGTAAACCCTTTCACCCCCCTGTCACCAGTGTCACTAATCGATCGCCGTATTTGTGTCACGGGTGATGCTAGTTAGCCAGTTAGTTGATAATTTTCATCGTCAGGTTTTTAACCACCTGAGATCCGCGCTATAGCCAAATGACGGCTACAGCGCGGATCTAATGTGCCGGGACTACGTCTATTGACGTAGTCCCGGCCACGAGCTGCCTGTGCGCCCCCTGAAGGGGGCGCGCTCTGTGATCAGTGAGTCTGTGAGACTCGCTGGATCACAGATCCGAGTAAGGGGTCGATCCCGACCCCTTACCATGTGATCAGCTGTCAGCCAATGACAGCTGATCATGTGACAATAACAGAGCCGGTAATCGGCCTTTTTTCCTCCTCGCGCTGACAGCGCGAGGAGAAAAAAAAAAAAGCCGTTCACCGGCGGCAGTGAGAGGGACATCAGTCCCTCTCACTGCAATGTGCCCAGCAATGTGCCCAATATATGCTGCCCACTATTGCCTAATAAAGTGCCGCCTACCAGTGCCCACAGTACCATCTGTCAGTGCCCACAGTGCCATCTGTCAGTGCCCACAGTGCCATCTGTTAGTGCCCACAGTGCCAGTGCTGCACATCAGTGTCACCTACCAGTGCTGGTCAGTGTCCCCTACCAGTGCCCATCAGTGCCACCTATCAGTGCCCATCAGTGCCACCCATCAGTGCCATCTATCAGTGCCCATCAGTGTCATCCATCAGTGCCCATCGGTGCCACCCATCCGTGCCACCCATCCGTGCCACCTTTGCTGTCCCCATCAGTACCGACTTATCTATCCCCACCAGTGCAGCCTATCAGTGCCCACCAGTGCAGTCTATCAGTGCCCACCAGTGCAGCCTATTAGTGCCAACCAGTGTAGCCTATCAGTGCCCACCTGTGCCGCCTCATCAGCGCATATCAATGAAGCAGAAAAATTACCTGTTTGCAAAATGTTATAACAAACTATTAAACATGATTTATTTATTTTTTACATTTTCCATCTTTTTTTGTTTGTTTAGCAAAAAAAAAAAAAAACCCCAGCTGTGATTAAATACCACCAAAAGAAAGCTCTATTTGTGGGAAAAAAAATGATAAAAATTTCATTTGGGTACAGTGTTGTATGACCGCGCAATTGTCATTCAAAGTGCATCAGCGGCAAAAGCTGAAAATTGGTCTGGTCACGAGGGGGGTTTAAGTGCACAGTAATCAGGTGGTTAAAGCGTCAGGTACCCCCATATATTACCTAATAAAGGTTTTAACCCCCTGATCGCCCCCTAGTTAACCCTTTCTGATTGCCCAGCGGGTGATATCAGTTAGGTTTTAGCGTCAGTCAGGGTCTGCGTCGCCCCTAGGCAGCATCAGATTAGTGCCAATAGCGATAACACCCACGCACGCGCCATACACCTCCCTTAGTAGTATAGTGTCTGAACAAATCAATATCTTTATTAGCATCCCCAATAGTTTAGGGTTCCCAAAAATGCAGCGTTAGCGGAATCAGCCCAGATACCTGCTAGCACCTGCGTTTAACCCCTCCACCCAGCCCAGCCCACCCAAGTGCAGTATCAATCAAGCACTGTCACTTACAAAAACACAACACACATAACTGCAGCATTCACAGAGTCAGGCCTGATCCCTGTGAACGCTAACAGTTTTTTTGGTAGCGTTTGAATCAGTCGCTAACAGTCGGGAGCTCTTTTTCCTGTGAGTCTCACTAGTGTACCAGTAAATTTGGAGACCAAAATGTCAAATCGAAGGTACACTAGTGAAGAGGCCTACACGTTTCTGAGCATGGCAGATAGTGAAGAGGAAGTCACTCATCTGTCAGATTCAGGCTCAGAATACGATCCTGTAGACAGCAGCGGCACCCTGACAGATAGCTGTGACGACAGAGTTGTGGTCCCTGCCAAGGTCAGGCATACCTGACCCTGTTCATTCTGCTGTTGTTGAGGTGCAAGAACCGCAGAGCTCTAGTATGGAGCAGAGAGACAGTATTAGTGCTGCTCATCGTTCTGGTGAACTGGCAAGCACCAGCGGCCTATTACACCCTGGTCGTAGTCAAACCAGCACTGCAGTATCAGTGGCGAGTCCCATAAGTGCAGTTCAAGCTGGTGAGGTGGCTAGCACAACTAGGGTTCCGCAGCCAACAAGAAGAAGACAAACACAGGTCTGTCAAGCCCATAGTGCCCTTCTTGCTGCATTTGCCAATCCTAATTGGGAGCCCACCACTTCTGCAGCACCGTACTCGTACCCGTACAGGACCATTCACTGGCCAACCCAGAATTCAGGTGGAAATTCCATAGAAGATCTCTATAGATCTATTGTGGACCAAAGCAATTTGTATACTGGTCAATTCATCGCCACTAATCCCCATTTGTCCCTTGCCAGAGAATGGAAACCTATTACAGTTTCAGAATTTAAGACCTTTCCGGGCCTATCCCTCCTCATGGGCATAACTAAAAAGAGTGAGTTGCGGTCATATTGGTCCACTGACCCAATTCACCATACGCCCGTGTTCTCGCCTCCATTGCCAGGGCACAATACGAGCAGATCTTGCGGTTCATGTACTTCAATGAACTCTGTCGTCCTCGGGTTGACCCTGGATACGATCGTCTCTACAAAATTCGGCCTCTCGTAAACCACTTCAACCAACAGTTTGCAGCCTTGTTTACTCCCGATCAAGTTGTCTGCATTGATGAGTCCCTGATTACGTTTTCTGGCCACTTGTCTTTCAAACATCTTCCCAGCAAGCGTGCCAGATATGGGGTAAAGATGTATAAGCTCTGTGACAGAACCACAGGCTATACATATAGTTTTATGGTTTACGAAGGAAGAGATAGTCACGTAGAGACGGAGAACTGCCCAGATTACATAGGAAGCGCTGGTAAGATTGTGTGGGACTTGGTGTCGCCCTTATTCGGAAAGGGGTACCACTTGTATGTGGACAATTATTACACGAGCATGCCACTTTTTAGTCACTTGTTTGATCATGGAATTGGCGCATGTGGCACCGTGCGATCTAATCGCCGGGGCTTACCCCAGTGGCTTGTAGATTCACATCTTAGGCTGGGGGAGAGAGCCTGCTTGAAGTGTAATAATTTGCTCGCTGTGAAGTGGAGGGATAATTGGAATATTTTCGTTCTGTCCTACCTTCACGCAGACACAATGGTTCAAATTCCTACGGCGATTGGTGTTGTGGAGAAAATTTTTGTAACAGCTTACCTGTAAAATCCTTTTCTTTTGAGGTACATCACGGGACACAGAGTCTCAGTAATTACTGCTGGGTTATATAGGGTATCACTAGGTGATTGGACACTGGCACACCCTAGACAGGAAGTTCAACCCCCTATATAACCCCTCCCCTTACTGGGAGTACCTCAGTTTTATACCAAAACAATATAAGTGTATTAGAAGAGGGGAGGGACCTCTGTGTCTTGTGATGTACCTCAAAAGAAAAGGATTTTACAGGTAAGCTGTTATAAAAATCCTATTTTCTTTCTCGTACATTACGGGACACAGAGTCTCAGTAATTACTGATGGGATGTCCCAGAGCAATGTTATCTGAGGGGAGGGGAACCACACAAAGTAGGGTGTAATCAGACCTGAGGACCTTGTACCGCTGCCTGCAGCACACTACGCCCAAAGGCGATATCCTCATGCCTTCTCACATCCACCTGATAAAATTTGGTGAATGTATGGACTGACGACCAGGTTGCGGCCTTGCAGATTTGAGCCATGGAGGCCTGGTGATGCACTGCCCACGAAGCACTAATAGCCCTAGTGCGCCTTTCTGCGCCTTGATCTGAAAAGGCGGAACTTTCTGCTTCAAACCATGAGCTTGAACAATTACTTGTCGAATCCATTTAGCAATTGTAGATTTCAGCGCTGCCTGTCTAGAGGTCCTAATAGAGTTAGGACCTTCTGGCAATACAAACAAAACATCAGTTTTGCGAACATGAGAAGTCGCTTACAGATAGGCTTTGACTGCTCTCACTACATCCAAAAAATGTAGTGACCTTCTTCCGTAGAACAGGGATCTGGAAAAAAGGAAGGCAGAACAATATTTTGGTTTAGTTGAAAACCTGAAACCACTTTCGACAGAAAGCTAGGATGAAGGCGTAACACCACTCTATCCTTGTACATCATTCGATATGGCTCTTTACAAGAAAGGGCCGCTAATTCTGCTACTCTTCTTGCAGAAGAAATGGCCACCAGAAAAATGAATTTCCTTATTTAACAGAACTAAGGGAATTTGATGTATCGGTTCAAAAGGCTGCTTCTGTAAAGCTGACAGAACTAAATTCAAGTCCCAGAGGTTTAGAGGCACCTTAACCGGAGGATTAAGGCGCGTTACCCCCTGTATAAAGCTTTGAACCAAAAAATGCAAAGAAAGTGGACATTGAAACAGAACTGATAAGGCCGAGACCTGGCCCTTAATATGGTGGTCAAGGCCAGCTTCATCTCTAACCCCATTTGCAGAAAGTCAAGGATTCTGCTTATGATATATTTTCTGGGATGCCAACCCCTGGATTCACACCAGGAGACATATGCTTTCCAGACTCTATGATAAATCATTCTGTAAGCTGGCTTCCTTGCATTAATCAAGGTAGAAATAACAGGGCCTGAAATAGCCAAACCGTTAAATTTAGCGTTTGTAAGGCAGGATGGAACACTGGTCCCTGGGATAGCAGGTCTGGACGTGACGGTAGGGTCCAAGAGGAACCTAACGCCATCTTCACTATTTCTGCATACCAAGCTCTTCTGGGCCACGCTGGGGCCACCAGAAGCACCGACATTCTTTTCCTGCTTGATCCTGCAAAGAAGTCGTGGCAGCAGCAGAATGGGAGGGAATGCATAAATCAGAGAGAACCGGTGCCACGGAGTCACCAATGCATCCATCCCACATGCAAGTGGATCCCTTGTTCTTGACACAAAGTTGTCGATCTTGTTGTTGAACCTGGATGCAAAGAGATCTACATCCGGAACTCCCCATCTTTGGTATATGGCCAAGAAGATGTCGGGGTGAAGAGACCATTCCCCTGGGACTAACTGCCGGTGACTTAAGTAGTCCGCCTGCCAGTTCCCTACCCCCGAAATGTAGATTGCCGATATGCACGGCACATGCTTTTCTGCCCAGATTAAGATCTGGTTTACTTCTTCCTGAGCTGCACGACTCCTGGTTCCTCCTTTGTGATTGATATAAGCCACTGCTGTGACATTGTTGGACTGGATCCTGACAGGGCAACCCTGTAACCTGAGCGTCCAGGTTTTTAGGGCTAGATATGCCACGCGGATCTCCAGAATGTTGATGGGTAAGGTCCTCTCGGTATTGGGCCACCTCCCCTGGACAGTCGACTGTTCCAGAACTGCTCTCCAACCTGAAAGACCTGCATCTGTTGTTACCACTGTCCAGGTAACTGGTAAAAATGATTTTCCCTTTTGCAGATTCTCGGGTATCAACCACCAACTGAGGCTCTGACGCACTGTAGGAGACAGGCGCATCGGAAAATCTAACGCCTGGACCTTTTTGTTCCAGGCAGACAGGATACTATTTTGCAGCTGTCTCAAATGAAACTGTGCATAGTGAACTGCTTTGAATGATGCCACCTTCTTCCCCAGCAGCCTCATACAAAGGCGAATAGAAGGACCCTTCTTTGCCCTGACTACCTGAATCAGTCTCCTTATGGCACTGATTTTTGCCTGGGGTAAATATACCCTCTTCTGGGCTGTATCTATGACCAGACCCAAATACTCTAGTCTTCTTACTGGATTTAAAGAAGACTTCTCTAAGTTGAGGACCCAACCTAGGTATTCCAGGTAGTTAATTGTGGTGACCAAGTTTTGGTCCAAGCGGGCTACCGACCGATCTATCAAGAGCAGGTCATCTAGGTACGCTATTAGCGTTATACCCTGGGATCTTTGTAAACACCCGAGATGCAGTGGCTAGCCCGAAAGGCAGAAAGTGGCGTTTTTCTACTTCGAAACGCAGATATTTTTGATGAGCAGGGAAAATAGGTACATGCAGGTATGCATCCTTGATATTTATTGACGCCAGAAGTTCTCCTCCTTGTAGGATGGAGACTACCGATCGGATACAAAAGGACAAAAAATCCATGCAAAAGGACAGTACTTTTAGGAATCGGTTTAGATCTTTGAGATCTAGAATGGGTCTGACATCTCCATTTGGCTTTGGTACCGTGAAAAGGTTTGAATAAAACACCAATCCCTGCTCTTGCGTGGGAACTACCACGATAACTCTTTGCAACAAAAGTCACTCCAATGCTAGAAAGAGAGATGGGTCATTGGGGACATTTGATCTGAGGAAACGAGGATAGGGGAATTCTCAGAACTCTAGTTTGTAACCTAGCGTTATTGTGGAGACCACATATCTGTCCTGAAAATCCTCCTGCCAGACCCTTGAGAACTTTAGCAGTCTTCCCCCCACTCGAGCGAGCGGGGGTGCTTCTTCATAAGGAGGCTTTAGCGTTTTGTCTTGTAGACTTCCTCCCCCAGGACTTCTTCTGTCTCTGGGTTTGACTCTGAGATTTAACTTTTGAGCCTGACGGAGAAGGCCGTCGTGACTGCCTGAAGGCTGATGCCCCTGGCACTGGAGAAAGAGCCAGTTTAAAGGAGGGACGTTTACTTCTTTTCTTAACTGACAAAAGGGTGCTTTTCCCACTAGAGATCCTTTTGGATGTAATTGTCCAAATCTTCCCCGAACAGTCTTGCACCACGAAAGGGAAACCCAGCCAGGAGCTTCTTACATGGTGATTCAGGTGACCAATTTTTCAACCATAAGATTCTACACATATGTACCAACCCAAGCGTAAGGCGAGAAGTCTGGAGGATGGAATCTCTGATTGCGTCAACAGCAAAACACAAAGCCACTGGTAGGTTGGCCAACCCCCATGCTTGCTGTTCAGGTAAAACTTTGAGCACCTGTTTAACATGGTCTCTCAAGTATTGACAAACTCCAATTGCTGCCACTGCAGGTTGAGCCACTGAACCTGTCAAGGAGAAAACGTTTTTTAACAGGAATTCCAATTTTTTATCAGTTGGATCCCTAAGCATCTGAGCGTTGTCAACAGGACAAGTCAGACTTTTATTTACGGAGGATATGGCGGCGTCAATCGCCGGTATACTCCACATAGAGAGAGAGATATCACTGCTCCAGGTAGGTCAAGCGACAGTGGAAAACCTTCTCATCCAGCTTGGAAGCCCAGGTGCCGGCAATGCATATAGCAATCAAAAACAGGAAGAAGATCTGGATAGCCGCACTCAAAAAACTATGACTAAGCACTATATTGAAGTATGAAACGCATTGCTCCTGTCTGTTCCTGCTGTGGCTTGTATTTTTGTTCACAAGACTTTTGTAATAAAAGTAAAAAAACATTTTTTTGAGTGCGGCTGTCCAGATCTTCTTCCTGTTTTTGATTGGCATACCGCACATCTTAGTAAATTTTTCCTCCATAGGATACAGTTTTGAAAACCTTTTAGGAGGGAAAAAATGCTTATCTGGGTGATCCCACTTAAAATAAATAAGCTTTTCCAGGAAACTATGAAAAGGAAAGGCATGAGCAGTTTGAGGAGGCTTCAGTGAACCCAAACAAGAGGAGGGTTCTTTAACTGACTCAGATACGAGCAACTTAAATGTGGAGCAGACCAATCCAGCAAGGATTTGCACCAACACCTTCTCATCCTGAGAAGCTGAAGAGGGCCCTTCTCCACTTGATTCCTCAGAAGAGGAATCATCAGTCTCATCCCGGTCTTCTGAGGGGGATTCCTCTCCTTTTCCCCAGAGTTCCTCTGTTTGAGGGTCCTGGGTGGCAGAGGGGGACCTAGTGCGTTTTCTTCCACTGAGTGAAGATGTGATTAAGGCCACTAATCTTACCTCTAATCCATTTATGGTTGAGGAAAAAACCTCCTGCGTAATGTATACAGGGACTGAAGTGCCAGAAGCAGTTGCAGCCCCTGACCCCGACGGCTCACCCTGGCCAGCTTCCCCAGGTCCTTCAGGGGGAGAAGGTGCTGCAGAGGGGGGGTCCTCAGAGCCTTTGAGCCCCTATTTTTCGGGGTATTTGTACCTCTTCTGCCCATAGTGCCAAGCAACAAAGGTAGAGGTACCACAAAAATGCACTGACTGCTGAGCAATGTAGTTCAGCAACTGCCGCTGCTACCAAGACCCAGTCTGGTGCTCAAGTAAATGCTGCCTGGGAATGTCCCCCACTCACATGCGCCTGTCTGCTCTGTGTCCCTCCATAAGCCGTGTGCACCTGAAAAAGAGTGCACTTTATAGCTTTTGTAGTCAGCAATGTGGGCGTCTAACCAAGCCGACGTTGCGTTCATTACTGTTTTATTGTTAACCATAATTTGCTTAGCAGGTACGCATTCAGCTGCAGCACTGATTTATTTATCTTGACAGCAACAGCTTTTGCTCCCACAATATGTAAAGCCGTGACTCTAGCGCTGTCGAGGGTGATTTCACCACCTCCGTTAAAAAAAAGAGCATTTATGCCGAAGCATGGGGGCAGGGGTGGAGGAGCGATTTGCTCCTAAAATTAGGGGCGGATTGCCCCCATACTTCGGCATATATTTTTTATGCACAGAATGTACTAAAAAATTTTTTATTTTTACTATGTTTTATTGTATTTGCTTTGCAGGTATGGTAAGTCTTATGCCCCATACACACGCTCGGATTATCCGAGGACCAGGTCCGTCAGATCATGTCCGTCGTACTTTGTCCGATGTTGGTTTTGCGTACACACGGTCGGACAAAGTTGTCGGAAAATCCGATCATTCTGAACGTGGTGACGTTTGTTGCCTACGACGGGACTACGTAGAGGCTAGTAGCCAATAGCTTTGGTCTTGTAATGTGATCTGAGCATGCGTAGCACTTTGTCCGTCGGAATTCGCTACACACGATCGGATTTGGTGTGATCGGACTTTGTTGTCAAAAAATCTATCCAGCAGGAGATAGGACTTTGTCCGTCGGACAATCCGATGGAAACTGTCCGATGGTGCCTACACACGGTCGGAATTTCCGACAACATTGTCTGATAGGACAGAATCCATCGGAAAATCCGACCGTGTGTATGGGGCTTTACTGTTATACTGTAATGTTACTTTGTTTTATTGTTAACCATCATTTGCTTAGCAGGTACGCCATTCAGCTGCAGCCCTGATTTATTTATCTTGACAGCAACAGCATTTGCTCTCACGATACGTAAATCAGCGACTCCAGCGCTGTAGGAGGTGATTTCACCACCCCAGTTAAAAACAAAATGGTGCATGTATGCCCATCATTAGAAGTGGGTGGATGAAGGGCGGTATTCTAATGGTGGGCATCAATCTCTTTTTTTCATTCAGCCCACAGGCTGCATGAAAAAAAAGAACATTACAATGTCCAGCAACGTAATGGAACATCCCCCATCCCACCATCTTCCATGGTTTTCTCGGCCTCTCCTGTCCCAACAGGGAATCCGAGAATGCAGCCGGTGGTTCCGCCAGCTGACCATAGAGCTGATCAGAGACCAGAATGGCTCCAATCATCTCTATGGCCTAAGAAACCGGAAGCTACAAGCATTTCATGACTTACGTTTTTCCGGATATAAACAGCGCTATTGGGAAATTGGCAAAGCATTATCACACCGATCTTGGAGTGGTCAGATGCTGTGAGGGCAGAGGAGAGATCTAGGCTCTAATAGACCCCATTTTTTTCAAAAAAGAGTACCTGTCACTACCTATTGCTATCATAGGGGATATTTACATTCCCTGAGACAACAATAAAAATGATAAAAAAATAAAAGGTACAGTTTAAAAATATAATAGAAAGGCAAAATAAAAAAAGAGCACCCCCCCCCCCCGTGCTCACGCGCAAAGACGAATGCGAGCGTCGGTTTGGTGTCATATGTACACAGCAATTGCACCATGCATGTGAGGTATCACTTCAAATTTCAGATCGAGGGCAGTAATTTTAGCAATAGACCTCCTCTGTAATTCTAAAATGGTAACCTGTAAAGGCTTTTAAAAATGCATGTAGTTTGTTGCCGCTGCATGTTTGTGCGCAATTTAAAAGCATGTCGTGTTTACCAGCATACTCAGCATAAGATCATCTTTTTTATTTCATCAAACATTTGGGCAATATAGTGTGTTTTAGTGCATTAAAATAAAAAAGTGTGTTTTTTCCCAAAAAAATGCGTTTGAAAATTTTAATCTGTAGGGCCTTTGCTTTGAAAAAAAAACATATAATGTTTGGGGTTCAAAGTAATTTTCTTGCAAAAAAATTATATTTTCCCATGTAAATAAAAAGTGTCAGAAAGGGCTTTATCTTCAAGTGGTCAGAAGAGTGGGTGATGTGTGACATAAGATTCTAACTGTTGTGCATAAAATGCCAGGACAATTCAAATCCCCCCCCCCCAAATGACTTATTTTTCGGAAAGTAGACACCCCAAGCTATTTGATGAGAGGCATGTTGAGTCCATGGAATATTTTATATTTTGCCACAATTTGCGGGAAAATTACATTTTTTTTTTTTGCACAAAGTTGTCACTAAATGACCTATTACTCTAACATGCCATGGGCATATGTAAATTTACACCCCAAAATACATTCTTCTGCTTCTCCTGAGTACGGAGATACCACATGTGTGAGACTTTTTGGGAGCCTAGCCGTGTACAGGACCCCAAAAACCAATCACCGCCTTCAGGCTTTCTAAGAACGTAAAATGCCGATTTAACTTCCTCACTACATATCACAGTTTCGGAGGCCCTGAAATTTCAAGTTAACACAAAACCCCCACAAATGACCCTATTTTGGAAATAAGACACTTTAAGCTTTTTGCTGAGAGGCATGTTGTGCCCACGGAATATTTGATATTTTGCCACAAGTTTCGGGAAAATATATATATATTTTTTTTTTACACAAAGTTGTCACTAAATGATATATTGTTCAAACATGGCATGGTTATATGTGGAATTACACCCCCAAATACATTCTGCTGCTTCTCCTGAGTATGGGGATACCACATGTGTGAGACTTTTTGGGAGCCTAGCCATGTACAGGACCCCAAAAACCAATCACCGCCTTCAGGCTTTCTAAGAACGTAAAATGCCGATTTAACTTCCTCACTACCTATCACAGTTTCGGAGGCCCTGAAATTTCAAGTTAACACAAAACCCGGACAAATGACCCTATTTTGGAAATAAGACACTTTAAGCTTTTTGCTGAGAGGCATGTTGTGCCCACGGAATATTTGATATTTTGCCACAAGTTTCGGGAAAATATATATATTTTTTTTTTTTACACAAAGTTGTCACTAAATGATATATTGTTCAAACATGGCATGATTATATGTGGAATTACACCCCCAAATACATTCTGCTGCTTCTCCTGAGTATGGGGATACCACATGTGTGAGACTTTTTGGGAGCCTAGCCATGTACAGGACCCCAAAAACCAAGCTTTCTAAAGGTGTAAAATTGTGATTTTACTCCTCACTACCTACCTATCACAGTTACGGAGGCCCTGAAATGTCCAGATAGCACAACCCCCCACCCCCCCCACCCCCCCCCAAATGACACAATTTTGGAAAGTAGACACCAAGGTATTTGCTAAGTGGCATGGTGAGTATTTTGCAGATCTCATTTATTTTTGAAAATGAAGAAAGAAAATAAAAAAATCATTTTTTAATTTTTTAAACTTCCAAAATGTGACAAAAAGAGAGATCTGCAAAATACTCAACATGCTCCTAACAAATAGCTTGGGGTGTCTACTTTCCAAAATGGGGTCATTTGGGGGGATTTTGTGCTCTCTGGGCATTTCATGGCCTCCGAAACTGTGATAGGCAGTGAGGAGTGAAATCAAAAATGTACGCTCCTTAGAAAGCCTGAAGGCGGTGATTGGTTTTCGGGGTCCTGTACACGGTTAGACTGCTAAAATGTCCCACACATGTGGTATGCCCATAACATGTTTGACCAATAGATCATTTAGTGACAACTTTGTGCAAAAATATTTTCATGCAATTTGTGACAAAATATAAAATATTCCATGGACTCAACATGCCTATCAGCAAATAACTTGGGGTGTCTACTTTACAAAATGGGGTCATTTTGGGGGGGGGGGTGGTTGTGCTATCTTGGCATTTTATGGCTTTTGAAACTGTGATAGGTAGTGAGGAGTGAAATCACACCCTAATGCCGCGTGCACATAATCGGAAAATCGTCCAGCAAAAGACCTATGAGAGCTTTTGGTCGGAAGTTCCGTACGTCACTGCGTTCTTGATGGTCAAAAGTTCAGCGAACTTGTGTGACTGTGTGTATGCAAGCCAAGCTTGAGCGGAATTCCGTCGGAAAAAACATCCAAGATTTTTCTGACTGAAAATCCGCTCATGTGTACGTGGCATTAGAAATCCTGAAGGCGGTGCTTGGTTTTCGGGGTCCTGTACACAGCTAGGCTCCGAAATAGTCAGGAGAAGCAGCAGAATGTATTTTGGGATGTAATTCTACATATAACCATGGCATGTGTGAGCAATATATCATTTAGTGACAACTTTGTGTAATTTTTTTTTTTTTCAAATTTTTCTTGTGACAAAAAAATAAAATATTCAATGGGCTCAACATGCCTCTCAGAAATTTCCAAAATGGGGTCATTTGGGGGGGGGGGGGGGGTTGTACTGCCCTGCCATTTTAGCACCTCAAGAAATGAGAAAGGTAGTTATAAACTGAAAGCTGCGTAAATTCCAGAAAATGTACCCTAGTTTATAGACGTTATAACTTTTGCGCAAACCAATAAATATACGCTTATTGACATATTTTTTTACAAAAGGTATATACATTTTGACCTAAATTCATGACTAAAATTTAGTTTATTACATTTTTTTCATAACAAAAATTAGAAAATATATATTTTTTTCAAAATTTTAGGTCTTTTTCCGTTTATATCGCAAAAAATAAAAATCGCTGAGGCAATCAAATACCATCAAAAGAAAGCTCTATTTGTGGGGAAAAAAGGACGCACATTTTTTTGGGTACAGCATTACATGGCTGCGCAATTACCAGTTAAAGCAGTACAGTGCCAAATTGTAAAAAGTGCTCTGGTCATTGAGCAGCCAAATCCTCCGGGGCTGAAGTGAGGTAGATTGTTTTTTAACCACTTCCCTACCCGCCCATAGTCATATGACGCCCACAAGGTGGATCTCCCATCCTGGGTGGGCGTCATATGACGTCCTCCCATGCCCAGCCGCCTAGGGGGCGCGCGCAGCGTCGCTCGGGACCCGGTGCGCGTGCCCGGCGGCCGCGATGTCCGCCGGGCACCCGCGATTGCCCGTTAAAAAGCGGGACCGTGGAGCTGTGTGTGTAAACACACAGCTCCTCGTCCTGTCAGTGCAGAGGAGACCGATCATGTGATCCCAGTACGGAGGAACACCGATCGGTCTCCTCCCCTTGTGAGTCCCCTCCCCCCACAGTTAGAATCACTACCTTAGGGAACACATTAACCCCTGCAGCGCCCCCTAGTGTTAACCCCTTCCCTGCCAGTCACATTTACACAGTAATCACTGCAATTTTATAGCAACGATCGCTATGTAAATGTGAATGGTCCCAAAAATGTGTCAAAAGTGTCCGAAGTGTCCCCCAGGAATGTCGCAGTCACGGAAAAAAAATCGCAGATCGCCGCCATTACTAGTAAAAAAAAAAAAATGCAATAAATCTATCCCCTATTTTGTAGACGCTATAACTTTTGCGCAAACCGATCTATATACGCTTATTGCGTTTTTTTTTACCAAAAATATGTAGAAGAATACGTATCGGCCTAAACTGAGTAAAAAAATAGTTTTTTTTTTTTTTAAAATGGGATATTTATTATAGCAAAAAGTAAAAAATATTGTGTTTTTTTTCAAAATTGACGCTATTCTTTTGTTTATAGCGCAAAAAAAAATAAAAACCGCAGAGGTGATCAAATACCACCAAAAGAAAACTCTATTTGTTGGAAAAAAAAGATGTAAATTTTGTTTGGGTGTAACGTCGCACGACCGCGCAATTGTTAGTTAAAGCGAAAAGTGCTCTGGTAAGGAAGGGGGTAAAATCGCCCGGTGCTGAAGTGGTTAAAGGCTTGAGCTGTTTCTTAAATGTACATAATATAACTGAATACTAATATTTATAGGTAAAGTTGATCCAGGGAATATTAGATTGCCTCTTGGGGGTTCCGGAAGCATTTTGTTTCCCCTGCTGGAGCAAATTGGATCATGCTTTATTGGGATTATTTGCCTTCCTCTGGACTAACTGTGGGTATAGGATTGTGTATACAGGATTGTATAATTTTTTTCCCTTCTATTGGTTGAACTGGATGGACTTTTCAACCAGACCAGGGCTCAAGTCCTGCGGGAACGCATGGGAACGGAGTTCCTGTACTTTTTCCACAACAGGAACTCAGTTCCCGTTAGCAGCCGTGTCCTGCAAGACTTTGAAGTATGCGAGCTGTGTGGCAGGTGCTACACCAGCAGCCGCCGACACAGCTCGCAATAGTAAGTGACGCACACCAGGGGTGGACTGACCATTCAGGCATTGCCAGTAGGGGGCCCCATGACAGCTTCCGCTTCGATCTACCAGTCAATCACAGCTAGCTGACGGGTAGATCAGGTCCCTGCTGCTAAGAGATTGTGTTTAGTCAGACCTCTCGTGATGCGCTCCTCCCCGCCGGCCCCTCCTGATTTTCTGTCTCCTCATCCTCCCCCCCCCCCCCCAGTCTCCTGCATACTTGCTCTGTGTGTCCCGCTGAATCCCCCCCTCCTCTATCTTCAGTGCCATATGATGAGAGAACCCAGAGGAGGAGCACAGCTATTCTGCTCACAGGACATGCAGGGAGAGAGGTGAGCTGAGGGAGGAACATCAGTTTGGGGTGGTAAGCTGAGCACAATACCTGGCAAAGTTTAATGCCAGGAGGGAAGTTTATGTGGAAATATGTGAAGGGTTGGAATAGCAGCGAGTGTGTGTTGGAGCCCTGCAGAGTTTGCAGCCCCCCAAGCTAACATACATCTCCTAAGCAGGAACACATCACTATCTCCCCAAGCATTCTGTCCAGATAATGTGCAGTTCATTTATGACCTTTCCGTTTAACCCTGTGTTATCCAAACTCTGTTCAATGAAAAGTGTAAACTCACCACATAAACACTCTATATACAAAATAAAATTCCCCAATAAAGATCAGAACATGATGTTCACATTTGCATGGAAGCACAATTGAATGAATGCTGATTATTCAGAGAATTACCGTATTTATGTTTATTGAGGATTGTTTTTTTTAATGTACTAACAGTTAAGCTTCATACACACAATACGAAAATTGGATGAAAAATACCACTTTTGACGCGTTCGTGCATATGAGCGTATCATTTTTTTTTTTTGGTGGGGGAGTGGATCTTGGGTGGGAGTTCCCACACTTTATTTCCCCAGGACTTGACCCCTGTCATTTTACTGCGGCAGGTCGGCATGATCCCGTGAACCGTCGTAGCTATATGTTGGCTTGTGGGTTCAGGATAGCAGGAGGCTGCGCGCGCGCTGCACAGCGGAGGTGCCGATGCTTGTGGCCGATGGTCGCGATGACCACCGGCCATGAGCGATCACGAGTAAACACACAAATAAATCCCTGTTCTGTTCTGAGAGGCGTGACAGATCATGTGTTCCTATTAGCTAGGAACCACGATCCGTCACTTCCTCTAGTCAGTCTCCTCCCCCTTCAGTTAGAAACATGTAACACAGTTAACCCCATGATCGCCCCCTAGTGTTAACCTCTTTTCTGCCAGTGACATTTTTACAGTAATCAGTGCATTTTTATAGCACTGGTCGCTGTATACGTGCCAATGGAAGTCAAAACTTCCAGGGCTGAGTGGTTAAAATAATTATAAAGTCTGTTTTTTTTCATATAAAAATAACAAACATGTTATACTTACCTGTCCTGTTGCAGTGGATTTGCACAGAGCAGCACGGAGCAACACAGATCCTTCTCTTCTCTGGTCCCTCTTCTGTGCTCCTGGTCTCTCCCTCCTGTTCAGTGCCCCCACAGCAAGCAGCTTGCTATATGGGGACACCCGAGCCAAGCTGAAGCTCCGTGTATCCATTCAGACGCGGAGCCCCGACTTGGCCCCGTCCCCTCTCTCCCCTGATTGGCTAGCTGACTTTGACAGCAGCAGGAGACAATGGCACCGCTGCTGTGTCTCAGCCAATCAGGAAGGAGAATCTCTGACATTCGTGAACATCACTGGACAGAGAGGGACCTTAGATAAGTATTAGGTGGGCTGAGAGGGGCTGCTGCACACAGAAGGCTTTTTATCTTAATGCATAGAATTTTTGTATCCGAAAATGCGATCGCCTGTATGCAATTCGGACGCGCAACAAATTTCACGCATGCTCGGAAACAATTTGACGCATTCTCAGAAGCATTGAACTTCATTTTGACGGCTCGTCGTAGTGTTGCACGTCACCGCGTTCTTGACGGTCGAACGTGCAGAGAACTTTCGTGTGACCGTGTGTATGTAAGACAAGCTTGAGCGGAATTCCGTCGCAAAAACGATCCAAGATTTTTCGGACGGAAATTCCGCTCGTGTGTAGGTGGCATTAGACTTCTAATATCAGGAGGTGGGATTCTTTTTTTCCTTATCAGGTCACATTAGGTGACCAGAGATCTCGCAAGGCTGTTTGGAGATCTGCTGTGCTTTCTGTCAGTTAATGAATTTGTAAATGTTACTTTGGACCACTTTTTACAATTTCCCTACTACCACAAAGCAAAAAAAATTAACTCACCAGTGGAGTGGATGTTCCCCTTTTTGTTCTTCTTTATTAATCAACAATGCATGTGCAAAATGGCCGATCTATATCTTTAATAGAAACTTGTGTAGGACTTTTCTCAGCACTTGCAACGTCTTTGTGCATTACCCCAGCTGCTATAGTATCCCAGGTATTAGAACTGAAGGCAACATTTTTTTTTTTTCCATTTTGGATGGAGTAAGGGAGGATTTTAACCCCTGTAATTTTCTTGCCCTTAGTCATAATTTAGGGGTCTATTGATTGTATAAATGTCAGAAGCATTCGTGCAAGTTGATCAAAATGTCACAGTATTTTAATGCCTGTATCGTAAACTCCATCTAGTGTCCAAAATGTGGTATAGTTTTCTGAAATGCCTCAATGAGAAAACTTTACAGCATTTTGGCCATTAGATGGACCTGATAATATAGAAATGAAACTCTTAGAAAAAATGTTGGTGATATTTCATTTAGCTTGCATGAATGCTTTTGAAATCTGTGCAACAAATGTTTTATAAATAGACCCCTAAGAGTTGGATGGGTCCCCTTGTCATTGGATATCTTGTGCAGTAGACCAGAATGAGAAAGCCAGTATGTCCCCTGAGTTAAATGCTTCCCACAGGTTATTATAAGATGGTCATTAAAAAAGGCTGTCATACTATAGAAGGTTAAACACAAGAAAAAATGGGGCACTGGATTCGGATTTTCTAAGAGTGACTGGGATTGCCACTGGGCACACTGGCTCCAGTTCAACAGCACTCTACAAAACTGGGACCATCCCCAGGAACAGGGAAAGGACCAAGAGTTGAGAATCCACACACAGAACATACAATCCAATGAGTAGAAAATAACCCAAGGTAATTTGATGAAAAAACTGATTCATAGTAGCATAAATCCAATGCGTTTCAGGGGCCAAACATGCTCCCCATTCATCAGGGCTACAAAACAAGTACAAATACAAATGGGATAAGTCTAAAACTAAAAGGTCATGAATATAAAAATGAATATACAAGTAAAAATAATGAATATAAAAGTCAAAGGGTATATACCCATTTGCATATAATATCTAATTCCAGTAAATAGCAGACGCAAATATAATAATATCTTACATGCAGATACAGAAGTCAAATCTCTCTTCAGAGGCAGATAAACAGGGTTAGAAAGGTTTGTATGTTGCGCTCAAAAAGTAGTGTACATAAAAGTCACTCCTACACAATATTTGCATACAGGTAAGTTGTGATTAGAGCATAAATATAAATATAAATCATCGGTAAATGAAATAAATATATATAAAATTATATAAAGAGACAGTAATAAAACTGAATAAAATGTGAAAAAAATTTTTTTGTGAAAGTGATCATGTGACTGATAAAATTCAGTAAAATTCAAAAAATGGAAAAAATGACAATATGTTAATATAGTGAATATAAAAAACATAAAACCATTTAAATATTTGGAAACGAACAAATAAATAACAAGTGAATAGGGGTGAAAAGATGATCGCCAAGCTGTATATATGTATTGATACAGTGGTATAGTCCGGTGAGTGACACAGTATATAGTCCTGTGAGTGACACAATATATATTTCTAAGTGCGGTGATGGTGATCCTGTCTGGTCGGCTTCAGCATTTATTGAGAAGGAGGCTTACCAGAAGTCACGGACTAAATGAGACATACGCCTCATAAGTCGTGACAAGCTTTGTGTGTGGAGGGTTACCAGGTCCCTATTCCACGGATGTATTCCTGGGAGTGTATTCCTGGGAGTATGCGCGTAAACGGGCAGGAGGGATGCGGTCGTCAAAATCTCCAATAACATTCGGTCATATTTGAGAAAAGAGAACTCGCATAGTATGATACCATAAAATACTTTTAATGAGGTAAAAACAGATTAAAAACACTCACATTTTGGAAGTAAAATTCAGGCTCATAAAGTGGTAGTAGATGTCAGAAAGTGCTGCTGCTGTAGTCCACCCAACGCGTTTCGTCCTCTGGGACTTCGTCTGGGGTGTGGACTACAAGCATCAGCATACATTTTTATAGGGAGAGTGACCCCAATCCGTTTGTGAACTCGTGTGACCGGAAGTTGACCTCACTTCCGGTCCGGCGGCATTTCGCTGTTGTATATGTGGCAAAACTTTATAATAAATATAATAAAGTTTTGCCACATATACAACAGCGAAATGCCGCCGGACCGGAAGTGAGGTCAACTTCCGGTCACACGAGTTCACAAACGGATTGGGGTCACTCTCCCTATAAAAATGTATGCTGATGCTTGTAGTCCACACCCCAGACGAAGTCCCAGAGGACGAAACGCGTTGGGTGGACTACAGCAGCAGCACTTTCTGACATCTACTACCACTTTATGAGCCTGAATTTTACTTCCAAAATGTGAGTGTTTTTAATCTGTTTTTACCTCATTAAAAGTATTTTACGGTATCATACTATGCGAGTTCTCTTTTCTCAAATATGACCGAATGTTATTGGAGATTTTGACGACCGCATCCCTCCTGCCCATTTACGCGCATACTCCCAGGAATACACTCCCAGGAATACATCCGTGGAATAGGGACCTGGTAACCCTCCACACACAAAGCTTGTCACGACTTATGAGGCGTATGTCTCATTTAGTCCGTGACTTCTGGTAAGCCTCCTTCTCAATAAATGCTGAAGCCGACCAGACAGGATCACCATCACCGCACTTAGAAATATATATTGTGTCACTCACAGGACTATATACTGTGTCACTCACCGGACTATACCACTGTATCAATACATATATACAGCTTGGCGATCATCTTTTCACCCCTATTCACTTGTTATTTATTTGTTCGTTTCCAAATATTTAAATGGTTTTATGTTTTTTATATTCACTATATTAACATATTGTCATTTTTTCCATTTTTTGAATTTTACTGAATTTTATCAGTCACATGATCACTTTCACAAAAAAATTTTTTTTCACATTTTATTCAGTTTTATTACTGTCTCTTTATATAATTTTATATATATTTATTTCATTTACCGATGATTTATATTTATATTTATGCTCTAATCACAACTTACCTGTATGCAAATATTGTGTAGGAGTGACTTTTATGTACACTACTTTTTGAGCGCAACATACAAACCTTTCTAACCTATCCTACCGTAAATCTATCGGCAATGTTTGCAGCTATCCTATAAATTATTCACACTCAGCGCAATAATTCCCAACTTCCAGATAAACAGGGTTGTTTTTGTTTTAGCATTTATACGTGAAAATATGGGGAGATTTACTAAAACTGGAGCACGCAGAATCTGGTGCAGTTGTGCAGCTTCTAACTTCAGCTTGTTCATTTAAAGTGGTTGTAAAAGTAGAATTTTTTTTTTTTTTATCTTAATGCTTTCTATGTATTAAGATAAAAAGCCTTCTGTGTGCAGCAGCCCCCTTAATACTTCCCTGAGCCCCATCTCGGTCCAGCTATGCGCCATTGGGTCCTGCTTCTGTCAATCAAAGTCAGTTAGCCAATGAGGAGAGAGAGTGGGTGGGACCAAACCGCAGCTACATGTCTGAATGGACACACGGCGCTGCGGCTCAGGTGCCTCATAGCAAGTTGTTTGCTATGGCGACAGGAGGAAGGGGCCAGGAACAACCTGGGAAGAGGAGGATCAGGCTGCTCTGTGCAAATTCATTACACAGAGCAGGTAAGTATAACATGTTTGTTATTTTCAAAAAAAAAAACAAGACTTTAGTATCACTTTAAGCTTTGACAAGCTTTGACAATAAAGCCTGATTACCATGCACAGCTGCATCAGATTCTGTGTGCATCAGTTTTAGTAAATCTACCCCTATGTGTTATAATTAAGGATTAGCCAAAGGTTTGGACCGAACTTTGGATGTTTAAGCATTCAGCCGAATGCCCAAACTTTAGCCTTTTCCAGCCCTCTGATTGGCAGGAGCAGTGTATCATATATATAACCGATTCCCTCTGACACCGGTTCTTAAGGAAGCCACGGGGGTTGCACCTGTGATGTCACTGGGAACTACTGACATCATATGGAATCCCCACCTGTTTTAAGCAAAGGTGCTGGGATAACAGTGACATCACTGCCCAAATATGGCCATTATATAGCCGATGACATCTTTGGGACCTGTCATTCGCCTACATGTACTGTCGGAAGTAGTCACATGCTCCGGGTCACCTTTTTTTTTTTCTCTTGATGAGTCGGCGGGCAGTTGGTGGAGGGCATCATGTTGATGATGAATTTACAATGAGGGACATTTTTTTGAAGGGGGGGGGGGGCAGTAGCTGGGGCCTCTCTTATTTTTAAAGGAGGCTTTCAGATTCCAATAAGCCGCCCTGTGCACAGACCCCCATAACCACAGGCTCAGGTTTTGAGTAAGAGGGCTTTGTCCTCATCAACATAGGGGTGAGGTAATACTGAGAGCATGTTGCCTGGTTTTGTTCAGGGGGTGGGGCACACACTAACCCCCTCTTTCCTGGCCAGCCAGGCTGCATGCTTGGATTAAGCAAGGTATGGATTTTTAGCGGAGACCTCTTGCATTTTTGTTTGTTATTTGTGTGGAGTTCCCCATAAAATACGTACCAGACTCAAAGGTATAGTTTTCCAAAATACCTCAATGAGAAAACTGTACAGCATTGGGACCACTACATGGAGTTGATGATACAGGAATCAATCTCTTAGAAAAAACATGATGCTTCTGACATTTGTGCAACAACTGTGGGCTTTCCTGGGCCAAAAAATTGTGAGTTGAAACCTGGCTTGATATCAGAATCAGCTTTCTGATATCATTCCAAGTAAATGCCACTAGACTCTGACATCAGAAGATGGGATGGTGGAGATGACCCTCATTGCGAATGCAATGTTAATATTAGGTATGCCATGGTGCAGAATAGTGTTGTATATGAGCAGGCCATGTACTCTCAGACACTGTTGCTTGCTTTAAGCATTTGTTACCCCCAACACTTCATATTTGTAATATGTGCCTGCTGTACCATGTACTTGTGTGAGACAGTATGCTCTTCTCTTTGTATTGCTTCCTTTGGATGTGAAATCCCTGGTGTTCCTGTCAGCCCCTCTGCTTTCCCATTATAAACTGACCACACTAAGCAGAAGAGCACACAGTGGTCAGTTATCTAGCTATGCTGGGAACTCAGTGTGTTCTCCTCCAATGATCAGACTTGTCCTGACACTCCCCTACTACACAGCCATTCACTGGGAAGCTAAGTGTGCTGCTGCTTCTCCTCCTCTCAACTCTTATGCTGCTGAGAATAGAGGCAATGTGATCACTTATAAAAAAAGGGAAAATTACATTTATATATTTTTTTATATCTATACAAAAATGTTTTGCACTTCACTTCTATTTTAAACTGAATGGGTTGTTTTACAAGTTGATCGTATACAATTACTTTAAAGTGGTTGTAAAGGCTCCATCTCGATCCAGTGATGTGTATGGGGGCCTTGGCTCTCCCGGATCTCTCCCTCCTCATTGGCTGGGACAGCAGCAGTAGCCATTGACTCCCGCTACTGTCAATCACAGCCAGTGAGCCAATGAGGAGAGAGCAGGGGGGGCGAGGCCAATTCATGCTCCGTGTGTGAATGGACACAGAGCAGCAGCTCAGGAGTGAGCCTGCCTGGGTGCCCCATAGCAAGCTGCTTGCTATGGGGGCACAAGGCATGAAGGAGGAGGATAGGGGCTGCTCTGTGCAAGACCATTGCATGGAGCAGGTAAGTATAACATGTTTGTTATTTAAAAAAACCTTTAATGTCACATGAAATGGTCAATATATCATATAGGCAAATGCACAAAGTGCAATATGGAACAATACCCCAAAGCAGAGAATTACAAATAGAATACGTTTCTTTAAAAGGCAATGATGTCACTTTTATTATTACAAAATATAAAAAAAGAGAAAGCTAGGCAAAAGGGCCTAGTTTTAAATAAGACACAAATAAGAATTAAATAATATCAGCAAGTGTACATTCTACAACAGGATTCATATAAACAATACCCAATTTGTATCAAATGCATATACTATGGTCAGTCTATATGAGTTGCTATGATGCATCCCAACATGTTTCCATCTTCAGGAGAGACCCAGGGTATGTTTTCCTTTCTAGAATACAAATATAAATGATCACCAATCATTACAATATATCTAAACACATTAAACAATTTAGGTTCATAAAATATACATCAAAGTATAATTTAGGCTGTTTTTGATACTTACAATGAATCAATGTACAAAACACAAACATACAATCAAGTGGATCGATCAAAGGATCCCAAATGGATATAGGGCTGGAGTGCAAATCTATTGTTGAGGGAGGGGTCTATTGTTGCTGGCTGCTGAAGGGTCAATTGATGTTGGCTGCTAGGAGATATATTTTTTTCTGGGGGGTTTTATTGTTGCTAAAGTGGATCTACTGTTTTAATGGGGGCATATATTGTTGCTGGGGATATGTTGTTGATGTTGGGGTCTGTTATTGCTAGAGGCATCTACTTAACTGCTTGTCTTGTTATAATTAACAAATTCCATTACAAATTGCTTAGCACCAAAATAAATCATACTTGGTTCTGTATTCTCTAAAAGAGGTGATACCTGGAGGTGGCTAGGGGGTGGTACCAAGAGATGTGCTTAAAGGTAAGTACGGGGCAGAGACAAGGGGTGACTGAGAAAGGGGGGGGGTACCTGCACCTATTCTCCGAGAAAAAAAGCCCTGCTTATAGCCAAAAATACAACGTACATCATTTTTTATTTATTTTTTTACGTTTCCTACTGCCTGCTGCCTTTACTTTAATAAACAGTAGAGTTACAGTTTCTTAACACATGAGAAAATAAAATGTGGTCACATGACCATGCAGGCTTCCTTGTTCTCCCATGCAGTCCAGTGAAATAAAGAAATGTAAGGTTGCACCAATCACATATTCATAAAACTTATTTCACCCCAATAGGGGCTTTATTGGCGATTTTAAGTGATGCTTGACCTCACATTACTACATCTAAAGCAAGGGAGAGGTGACAAAGTCAAATGTTTGAAAGAGGCTTTTGAGTCATAATACAAATCTAGTTACTCAATGGGAGGCGTGAAAGGAAGCTGACACTTGACAGTGAAGGGATGTGGGCTGCCTGTATGAGATGCGTCTAAGCAGTCAGAGCAACTTTGGGTATAGTAGTGGTCTGCAGAATAATCGCAAACCATACCTCTCTTGGAGTACACAGATGCTGAATGTATGTTGCCAGGCATGGTGTGATCGGTGAAAATCTTGTGTTGGTTCCATGTCTGTCACACCCCCGGCTACCATCAATCATTTTATAGTGGATATTACACAGTAGTTACATTATGTACTCTAATAGGAGACATACTTTCAACAACCCCTTATTGTCCAGGGGGCATGTCAGCGACAGACAGTAGCTAACAGCGGTCTTGTGTAATGCTGGGCGTCACCAATATACAGTATGCATTACAACAAAGACGCCTGGCTAAAAAACAACATGAGATCTGAGTCTCTATTTACTTTTTGATGATGGTGCAGGAGAGTTTAGCTGGAATTTAAGTTGCCCTTTAAAATTAGTATTATTGTCTAGGCATTTGTATGTGTAATTCAATAGACTCACTGGCTTCAAATGTTGGCACTTAAACAGCTCCCTTTGGACATTTGGTACCTCTACTCACATAAACCACAAGAGGACTTGATGCCATCAGCTTTCACCTGAACACATGCTTGTCTAGACCCAGGACGATATGTACTGTAGCTGCCACCACTGCCTGACCTACATTAAGTACCCAAGGAACTTATCCTGTTTCAAATTTCACCCTATAAAATCTTGCACCCCAGGCTGATACACTTGCATCCCACAACATTGCCATTGCAATCTCCAACCAGTGCAAGCCCACACTGGAAGATCTGGATTGATGCCCCTAGCCTCTAAAACTAAATTTTTCATCCCAATCTGTCCATGCCTCCAAATCCCAGACTGATGCTCTAAAAGCTTGAGCTTACTGTATCTGAACTGTCCATAAAGGGTTTTGCTTTTAGGCCAAAAAGTTTCATCTGACCAGAACACCTTCTTCCATGTTTGCTGTGTTCCCCACTTGGCTTCTCACAAACTGCAAACGGGACTTCTTATGGCTTTCTTTCAACAATTGGCACTCTTCCATAAAGGCCAGATTTGTGGAGTGCACAACTAATAGTTGTCCTGTGGACAGATTCTCCCACCTGAGCTGTGGACCTCTGCAGCTCCTCCAAAGTTACTATGGGCCTCTTGACTGCTTCTCTGATAAATGCTCTCCTTGCCCGGCCTGTTAGTTTAGGTGGACGGCCATGTCTTGTTAGGTTTGCAGTTGTGCCATATTCTTTCAATTTTTAGATGATGGATTGAATAGTGCTCCATTGGATGTTCAAAGCTTGGGATATTTTTTTTATAACCTAACCACTTTAACCACTTTCAGTTATCCTGACTGGACCACTTTAACCACTTTCAGTTATCCTGACTGGATGTCATATGACGTCTTTCAGGATAACTGCCAGCGCACACGGCGATCGGTGGTGCGGTGTGTCAGTCAGACATACAGCTACACCAATCTCGGTAAAGAGCCTCTGACGGAGGCTCTTTATCACATGATCAGCTGTGTCCAATCACAGCTTATCATGGTGTAAACAGGAAGACAGACGCGAGTAGGGGAGAGCCGACAGGGGGGGGGTCTGCGCTGATTATTTATCAGCGCTGCCCTCCTGCGGATGCCCACACCGGACCACCAGCGATGCCGGCAGGACAAGTAAGTGCCCAAAAACGATGCCAGTAAGTGCCCAAAAGATGCCAGTAAGTGCCCACACATCTTGCCAGTCAGTGCCAACTATTATTGCCTGCCAGATGTCTCCTCATCCGTGATGCCCAGCAGTGCCATCTATCAGTGTCATCTATCAGTGCCCACCTATCAGTGCCAATCGGTGCCCATCCGTGCCACCTATCAGTGCCATCCAAAAGGTACCCATCAGTACACATGTGCATTCGTTTTCGTCCAAATGCATTTTCGTCCGAATTTCAGGTATTTTCGTTATCGTTTTAACAAGCGATAACGAAAGTGCAGAATCTGAAAAACGAAAGATCCGACATAAACAAATGCTTTATTTTCATTTTCATTGCGACAACAGTTCATTATAGATAGGAGATTCGACATGACGCTGACAATAACAATCTGTGTCTATCGAACCTGTGGTCAAATGTGCCTAACCTTAATTCTATTAGTCCAAGATTATTCTACATAGAGAGAAAAGATTCAACATAGAGAGAAAAGATTCGACACAGAGAGAAAAGATTCGACATAGAGAGAAAAGATCGCTGCTGGAATTGGGTGGGGGAAGTAAAATAAAAATAATGATGATGATGAATGTTATTGGCTGATTGTAACCAAAGTGGAGAAGGAGTAAAATAGCTAGAACTAAGTACACACGTACAGCCAACTTACTTTCCCTTACGATTGCTAGCAGAGAGAGACACACACACTGAATCATTTCAGAAGACAGTCAATCTTAGCTGGTCCGTTTGTCAGAGAACCTGAATAATTTAGCAATTAAGCATAAGCACAGCAGCAGAACAATAGTGAAGCAAGCTACAGTTCAACTTAACTTTTTCATAATAATCTGCTGCTATTGTGTTAGTGTTGTGAACTTGATAGTGATACTAGTGTTGCTAGTGTTGTGATAGCCTCAGAGGCTGCCCGTGTTGTGGGGGGGATTTATTATTATAGATTCTATATTATAGATTGAGATTCTATATACCCTATCTTGTTACCTGTCTGATCAGTGATCACTATCACCAGTCCATTTTCTGTTTGAACTATATACATTCAACACGAACGACAAAGATTCGACAAAGCAGCGAAAAACATACAAACGTCAAATCTTTGGCTTATGGTGTCTGTCCAAAATTCTAAGAAGATTTGAAGGAGCAGCTAACTATACGGCGTCATGCAGTTTAGCTGCTCCGTCGAATCTTCTTTGAACAATCGACAGACACCATAAGCCTTCAATGACATATTCAACCTTAATTAATTCGATTTTTCGGACGAATGCAATTTTTAACAAAAAAGGAAATAAATAAACGAATTTCGGGAGTAACTAAATAAATTTATTTTTCATAAGAAAACAAAATTCTGAAACATAATATTTCAGTGTGCACATGTCTAACCATCAGTGCAGCCTATGAGTGCCCATCAGTGCTGCATACCAGTGTAGCCTATCAGTGCCACCTCATCAGTGCCTGTCAGTGAAGGAGAAAACATACTTATTTACAAAATGTTATAACAGAAACAAAGAAACTATTTTTTTTTAAAATGTTGGGTCTTTTTTTATTTGTTGCGCAAAAAAATTAAAATCCCAGCAGTGATCAAATGCCACCAAAAGAAAGCTCTATTTGTGGGAACAAAATGATAAAAAATGTGTTTAGGTACAGTGTAGCATGACCGGCAATTGTCATTCAAAGTGTGACAGCGCTGAAATCTGAAAATTGGCCTGGGCAGGAAAGGGCAAAAGTGCCTGGTATTCAAGTGGTTAAACTTCTCCACAACTTTATTCCTGACCTGTCTGCTGTGTTCCTTGGCCTTTATGTTCGCTAAGGTTCTCTAATGCCGCGTACACACGAAGGGACAATCCCGCGGGATTATCCTCTGGACTGAAGTCCAGCGGATAATCCCCTCGTGTGTGGGCGCCGGCGGACTTTTTGGCGCCAAAGTCCGGCGGACTTTTTGGCGCCAAAGTTTTAAGTTTTGTTTTAAAATTGGCAGTCCAGCGGACAATCCCGCCGTTAGTTGGCAAGTCCGCGGGACTTTTGAAATGAACGGACTTGCCGCTCATCGGCAAGTCCGTTCATTTAGCACGTGACTTCAGGTTACGTAGCTAGCGTAGGCAGTTACTGCCGCCGCGCTAGCTCCGTGACCTGGCATGGATTTAAAGGGAATCCCCACGCCAAAAAAACGGCGTGGGGGTTCCCCCAAATCCATGTCAGACCCTCATCCGAGCACGCAGCCTGGCAGGCCAGGAAAGGGGTGGGGACGAACGAGCGCCCCCCCCCCCTCCTGAGCCGTACCAGGCCGCGTGCCCTCAACATGGGGGGTGCCCTGGGGAAAGGGGGGCCGTGCGGCCCCCCCACCCCAAAGCACCTTGTCCCCATGTTGATGAGGACAAGGGCCTCTTCCCGACAACCCTGGCCATTGGTTGTCGGGGTCTGCGGGCGGGGGCTTATCGGAATCTGGGAGCCCCTTTAATAAGGGGGCCCCCAGATACCGGCCCCCACCCTATGTGAATGAGTATGGGGTACGATGTACCCCTACCCATTCACCTAAGGTGTAAAATGTAAAGTACAAAAACACACACACTTTTGAAAAAATATTTTATTGCACTGCTCCGGGGGTCTTCTTCCATCTTGGGGGTCTTCTCGCCGGACTCCTCCGCTCTCTTCTGCTCTTTTACCTAGCTCTTTCACGAGCGGGGGGAGTCCGGCTACCTTCTTCGTCGTCGCCGCCGTCTGGGGGTCTCGATCCGCCTTCGGGGGTCTTCTTCCGTCTTGGGGGTCTTCTCGCCGGACTCCCCCGCCATTTACCAAGCTCTTTTACCGAGCGGGGGAAGTCCGGCTACCTTCTTCGTCGTCGTCGTCGTCTGGGGTTCTCGATCCGCCTTCGGGGGTCTTCCGGGGGTCTCTTCTGTTCTTGCGGCGGTCGTCGTCTTCCGCGCCGCCGGCGCCTTGTCCTTCTTCTTGTCCTTCTTCTTGTTCTTCTTCTTCCGATGTTGACCCGTCGCTCTCTCTGCCCGGAATGCCTGTGCCGCTCTGCGCTCGGACTTATATAGGGACATGGGGGACAGGGTCACATGCACATGTCACATGGTGACCCCGCCCCCGTGTGTTGTCACAGTCCCGGAGGATGCTGGGACTGTGACATCGCAAGGGGGCGGGGTCACCATGTGACATGAACATGTGACCCTGTCCCCCATGTCCCTATATAAGTCCGAGCGCAGAGCGGCACAGGCATTCCGGGCACAGAGAGCGTCGGGTCAACATCGGAAGAAGAAGAACAAGAAGAAGGACAAGAAGAAGGACAAGGCGCCGGCGGCGCGGAAGACGACGACCGCCGCAAGAACAGAAGAGACCCCCGGAAGACCCCCGAAGGCGGATCGAGAACCCCAGACGACGGCGACGACGACGAAGAAGGTAGCCGGACTTCCCCCGCTCGGTAAAAGAGCTTGGTAAATGGCGGGGGAGTCCGGCGAGAAGACCCCCAAGACGGAAGAAGACCCCCGAAGGCGGATCGAGACCCCCAGACGGCGGCGACGACGAAGAAGGTAGCCGGACTCCCCCCGCTCGTGAAAGAGCTAGGTAAAAGAGCAGAAGAGAGCGGAGGAGTCCGGCGAGAAGACCCCCAAGACGGAAGAAGACCCCCGGAGCAGTGCAATAAAATATTTTTTCAAAAGTGTGTGTGTTTTTTGTACTTTACATTTTACACCTTAGGTGAATGGGTAGGGGTACATCGTACCCCATACTCATTCACATAGGGTGGGGGGCCGTTATCTGGGGGCCCCCTTATTAAAGGGGGCTCCCAGATTCCGATAAGCCCCCGCCCGCAGACCCCGACAACCAACGGCCAGGGTTGTCGGGAAGAGGCCCTTGTCCTCATCAACATGGGGACAAGGTGCTTTGGGGTGGGGGGGCCGCACGGCCCCCCTTTCCCCAGGGCACCCCCCATGTTGAGGGCACGCGGCCTGGTACGGCTCAGGAGGGGGGGGGGCGCTCGTTCGTCCCCACCCCTTTCCTGGCCTGCCAGGCTGCGTGCTCGGATGAGGGTCTGACTTGGATTTGGGGGGAACCCCCACGCCGTTTTTTCGGCGTGGGGATTCCCTTTAAATCCATGCAAGCTTGTGCGGAGCTAGCGCGGCGGCATTTACTGCCTACGCTAGCTACGTAACCTGAAGTTACGTTCAAAATGAACGGACTGCTCCGTGTGTGGGCAAGTCCGTTCATTTTCAAAAGTCCCGCGGACTTTTGGCCGGCGGATTATCCGCTGGAGAAGTCCGTGCGTGTGTGGGCAAGTCCACACGCTCGGAAAGTCCAGCGGACCTAGCTGGAAAGTCCCGCGGGATTGTCCGCTGGACTAGGTCCGCCGGCAAAAGTCCGCACGTGTGTACGCGGCATAAGACCCCTTTCAAACTGAGAAGTTTTTCAGGCACTTTTTGGGCTAAAAATATCGCCTGAAAAACGGCTCCCCTGCGATGCGTTGGCAGGACATTAAAAAAACTCCTGCAAGCAGCATCTTTGGAGCGGTGAAGGAGTGGTGTATACACTGCTCCTGGCCATTGAACTGAATGGGCACCGCTGCCGAACTGTCAATGCAGCAGTGCTTTGCGGGACGTTTTAACCCTTTTTCGGATGCTAGCAGGGGTTGAAAGTGCCCCGCTCGTGGCAGAAAACCCCTGCAATAACTACTGTAAAGCGCTGCTAAAAATAGTGGCGCTTTACCGGCGACGTCCCAGTGTGAAAGGGTCGCTATTGTGTTCTGTAGTATAGAAGCAGCTGGTTGGTGGATCCACAGCATGGAGCAGGGAGGCAGCATCTGACACACCTGCAACTGTCAGATACTAGTGACAGCTGTAGCTCTGTAAGATTGGAGTTACTGCTGATTTGACAGGTGTTATTCTTCTCTTTTTTTTTTTTTTTTAGTATGTCTCTCTAAGGCCCCTTTCACACTGAGGCGTTTTTCAGGCGCTACAGCACTAAAAATAGCGCCTGTATAGCGCCTGAAAAAAAAACGGCCCCTTTCACTCCAGTGTGAAAGTCGAAGGGCTTTCACACTGGAGCGGTGCACTAGCAAAATGGTAAAAAAGTCCTGCTAGCAGCATCTTTGGAGCAGTGAAGGAGCGGTGTATTCACCGCTCCTACACATTGAAGTCAATGGGGCAGCGCTACAATACCGCCGGCAAAGCGCCAATGCAACAGCGTTTTGCGGGTAGTTTTAACCCTTTTTCCGTCCGCTAGCGGGGGTTAAAACTGCCCCGCTAGTGGCCGAATAGCACCGCTAAAACGACAGTAAAGCAGCGCTAAATATAGCGATGCTTTACCGCCGACGCCGCTCCCGCCCCAGTGTGAAAGGGGCCTAAGTCTAGGTTCACATTGGAATGATTTGTCATGCGATTTGATCTCTCAAACAAGTCGCAGCCTATTGGGGGCAATGGCACTGTTCCAATCGGTGCGACACCAATTTTGCGGCGCGGCACCGATTTGAGAAAGTAGTTCCTGCACTACTTTTGTCGATTTCAGGTGCGACTTCAATAGACGTTTGTGCATGAAGCCACACAGATGTCTATCAAGTAGCACCTGAAATCGCACTGACCTTGCTACTTTGAAATTGCGCTACTTCAACTGAAGTAGTTCGATTTAAAAGTAGCATCAATGTGAACCAGGGCTAACATGCAGATCATGGAATCATTTCAGATCAAATCAAATTCAGATAAAACATGTGAATGAAAATGAAAAAAAAATAAAAAAACTGAAAGCAAGTAAAAGTATCCGAGCCAGTTCAAGACTGCTTTTGGTTAAATATTACAATAATAATTTAAAAAGATCCTCCCTTAAAAATAATATAATTTTGTCTTAGGTAATGGATATTTTCAGGAAGAATGAGTCAGAGAATAACTCTTCATATTGTGTGCACATTTGTGTTGGCCATTGTGTTATTGCTTTCTATTTTCATTTTCAGTATTTGTGAAATTAAAGTGAAATGAAAACCTTATTCTCCAAATATAATCCTCCACACACATCCACTACTTAAAGAGGAACTGCAGTCTGCTCACATCATTTGTAATAAAAACATCTTTGCCATTCTGAAGCTTCCCTCCAACCACATTGCATATTATTTTATATATACTGTGATTCTGTACTTGCCAAATATGCTGCAGAAATCTTCCACTAAGTTTGGTTGCAGCCATTTTAACTGTGGGCAGCTGAAGCTGCTGCTTGTTTACTTCCTGTGTGTCTATTCACTTCCTGTGTGTCCTCTGTGTATCTGTGTATTTACACAGAGGCACACCTTCAGCCCTGCTGCTTTCATTGGCCCTCTTATGACTCACCCCTCCCTTCCTGGTAAACTCTCCCGAGAGTGAGAGAGAGAGCTGTGCATGATGTCATAAGCTTAGGCTAATGACCAGACAAGAAACAGGAAGTGAGCTGTATAAGGTATTTACTAGCAGAAAAAAAATGTTTTACTATCCAAAGTTAAAACAAGGGCAAAAGATGTAATAGATGGAAAGTTGAAAAAAATGACTGAAGGTCTGTTTTAATGCAGATTTAAAGTCAAAATGTTCAAAATATGCTGACAGGCAGGATATGATCTGCCATTTCTTATGTATCTGATATTTATGTTCATTTCATGTGGTACGCCACATGTACTGTTATTATTGTTGTTCTTGCCCGGTTTCCTCACCCATCCCAGTTTTTGCCAGGACATTCACTCTCAGGCTTGAGAGCTCCAGTTATTTTCTGCAAACTCCAAGACGTAGTTTTGTAGACAGGGGGAGTATGTAGCACCCTGGTGTTTAGGCAGGGTTGCTCCTAAATTTACCGCCAGGTGTAGTTACCTTGGCTCATTGTTAGGGATCAAATGATTTCACCCTAAGTCTGGAATTGCTGCACTTTTCTCTTTTGCTGCTAGGTGGTCGGGTACCTGGTGACATTAGATAAGACAAGGGCAAAGCAAGGACAGATTAGGAGTATATGGGGTATCTCAGCCAATGGGCAGGAGTTTTCTTAGACCCCCTTGGCCTGCTGGGAGAACCTATATATTTGGGTGGGGTCAGTCGATCGCTGTTCTGTGCCTCCTGGATGGCTGTCTGGGTGGACGTGTGTTGTGCTGCCTGGGCTGCTAGGCCGGAGCTTGGGCCCATCCCAGGCATATCTGGCTGCTAGGCTGTCTAAGGGCCTATCCAGAACAAGAGAGCAGCGTAGGGTTGGGATTGCGGCTTGCGGTCCAACCAGAAGTGACGGTTTTGCTGGCCGGAGAACCTGTCATGGTTGGAGGTAGTGGGGAAGCTGTCGCCACTAAGGGACCAACCACCTTATTACCAGGGACCACAGTGAGTAGCTGAAGCAAGTACCGGAGCAGTATTCTCACCAACCGGGGATGATGAAGAATTGGGAAACTTCAGCAAGTGTCAAGTCAGGGACCCAGCCAGCAGAGGTGACGCTTGCAGAGCAGCCTTGTGTGTAAAGCCAGGGACTGAGCAGGCCAGTGGGATGAAGCTTGAGAAGAATCTGAAGTGTCAAGCTAGGGAACCAGCAGAGAAGCGGGGGTGACGCTTGAGGAATATACTAAAGTGAAGATTGGAAGAGCTCATAGGATTCAGTGGCAGTTAATCGGCAAGTCTAGTGAGAGAGAGACTGGGAGCTCAGTGGAGTGAGAACCTACAAAAGGTGATTATGGAAAGTAAAGGAGTCCTAACAATTGTAACAATATTGCCATAGGAGACAGCACTCCTACACATGCAGATGTGGTGTCTTGCTGGATGCCTTTCCCTGCATGGCTGTCTACCTATAGAAGTCTCAGAGTCTGCTAATTAACATTGCAACTACCTAAGGGTGTCCTGGCACTAAACCCTCTCTCCCACAGTGCTGTTCAAGAGAAATAAAATCACTTTGCATTCAAGAAGTGTCTGGCGCCCATGAATCTATCTTGCATTACACCCACTATGCCTTGAAACCCACTCTATACAGAATAATGTCAGCAGTTCTTGGCTCTGGAGGTTCTCATTACACTGAAGGGGGCCTTGCTACACTAAAAGTATCACAATTTCTACTGTCTTGTTTACAATTTTTCATTTATCTGATGCATAGCTGCCAAGTTCAGTAACCTTTGTCATTGCAACCCTAAACAGATCCTATACACAAGTATTCATATAAAATTTGTTAGCTGTATGTCTCCGATGAATATAGAATCATTTTTTGGCGGACGCACTTGCCTCTCCTAGAAAAAATGCTACACCAGGCTCCCTCAATGCTAGTCATATGGTCAAAAGCATAGGCATTTGGTCACATGTTCTCTGTTGATGAAGAGTCAAGTCCAGATTGGCTAACCCTAGCCTTTGACTTGGAGCTTACACTGGGCATCAGAACTAACCTTTAAACTTTGAGTGGTTAACTGAAATGTCAAGAAAAAGTTTGGGGAGGAGGTGGCAGAACTTAATTGAGTGTTTGGAAATGTTAGGTTAGCTGTAGACAGTTTGGATAAAATAGGAAAAAGCTAGAACCCCTGCCAGGTTTTTATTGTCACTTGTGTCGCTGCTATGGAGATCCAATTTATCTCTTTGTTTTGATGACTAACGATTTCAATTGTTGAAAGCGAAGGAAAACACAACATTTTGAGTGGCCACCAGAACGGGAGAAGAGGGGAGATCTTTCAGTTGGGACACTTTCTGTTCCTTAAACAAGGATTTCCTTCACTGTGAGGTTTTCTTTCACTAATGCCGCATACACATGAGCGGATTTTCCGTCTGAAAACACTTGGATGGTTTTTCCGACGGAATTCTGCTCAAGCTTGGCTTTTATACACACGGTCACACAAAAGTTTGCTGAACTTTCGACCGTCAAGACGTACAACACTACGATGAGCCAAGGAAATTAAGTTCAATGCTTCCGAGCATGCGTAGGAATTTTGCGCGTCGGAATTGGTACAGACGATCGGAATTTCCGATCGAAACTTTTTCCGACTGAAAAATTGAGAACCTGCTTTCAATCTTTTGCTGGCTGGAATTTCACCAGCAAAAGTCAGATGGAGCATACACGTGGCCGCATTTTCCGACCAAAAGCTCTCATCTGACTTTTGCTGGCAGAATTTCCGATCATGTGTACGCTGCATTAGTCTCCAGCACAGGAAGTGTATAATTATTTTAGTCCTTCCCTTTTCTATACAAATCTGAAAAAAAGTTTTAAGCAATACATAACCATACCTTCCAAATTTAAAACTGAGGATTTTAAAATGTAATAATGAGGGACACTTCAGGAGGATATTAGTGACCTGGGTGTAGGTGCTCTAACTGGTGCATTAAGCCACGTTACCCCCTGTATAAAGCTTTGAACCAAAGAATGCAAAGCAAGCGGACGTTGAAACAATACTGATAAGGCTGAGACCTGGCCCTTGATAGTACTCAAGGCCAGCTTCATCTCTAACCCCATTTGCAGAAAAGCAAGGATTCTACCTATGACATACTTTCTGGGATGCCAACCCCTGGATTCACACCAGGAAACATATGCCTTACAGACTCTATAATAAATGACTCTGGAAGCTGGCTTCCTTGCATTAATCAAGGTAGATATCACTGAGCCTGAAAGCCTGTGATTCTTCAGAATGTGGGTTTCAATAGCCAAACCATTAAATTTAGCATTTGTAAGGTAGGATGGAACACTGGTCCTTGCGATAGCAGGTCTGGACGTGGTGGTAGGGTCCATGGGGCCCCTACCGCCAACTTTACTATTTCTGCATATCAAGAACTTCTGGGCCACGCTGGGACCACAAGAACCACCGACTTCTTTTCCTGCTTGATCCTGCAAAAAAGTTGTGGTAGCAGCAGAATAGGAGGGAATGCATAAATCAGTGAGAACTGATTCCAGAGGGTCACCAACGCATCTGTCCCGCATGCAAGTGGATCCCTTGTTCTTGACACAAAGTTTACGATCTTGTTGTTGAACCTGGATGCAAACAGATCTACGTTCGGGATCCCCCATCTTTGGCATATAGCCAGGAAGATGTTGGGGTGAAGAGACCATTCTCCCAGGAACAACTGCTGGTGACTTAAGTAGTCTGCCTGCCAGTTCTCTACCCCTGGAATGAAGATTGTCGATATGCACGGCACATGCCTTTCTGCCCAGGTTAAGATCTGGTTTACTTCTCCCTGGGCTGCATGACTTCTGGTGCCCCCTTGATGATTGACATATGCCACTGCTGTGGCATTGTCGGATTGGATCCTGACAGGACAACCCTGCAATCTGAATGTCCAGGCCTTCAGGGCTAAGTACACTGCCCGAATCTCTAGAAAGTTGATGGGTAAGGTCCTCTCGGTTCTGGACCATTTCCCTTGGACAGTCGTCTCTTCCAGGACTGCTCCCCAACCCAAAAGGCTGGCATCTGTTGTTACCACCTTCCAGGTAACTGGTAAGAAGGTTTTCCCTTTCTGGAGATTCTCGGGTATCAACCACCAACTGAGGCTCTGACGCACTACTGGCGACAAACGCATCGGAAAATCTAGCACCTGGACTTTCTTGTTCCTGGCAGACAGGATACTGTTGTGCAGCAGTCTCAAATAAAACTGAGCATAGGGAACCACTTTGAATGAAGCTACCATCTTTCCCAACAACCTTATAAAAAGGCGAATAGGAGACCTTTCTTTGCCCTGACTACCTGAACCAGCTCCTTTATGGTGCTGATTTTTGCCTGGGGTAAAAACACCCTCTTCTGGGTTGTATCTATAACCAGGCCCAAGTACTCTAGTCTTCTTACTGGCTTTAAAGAAGACTTCTCTAGGTTGAGGACCCAACCTAGGTATTCCAGGTAGTTGACTGTGGTGACCAAGCTTTGGTCTAAGCGGGCTACCAACTGGTCTATTAAGAGCAGGTCGTCTAGTTAAGCTATAATCGTTATACCCTGGGCCCTTAATCTGGCCAGAGGAGGGACCAGGTACTTTGTAAACACCCGAGGTGCAGTAGCTAGACAGAAAGGCAGAGCTACAAACGCAAAATTAATTTTTCCACTTCAAAACGCAGATATTTCTGATGAGCGGGTAAAATAGGTACATGCAGGTATGCATCCTTGATGTCGATTGATGCCAGAAGTTCTCCTCCTTGTAGGATGGAGACTACTGATCGGATTGATTCCATGGGCAAATTTTTAGGAACCGGTTTAGATCTTTGAGATCTAGAATGGGTCTGACATCTCCATTTGGTTTTGGCACTGTGAAAAGGTTTGAATAAAACCCCAACCCCTGCTCTTCCATGGGAACCACCATGATCACTTTTTGCAACAAAAATCGGTCTAACGCTTGAAGGAGAAACTTATTTTTCTCTGGGTCTTTGGGAGCATTTTATCTGAAGAAACAAGGAGACAGGGATTCTCGGAACTCTAGTTTGTAACCTAGAGTTATTGTGGAGACCACCCATCTGTCCTGAAAATCTTCCTGCCAGACCTTTGAGAACTGTAGCAGTCTTCCCCCCACTCGAACGAGCAGGGGCGCCCCTTCATAAAGAGGCTTTAGCGTTCTTTCTTGTGGGTTTCCTTCCCCAGGACTTCTTTTGTCCCTGGGGTTGACTCTGAGTTTTACCTCTTGAACCTGACGGTGGAGGCCGTCGCGACTGCCTGGAGGCTGATGTCCCTGGCACTGGAGAAAGAGCCTGTTTAATTGAGGGACGTTTACTCCTTTTCTTAACTGGCAAAAGGGTACTTTTCCCACTTGAAATCTTTTGTATATAATTGTCCAAATCAACCCCAAACAGCCTTACACCGTGGAAAGGAAAACCAGCCAAGAGCTTTTTGCATGGCGCTTCGGCTGACCAATTTTTCAACCAGAAGATTCTATGCATATGCACCAACCCAAGCGTAAGGCGAGAGGTCTGAAGGATAGAATTTCTGATTGCGTCAATTGCAAAACACAAAGCCGCTGGCAGCTCGACTAACTCCTGGTCCTGCTGTTCAGGGAAAACCTTGAGCACCTGTTTCAGGTGGTCTCTCAAGGTATGACACACCCCAATTGCTGCCACTGCAGGTTGAGCTACTGAACCTGCCAAGGAAAAAATGTTTTTTAACAGGAATTCCAACTTTTTATCGGTCGGATCCCTAAGCATTTGAGCGTTGTCAACAGGACAAGTCAAACTGTTATGTACAGAGAATATAGCAGCATCAATTGCTGGTATACCCCACATCAAATCATTTTTACTCCATAGGATAAAGTGTTGAAAACTTTTTAGGAGGGAAAAAAATCTTATCTGGGAGATCCCACTCAGAATATATAAGCTTTTCCAGCAATGAATGAACAAGAAAAGCATGTACAGCTTGAGGAGGCTTCAGTGAACCCAAACAAGAAGTGGGCTTTTCAACCGACTCAGTTACGGGTAACTTAAATGTGGAGCGGACAATTTCAGTAAGAGAATGCATCAGCATACCCTCTTAGCCTGGAAAGAAGCTGAAGAATTCCTGAAGAGAAAAAAAAACCCTTCCCACATCCTACCTGGAGCTTGGGCTCGGAGGAAGCGTGCAGCTTGTGACACAGGGTGAGACTGGTGAGAATGGAATCAGGTACGTGCTCTTGACAGCCCCCAGTGGCGACTTTAGGCATAGCAACATTTACTTAACCACTTCCCTACCGCGCATAGTCCTATGACGGTGGCAAGGAACCCTTTGTCCCTTCGGGCTGCCGTCATATAATGTCTTTTACTTCCGAGCCTCTAGGGGGCGCCCGCCGCATCACTAGGCACCCGATGCGCGTGCCCAGAAGCCGCGATGTCCGCCGGGGCACCCGCGATTGCCCGTGAACACACCAGGACCGTGGATCTGTGTGTGTAAACACACAGATCCACGTCCTGTCAGAGGAGAGGAGACCGATGGTGTGTTCCCAGTACAGAGGAACACTGATCGGTCTCCTCCTCTTGCGAGTTCCCACCCCCTACAGTTAGAATCACTCCCTAGGAAACATAATTAACCCCTCGATCACCCCCTTGTGTTAACCCCTTCCCTGTCAGTCACATTTACACAGTAATCAGTGCATTTTTTATCGCACTGATCACTGTATAAAAGTGAATGGTCACAAAATAGTGTCAAAAGTGTCCGAAGTGTCTGCCGCAATATCGCAGTCATGATAAAAATCGCAGATCACCGCCATTACTAGTAAAAAAAAAAAATAAGAATCAAAATGCCATAAACATTCCCTATTTTGTAGACGCTATAACTTTGCGATTTTTTTTTAACCAAAATCATGTAGAAGAATACATATCAGTCTAAATTGAGGAAAAAATTGTTCCAATATAAAGTGCAATAAAATAAAAGTGACAAGTGCACATAAATAAAAACACAAAAAAAAGATAAAAGTCTATATACAGTATCTCACAAAAGTGAGTACCCCCTCACATTTTTGTAAATATTTTATTCTATCTTTTCATGTGACAACTCAGAAGAAATGACACTTTGCTACAATGTAAAGTAGTGAGTGTACAGCTTGTATAACAGTGTACATTTGCTGTCCCCTCAAAATAACTCAACACAGCCATTAATGTCTAAACCGCTGGCAACAAAAGTGAGTACACCCCTAAGTAAAAATGTCCAGATTGGACCCAATTAGCCATTTTCCCTTTCCGGTGTCATATGACTCGTTAGTGTTACAAGGTCTCTGGTGTGAATGGGGAGCAGGTGTGTTAAATTTGGTGTTATTGCTCTCACTCTCTCATACTGGTCACTGGAAGTTCAACATGGCACCTTATTGCAAAGAACTCTGAGGATCTGAAAAAAAGAATCGTCGCTCTACATAAAGATGGCCTAGGCTATAAGAAGATTGCCAAGACCCTGAAACTGAGCTGCAGCACGGTGGCCAAGATCAGGTCAGTTTCCAGAAGCTTTATGAACGTTGCCAAAAGTGAAGGATGGCGATTATTTTGATGCCAATAAAGGTAATTTGTTTGTATCTTCTTTTTTGATTGTTTGCGACTACCATTCACCAAACTTTTTAGCCACACCGCGTATATATGTTGAACATTGGTTCAAGCTGGAAAAACACCCATACCTACACTTCAGTTTAAAGTGTTAAATGTTAGGTTAGAGGTAAAATTGTATGGTTAGGTTAAGTGTTAGGTTAGGGTTTCTGTACTTGCCGTGTGTTGCTTTGAAATAAAGTATTGGGGAAAAAAAAGTGTGAGGAAAGGTTGGTGTAGAGTTAATTGTTTTGGTTATATTGTGCGTTTAGGATAGATTTTACAGCAAGGTTATATGCGCACATAATTTTACCTATTACATTTTGCCACAAGAAGCAATTGTTGGCTGTTTTATACAGTGGTGTGAAAAAGTGTTTGCCCCCTTCCTCATTTCCTGTTCCTTTGCATGTTCGTCACACTTAAGTGTTTCGGAACATCAAACCAATTTAAACAATAGTCAAGGACAACACAAGTAAACACAAAATGCAATTTGTAAATGAAGGTGTTTATTATTAAAGGTGAAAAAAAATCCAAACCATCATGGCCCTGTGTGAAAAAGTGATTGCCCCCCTTGTTAAAACATACTATAACTGTGGTTGTCCACACCTCAATTTCTCTAGCCACACCCAGATTTACAAATAGACTTCACACACCTACCAAAACAAAAGGGAAACTTGAGGTGCCTCTGCGTAATCGTTGACAAATGGTCAGCTTGGGTTGAGGCAATTCCCTGTACCGGAGAAACCGCAAATATAGCAGCGAGATGCTTGTTAAATTATTGGATCTGTAGGTTTGGGATACCCACAACCATATGGTCCGACAGAGGACCCGCATTTAGTTCCTCAGTGACCCAAGTTGTAGCCAAATCTCTGGGGATGCAATGGAAACTACATATTCCCTATCATCCCCAGAGTGCAGGAGTAGTAGAGAGAATGAACAGGAACATCAAAGACAAATTAAAAAAGGCTACAGGAGGTACTCTAAAAGGTTGGTTGGAACACTTACCTTCTGTCCTTTTTCAGATAAGAACCACCCCCCATTCTAGGACAGGATTGTCCCCTTTTGAAATTCTAATGGGAATCCCTGCAAATATAGAATTACCCCCATTAGACCCAAATTCTGACATTAACGTTTATTCCCAACAGGAAGTGTACGTGAAAAGTCTGGTAAGTATGCTTCATGAAATAAATGAACAAGTTTCTGTCACCTTTTTTCCTCTTTCAACAGAACCAACCCACCCCTTCATCCCAGGGGACAAAGTACTGATTAAGCAGCTGGCTCACAGGAAAAGAATTGGACCAATCTACTCCGGACCGTGGAAGGTGGAAAGGGTATCCAGGACCGCGGTACTAACGGACCTAGGCAACACCTGGATCCACGCCAGCCGACTGAAGAAGTGTCCCCAGCTCCCCTCAACTCCAGAGCCCCTAACAGTAACCGAGGATACACTCCCTTCAAGACAACAACAAAATCTACAAGATATTCAGGAAGGCATAGGACAAATCTCCCTGGAGGACACAATGATTTTACCTGGAAACTAAACAGAATCTTTCCATCATCAGGACAAGTGAAGAAGAAGAAGAAGAATAGTGAATTTTGAGGACATTAGATATATATATATATATAATGTTTTCAACATCAGCAACAGGGAAGACCTTGTGCCTCTGGTGCTGTCTAATTTTGGTAGTATTCTTACCTACTTGGCTGATAGCTAACTGTATATACCACCCAGAGGATTTGGGACCACTAAAAGGGATATGTGGGATTCCCAAGTCAAATAACACTCCTATAGTAAGACATAGAAGAAGTGAACCCCCCCAAGAGTTTTCTGATAAAATGTTGTTGTTGAAATTTAAATATAGCTATGCCCAAAAATCAGGTTTTGAAAAGTGCTGGATATGCAGTAAACTACATCCCAGTACTGCCAGAGTTCCTTTAATGGCCATACCTTTAAATTTTACCTCACTCCTAAATGGCACGCCCCCATTAATACTTACCAACGTTACAAGGATAAAGGATGATCATTATGTTAAATCAGAATGATCAAAGAGAGGATTATAAGGGGGCTACTTATAATGATATACCATTTTGATAGGGGTTGAAATGAATATGCTTAACTTTCAGCTTTTGAACAAAACTGTTGTAAGTATATTCTGCAGAAAAAACGGTTTTGACCAGTATGTTGACATCAGGACGCATCTGTGTTGTGGTTTCTAACTCTGTACTTCACCAGAGGATATGAAACTAGTTAGCAGTGACTCAGGAGTTCTGTGGTCAAGTCAGCAGGTGTGAACTAACTGTCATACACTAACCTTTGCCCCATATTCCATATTTCAAACTGAAGACTGTCACATGACAAGAAGTTGTTAATGTATGCATATGTATATGAGTCTGATTGGTTCTTGGGAGAGCTGTCCCCTCCCTCTGCATTTCCCATAAAAGAGGAACGTATTGTCTATTAAACTTTGTAACCATCCTTCACGTACCATTGAGTGTATGTGTGATGTTTATCCACCGGTGAATTGGGACCTCCGCTTCTATCATCCCTGGCCTAGGCACTTAGAATACAAGAAGAAAGACGTGTACCTTACAATTGCCACACCTGTTCACAATCAAGGCATCACTTAAATAGGAGCTGCTTGACACAGTAAGGTCCACCAGAAGATCCTTAAAAGCTACACATCATGCCGAGACCCAAAGAAATTCAGGAACAATTGAGAAAGAAAGTAATTGAGATCTATCAGTCTGGAAAGGGTTATAAAGCCATTTCCAAAGCTTTGGGAATCCAGCGAACCACAGTGAGAGCCATTATCCACAAATGGCGAAGACATGGAACAGTGGTGAACCTTCCCAGGAGTGGCCGGCCGCCCAAAATTACCCCAAGAGCGCAGCGACGACTCATCCAAGAGGTCACAAAAGACCCCACAACAACGTCCAAGGAACTGCAGGCCTCACTTGCCTCAGTTAAGGTCAGCGTTCATGCCTCCACCATCAGGAAAAGACTGGGCAAAAATGGCCTGCATGGCAGAGTTCCAAGGAGAAAACCACTGCTGAGCAAAAAGAACATCAAAGCTCGTCTCAATTTCTCCACAACACATCTTGATGATCCCCAAGACTTTTGGGACAACATTCTGTGGACCGATGAGACAAAAGTGGAACTCTTTGGAAGGTGTGTGTCCAAGTATATCTGGCGTAGAAGGAACACTGCATTTCAGAAAAAGAACATTATACCAACAGTAAAATATGGTGGTGGTAGTGTGATGGTCTGGGGCTGTTTTGCTGCTTCAGGACCTGGAAGACTTGCCGTGATAAAAGGAACTATGAATTCTGCTGTCTACCAAGAGATCCTGAAGGAGAATGTCCGACCATCTGTTCGTGTACTCAAGCTGAAACGAACTTGGGTTCTGCAGCAGGACAATGATCCTAAACACACCAGCAAGTCCACCACTGAATGGCTGAAGAAAAACAAAATGAAGACTTTGGAGTGGCCTAGCCAAAGTCCTGACCTGAATCCTATTGAGATGTTGTGGTATGACCTTAAAAAGGCCGTTCATGCTCGAAAACCCTCTAATGTAACTGAATTAGGACAATTCTGCAAAGATGAGTGGGCCAAAATTCCTCCAGGACGCTGTAAAAGCCTCATTGCACGTTATCGCAAACGCTTGGTTGCAGTTGTTGCTGCTAAGGGTGGCCCAACCAGTTATTAGGTTTAGGGGGCAATCACTTTTTCACACAGGGCCATGATGGTTTGGATTTTTTTTCACCTTTAATAATAAACACCTTCATTTACAAATTGCATTTTGTGTTTACTTGTGTTGTCTATGACTATTGTTTAAATTGGTTTGATGTTCCGAAACACTTAAGTGTGACAAACATGCAAAGGAACAGGAAATGAGGAAGGGGGCAAACACTTTTTCACACCACTGTACATCTCTAGGGTGCCAGTTCTGTTTAATTATTAAAGCAGAAAGCTTAGGGTTAAAACATTACCATTAACAAGCTAATTTAAGCAAGCTTTCAAAACAAATCAGGTTTCTTTGGCAGGCATGAATAAATATGTTTTTAAACCTTACATCTGTATTAAATAATCCAAAAACTGTCTTTAGTTTAACATTCTGCTTTCATCAAAGTTTAACATGCTACAAGCACTAACTATAGCTTTCTTTTGACACTTAGGCATATACGAATGATTTTTTTACTATTACAACTGTTACAAATAAATTCCTTTTACGTTAATTTACATTTTGTAATTGTGATGAAGATTTTCTGGTTTTAAGAAGGCAGTGTTGTATTTTTTCCACAGTAAATGGGTGGTTTGGCGCTCCCTTGTGGTACATGTGTTGTAGTTCATGCACAACATAATTCTGAATTTTCCTTAGATATCTAAAGAGACAGTGCAGTTATCAGAGTTTTTCTGTTTGTTTTTTTGCTTTTTTTTAACAAATATGTACTAGCTAATAATCTAGAGGTATTAGTAGCATGCTTTCTTTCAGGGCAAAAGTTATTATACTCTTATGATAGCACCATCTCTGCCAATTGCCAGCCTGAAATGGCAGATGACATTAATTGATAGTTTACACACAATAGCAAAGCACATTCTTATTCAGTGATAACCCTATTAGCTCTGCAAGTATACGTTCTATTATGCTAAAGCACACAGGTTCAGTTGACACCAAATCACAACCAAGCGTGCAAGTAGCTTGACTTTATATTATAACAATTATATACAAGACAATGGTGGACATATTCTGTATCCCTGCCATTTAAAAAAAAAAAACACAATATATATATATATATATATATATATATATATATATATATGGTTGTTTAATGCATATACTGTAAATCAGCAGCAAAAAATCAACTTCACTCCATTATACATCAAAATTGTGGACTAGTATCAGTCCTTGCTAAATCCAGTTAAATATTTCAGTGGGATGTAATATTTCATATCATATAAAAAAAGTGGTGGGGTAATATTGCGCCAAACAAGCAAGAAACAAAAGCTGCTAGCACAACAATCAGACGAAAATTGTAAAAAGAAAATGTGTATACAAGTGCAGCGCTAACATAGATGGACAAGTGTCCCTGATTTTCACTTGAGATCCCGCAGGAGTGTAACAGCCCGTGGGAACTGTTGTGAGCCAGGAGTATAATAATTAACCCTATAAGTGAGGGTGTCAGCTAGATTTCTCTGCTGGTGTGTGCTCAAATTAGAGTGGTTAAAGGTTGCATTAAATAATGCGATTATAGTAAACACAACTAATAAAACTGTGAAAAATTGTATCATGTGAAAGGGGGAGGGAAAGGGGTGATGCTGGGTGTTTGAACCCCTTTTAACCGTGGGCACAGAACAAATCCACACCAGGTTAAAGCAAGATCCTATTTGGTCTCCTTCAGGAGTCACAGCTTCATGTAGCACAGACTATTAGGGCGTGTGACACCAAATCGCCGGAATATGTAATAGGACTATAACAGGTGAAATAAGGTGTTAAAATAATACTGATCCTTAGGCATATGTTAAATACACTCCCATAAGTGAAAACCTACGCCTCTAGACAGTGAACAACCAAGCTGAACCAAACATATAATGTATAACCTGTCTGACCATACACTCAAAACAGTGAACAGGGAAAGAAAAGAATAATCCCCTATACTGGCATGGGAATTGGCTCCCTTCAAAGCGTGCCTACATCCACCATCTATTCAAAGTCTGTCTAACCATATAACAATGTGCAAATAGTCCTGTTGGTCTGGATATGATGACAGAACAGACAGAAGACAGTTCAATTTGCAGTATCTTCACTAGATGCAGGTGTATCACTGGAGGTATTCAAGGTATGTGGTCAGCTTAACAGGCTCTAAAAACAAACGGTAAAGGTGGGTACTCTTACCAGAGCTGATGGACTCACCCCTCTCAGGGTGAGTCAACAAGGCTTATAACGGATACACCGGATAGATAATGGATCTGTTGCGATCTGCTGGATCTCACTGGACCTTTCCTCCAGGTGTCAAAGCAGTCGCTTACCTGCGGCTCGATGGAAGTGCCGGATTTAAAAAGTAAGCAGTGGTAAAACTTCTCTGGGGGATCCTTATCCACAGCAGCTCAGGTAGAGGAGGAAACAGAGACAGAGAAGCAACTCCTCATAGTGTGAAACCAATTTCCCAATTGGCATTTATTGGATAAAAACGGTTTTAAAAAACATTTGCGCAAAAAGTTAAAATGTGGCTTCGGTAGACATCCAACCCTACATGTTTCGCCTGCTGAAGGCACATATACCCCAGTTGAAGCCTTCAGCAGGCGAAACATGTAGGGTTGGATGTCTACCGAAGCCACATTTTAACTTTTTGCGCAAATGTTTTTTAAAACCGTTTTTATCCAATAAATGCCAATTGGGAAATTGGTTTCACACTATGAGGAGTTGCTTCTCTGTCTCTGTTTCCTCCTCTACCTGAGCTGCTGAGCTGCTGTGGATAAGGATCCATTATCTATCCGGTGTATCCGTTATAAGCCTTGTTGACTCACCCTGAGAGGGGTGAGTCCATCAGCTCTGGTAAGAGTACCCACCTTTACCGTTTGTTTTTAGAGCCTGTTAAGCTGACCACATACCTTGAATACCTCCAGTGATACACCTGCATCTAGTGAAGATACTGCAAATTGAACTGTCTTCTGTCTGTTCTGTCATCATATCCAGACCAACAGGACTATTTGCACATTGTTATATGGTTAGACAGACTTTGAATAGATGGTGGATGTAGGCACGCTTTGAAGGGAGCCAATTCCCATGCCAGTATAGGGGATTATTCTTTTCTTTCCCTGTTCACTGTTTTGAGTGTATGGTCAGACAGGTTATACATTATATGTTTGGTTCAGCTTGGTTGTTCACTGTCTAGAGGCGTAGGTTTTCACTTATGGGAGTGTATTTAACATATGCCTAAGGATCAGTATTATTTTAACACCTTATTTCACCTGTTATAGTCCTATTACATATTCCGGCGATTTGGTGTCACACGCCCTAATAGTCTGTGCTACATGAAGCTGTGACTCCTGAAGGAGACCAAATAGGATCTTGCTTTAACCTGGTGTGGATTTGTTCTGTGCCCACGGTTAAAAGGGGTTCAAACACCCAGCATCACCCCTTTCCCTCCCCCTTTCACATGATACAATTTTTCACAGTTTTATTAGTTGTGTTTACTATAATCGCATTATTTAATGCAACCTTTAACCACTCTAATTTGAGCACACACCAGCAGAGAAATCTAGCTGACACCCTCACTTATAGGGTTAATTATTATACTCCTGGCTCACAACAGTTCCCACGGGCTGTTACACTCCTGCGGGATCTCAAGTGAAAATCAGGGACACTTGTCCATCTATGTTAGCGCTGCACTTGTATACACATTTTCATATCATATAGGCTTGGTAATTCCTGGCAACTTTATAGATTTCACTAGTAAATACAGCTGGATAAAACAAAAATGGTGTCTGTCTTCATTGCAGGCTGAAAAGCAACAAAATTTGATTATTTTAAAGGGGGTGATTATTTTCTATATCTATTGTATGTGTTGCATTAGGAGGGACATACAGAGCTTATGCCCACTCCATCAGTCACCGTACCTCTGTTACCTAACTGCCAGTAATAGAATTGGGTCATGCCGAGCACATAGCGCAGACCTCATGCGTGCTGCACTTAACCCTTTTCGTTCTGTACCAAGTGACTAGGTATAGATGTCCTATATTCAGGTACCATGCCAATGACTGGTTGCCATACCCATAGCAACTTTCTTGCAAGTTAATCCTCTTGTTGTAGTGGTGTTTTACAGACACCAATATGCTATTTCAGACCTTAGTTCCTTAGATAAATGCCAGCACCCCACATGCACTCCTTGAGTAACTTCAGACCAGGCTTTGAGCAGTGGAAACAATCTTACTGAACTTTTGGCAGAATATGTACAAAAAGAAGCAAAGTCCTTTTCCTAACTAAACGTTACTAAGGCTTCCCCAGGTTAGCTTTACAGGTGTAGCTTCTTTGGGACAAGTTCACACTGTAGGTAGTTCGAACAAAGGAGTTAATGTCCATGGGAGCATTCCGATGGATCGGTGTTCCAAGCTGACCAGCAATCTTTTTAAGGCATAGATTTCGTGCATGCATCCCTAGCCCGTACCAGGATCCCAACACACACATTCCTGTAGAAGTGGCTGTGTGTATAAATGGGTACTGAAGTGTCCACCGGCTGGAACCGTGAGTAATCAGAATGAGAAATGTCACTGGCACACCATGGGTCTCCAAAATGGGTCCAAAGCTTTATTCAGCATTCACATTGTTACAACAAACAGATGATTATGGTAACATGCCTGATGAAGGGGTCCTGTGAGGCTCTGCAATGTTGTGGTTTGCTGTAACGATGTGACCACTGAATAAAGCTTTGGACCTATAGTGTGCTGGTGATATTTCTCGCTCTAGCCTGTTCCAGGTCCACTTGTTATAGATTTTCCCATTGTTCTTGGTCCCCCTCTAAGATCCAGACTTCTTCCCTTTAACCACCTCAGCCCCGGAAGATTGTACCCCCTTCCTGACCAAAGCACTTTTTACAATTTGGCACTGCGTCACTTTAACTGACAATTGCGCGGTCATGCAATGCTGTACTCGAAATTTGCGTCCTTTTTTTTTTTCCCACAAATAGAGCTTTTGGTGGCATTTAAACACCTCTGCGGTTTTTATTTTAAAAAAGAGCGACAATTTAATTTTTTTCTATAGTCAATATTCCCCAATTTAAAAAAACAAAAACAAATTTCTTCATCAGTTTATGCCGATATATATTCTTCTACATATTTTTGGCAAAAAAAAAATCGCAATAAACATATATTGTTTGGTTTGCGCAAAAGTTATAGCATATACAAACTATGGGAAAGATTTATGGCATTTTTATTATTTCTTTTTTACTAGTAATGGCGGTGATCTGCGATTTTTTGCGGTATTGCAACATTGTGGCGGACAGATGGGACACTTTTGACACATTTTTGGGACCATTGACATTTATACAGCGATCAGTGCTATAAAAATGCACTGATTACTGTGTAAATGTCACTGGCAGGGAAGGTGTTAACATTAGGGGCGATCAAGGGGTTAAATGTGTGTGTTCCCTCGGTGTATTCTAACTGTATGGGGATGTGACTTACTAGGTGAGGAGACATATGACTCTTACTACTTAGATGTCTCCTCTACCCTGACAGCACAGGGATTTATGTGTTTACACACATAAATCCCTGTGCTGGTGCATGGCCAACGGCGATCGTGCTCGCTGGCCATGCGTATCGCGTCCCCCACCTTGCAGCACCCTCAGGCAGCCACTAAGGGGAAGGACAGACCCATACGGGATTATGCCCAGGGAGCCATTGTGCCGCAGTATATCTGCGTGAGCCAGTCAGGAACCGGCTAAATCACACAAGAGGGAGGCTGGGCCCCCAAGGAACAACCCACAAACACACAAGAAAAGGCAGCACATGCATTAACCCCTTCCCTCCCAACCTGGGCAGCTGGGTGAACTGACAAAACAAGGGTAGCCAAGCCAACACATGTTACTTGTTCACTAGGGAATAGCTCCCAATGGGTTTACTCTTTCTACATTAATTGTATAGTCTAAAAAAAAATTGTTTAATTAAGGGTAGGTTTACATCTCTGTGGCTGGGCAATGTGTGTTCCAGACCAACAGAGAAACGCGCTGCACTTTAGCAGATGCATGAATTAATGGCACCCCCTCCCTTGCATTAGCACCAGCAGCTCAGTGTGGGGCAATTAAAAAAAAAAATAGCAGTGACAACACAGATTATTATCCCAAAATGTGGGCAAAAAAAGGGTAGTCGTATACAAGATGTAAGCTAAAGATGGGGAATTATATACAAGTTGTATGTGAAAGGATGTGAATGTTGGACCATAAGGAAGGCTGAACGCAGAGGAATTGATGTTTTTGAACTATGGTGTTGGAGAAGAAGACTCTTAAAAGTCCCCTGGACAGCAAAAACATCAAACCAGTCAATCTTGAAGGAAATCAACCCTGAATATTCACTGGAAGGACAGACCCTGAAGCGGAAACTGGAATACATTGGCCACCTAACGCAAAGAGGGGACAAATTGAAAAAGATACTGATGCTGGGAAACATGGAAGGAAAAAGGAGAAGAGGACTATAGAAAAAAAAGATGGATAGCTAGCATCATCAAAACAATGAACAGGTGAAAATGGTGGACAGAACCCTAGCACGCTATGATCTATGAGGTCGGACATGACTAAACGACTGAACAACACTAACAATGCATACTAGGGATCCAAGCTAACAAATTCACAGATTCGTAGTATTATTTTCTGCAATGGTTGGTTTGATTGACTCTGTTGCAGATTCTAATAAAAATATATATATTCTATTTCTTTTCAAAAAGCTTTAATAATAGATTAACACACATAAAGATCAACTTTATATTGCTTTATTTTAACACAATGCTTTCCAACAGCTATTTTCATTTTTCAGTTATAATATTTATTTTTCAAATTTTACAAAAATATTCACCTTGTTCAGTCAATAGATCATACAAAGCTTTAAACATTTAAAAAAAAAAAAAAAAAAAACATTTTTAACCTCTGGTTATGTGGCTATACATATGCTTATTATGATAATCCCATCCAGCTATAAATCAAGCTATTATATTTATTCACACTAATGGAGGGTTTCTTGTAAAGAAAACCTGTCACAAACCTGATTAATTCATACTGAGCGCATGTCAAAATATACACAATCAGAGGTTACAATCAGTGATAACTGCATGTCACAATATCATGTCAGAATGATGAGTAGGGCGGAGATTTTGGCTGCTGAACCTATTTGCTAATTTTGACTTTAACTGTAAAGTCATGGTTGGCCACACCCCTCCCACAGCCCATACCTTACTGTTGGTCCTTTAATGTGATGGGCAGCCTTGCAGACTAATAGGTGAACATTTGTGCATTAGGATTTGTTTTTAAAAACTAGAATTGAAGCTGATTATGGCGTAGATTTAAAGAGGAACTACAGTCTGCTCACATAATTTGTAATAAAAGCATCTTTGCCATTCTGAAGTTTCCCTCCAACCATATTTGCATATTATTTTATATATACTGTTATTCTGTACTTGCCAAAAATGCTGTAGAAATCTCCCTCCACTGAGTCTGGCTGCAGCCATATTAACTGTGGGCAGCTGAAGCTGCTGCCTGTTCACTTCCTGGATATACACAGACACAAGGAGGCACACCTCCAGCTCTACAGCTCTCATTGGCCCTCTTATGACTCATCCCCCTCCCTTCCTGGCAAACTCTTACAAGAGAGAGAGAGCTGTGCATGATGTCATAAGCCTAGACCTTTTGCCAGACAAGAAACGAGAAGTGGGTTGTATAAGGTATTTACTGGCAGAAAAAAAAATGTTTTACTATCCAAAGTTACACGGGCAGAAGATTTAATAGATGGAAAGATGAAAAAATGACTGAAGGTCCGCTTTAATAGATAAAAGTGTTATTTGCAAGGAGCTGTCATTAAAACAAAAGAAACACAGTCTTTTTATCAGTATGGCTTTAAAAAAAAAAAAAAATGTAACTTAACTTAAAACTAAAATCGAATATGATTGTATAGGATAACTGCGCTGGTGTCATTATTGAATTATACCTAATGCCAAAACTTTTTGTTAGATTTGGATAGAGTGATGAAGAGTTAAAACACAAATGTCAAAGTTTTATTAACACTTTCTGTGTCCCCCTTAAGGAGATCCTTTCTTTGTAATTGACGTGATCACCAATGTCAAGAGGAATGAGAGTGACGGGACACTTGTTTTCTTGGCAGCTAAGAGGAAATATATCCTCTCACTTCCTGTTGAGTGTGCAGGACAGGAAGTGAAGGGAAATATCTAAAAAGACACAGATGACAAAAAGATAACAGTGAATTAAAAATATTCCCTATTGAACCAAAAAGGAAAAAATACTTTGACCTTATTTTAAATAACAGTCAATTAGTGTGTTTCTCTTTTCACTTTACATTATGTAAAATCTGGTTAAAGGGTCAGTTTTTTTTTATTTGGATGTTGGTGGTCTGGAAAACAGACTGACTTTTTATATCCCTGTGGGTTGCAGCAGCAAAAGATGCTGAGAGTATGAGAGATGGTATGAGAATTTGATGGATGTGACAAACCTGTGACATCTATACAGAAGAAAACTATGACCCTTTAAGTAATTTTAAAAATATATCAAAATGAAAAATATCAGGAAAAGCAACATAAAATGGCAAATAACTATATAAATAAAATTATAATAAATTCAGTATCACTTAGATGCCAAAATGTACCTTAACTACTTTTCTAGCAATGCACATTACAAAGAAGAGATTAGGGGAAAAACAGTGCATGTTAATGAGAAAATTATCTTGTTTTAAATTCATAAGTAGTTACGGATCCAAAAAGGCTTTTGTACAGTATGCTCCCCCTACCAACAGAAAAAAAAGTCATTATACGGATTCTGTAATAATGCTATACATGCAGAAGTGATCACTGCCATAATATATGTGAGTGTGAGCACTTTTCAAATACAGTATATCATGGTAATTCTTTGTTCAGAATAACAGGCAATAACTAAATTGTACGCCAGGGAAAAATAAAAGAAAACACTAACGAAGTACATCTCTCCAATACATGCACATTTGCTCATGTTTTATAGCTTTAATGGCTCTGGAGGCACGGTAAACTACCTGTTGATCAGCCAGAAATGCACTTCACTCTTTTCTATTTCTTATTGTGGACTGACAACACACAGTATTTTTCTAGACCAAGCAATGTCAGCCCTGCCCATTGTCTTTTGTTAAACTACCCTTGTCTTCTAATCCACAACATAGGGACTAATTGACCTGTAGTCCAAGATAATAAAAGAAAGGGCTAAATAGTTCTTTAGGGACTAATTGACCTGTAGTCCAAGATAATAAAAGAAAGGGCTAAATAGTTCTTTGAGATAACACAGGACATGTCGTAAGGACACAGGACAGCTCTAAACATTTCTGACAAGATCAACAGGTAGTTTTTTTATGCTTATCAAACAGATGTAACAATGGTATGAAATATTTACCAGATCAAATAAAAAATAAATTTGTTGTTAGGGTTTGCATACACTTTAAGCAGCATGAGGCCCCATTTTCTAAGCTCCAACACATGTTTTAGAGAGTTCTAATTTATCCAGGTGGTTGTATAGCTGGTAGCAGTTAGTCACATTCAATTGGGTTGTTCTCTAATGTTGATGACTTTATGATACTCATCTTAGTAGACTCCTCAGCTCAAATGAGAATCAGAAACAGTGGCGGTGCGTCTATTAAGGGTGCACGGGCACCACCCCCTCTCTCCAGCCACCCCCTCACCTGATTGGCTGTTAGCCGTCTGTTACCCGTCATCTGATTGGCTGAAAGGACAGGTGCTGTGATTGGATGCCTATCAGTAGGAGGGGAGGAGAAGCACAGAGGATACAGGAGCCGCTGTCTGACCAGCTGCAAGGTCCCACTGCTCGCCGCCTTCACTCACTGCCTGACCTGCCACCGAGACAGGGTAGGTGACAGACAGACAGCGAGCGGGGTCAAAGTGGCAACTTTTGATGGGCACAGTGGCACTATTTGATGGGCACATTGGCAGCGTTTGATGGGACACATTGGCAGCTTCTATGGGGCACAGTGGCGGCATTTGATGGGGCACAGTGGCAGCGTTTGATGGGGCACAGCGAGGCTGCAATTGATGTTTTTCTTTCAGACTTTTTCAGTTTGTTTGCGCCCCCCAAAAATTTTGAGCACCAGCCGCCACTGATCAGAAATATGCCCCAGCATTGGTAGCCATATATGTAACTCAGTTGTATTAATGCGTATTTGTATGGGGATTGTTCACAGAGCTCAGTGGATGTGGTGAAATTTCACTTTGCAAGTAGTACCCAATCATGTGGGTAAATAACAAGCATTTTTGCTTGCACATAATTGGATGACGGAAGCTAGCAGAGCTTCATCTCATTCACCAAGCATGAGTCCACCATGCATTCACTCACCACCATGAATCCTATACATCTTCTTTTGCAAAGTTAAAAGTCTTTAGTCTATAGTATAATCAACCACAATAAACTGTGTCAAGGCAGATATGATTGTCACATCTCCTAACATATTCTTGTACAGTCAGCACCTGCCCAGACACACTCCATGGTGATGGATGAATGTGATTGAGTTTCTTGTGTGGATATAAATACTGGGGTATGTTCCTGACACTCATTAAAACCAAGGATGCCACTTGGATGAGTGGCAGCAAGTCTTTAAAATTACAGGACTAATTAAATTGAGAGTAACTACTACTAGCACTATAACATGTTTTTATTACCATAACAATTGTTACTTTTAGCCATGTACTGTAAATTTCAGCTCTCATTAGCCACCTTTTCTGAAAATGATGGCCATTATGAGGAATAACATTTGTTATAGCTTTTTGAATTAAACCAGCACAATAGGTTCAGAAATGGATGTATAAGTCAAAGTAGCCTAAAGCTTGCCATATACTCTAAGCTTAATGAATCCTATCTATGTTCCATACATGCTACACAGCTTGGGTGGAGGAATATCCACTGTCAACTATTTTATTCTGACAGCCAACATCCGCAGATGTCAGAATACCCAAACATACCCATAACTGACTGGATGCAGCCACTGCTCAGTTGACAATTTTCCACCCAACTTTTGAATTTCAGATTGAAGGATGTTGAGTGGGAGACTGCTGACAGTGCCAAGCAAAGCTCAAATTCTAGCTGGATCATCCAGAACTAGCCAAAATTCACCCCACGTATGGCCAGCTTTAGGTAATTTAGGCATATGCCTTAGACCACATTGCTCCCAGTGTGCCTTACACACACTTAGGTCCAGTTACTGCCTAGTAGTATAGAGTTCTTGTTAAAGAAATTTATTGGGTTTTTACATCATATAACAGTAAACAAAAATGGTGTAAGAAAGACAGGAAGTGGAGCTCAGCATGATATGATTTGCCAGATAGTATGATCTAGTAACAAGTGACAAGACGGTCTTATAAACATATTAGGGTTACATATAGTATAAACGAGGCAAAATTGTTTGAGAAGGGTTATGAAGAGCTTAGTTAGAGAGGAAGGAGTCTATGTTATAAGCTTAGGAAGAAAGCTCCATAGTTAGAATGGAGAGAGAGAGAAGAGAGTGAGGAGTAGGAGAGAAGGGAGGTCCACAGGGATAGTCCGGTCGTCAGCGGTAGATTTGTTGGGAGCGGGGGCTAGTAGTATAGATTTAGGCTGTATTTTGTTAAACTAGACTTGGTACCAACCTATGAACATATTACATCACATGGTAGTATTCTACACAATAGAATGGTAGATTCTATTTTCACAAGGTGTAAAAAAATAAAAAATAAACACATATACCTGTAAATAAAGATATAAAAAATGCACACTAAAATGTTTATGTGAAATTGAAGCAGTCCTTTATGCCCTATCTTTCAGAACTTTTAATGGAATGCAAATGTTAGTGAGCTCAAAATTATAAACCAAGTAAAACAGACATATAAATAATGAAGGGATAGTAGAGCAAAGCTGAGAGTAGACCATGCCTTTAAAATGTATTCATTTGATACAACAAACATTGTGGAACACAGGCTCTTTTTCCTGACCTTCTGTCTTTATAGATTTCTGACCCAAAACAGGTATTCAAGTTTCTCTGACTTTCCAGATCTGCATACTTGTTTCCAAAAAAGTGTCTCAGAAGTACAGAAAATAGGCTCAACACAATAGCCATAAAGATAGTACTTTTAGGAGGTCAGTGGCAGCAACAATCAGATGTTACTGTTCACTGAGCTGAATGAAAATAAATTACGCCTGATTGGCAAGTTTGGGTCACTGCCTTTGGTGTCTTATTTAATAAGCCAATGATAATGCTTTAAATTTATTGTGCAATTACTTAGGTTGGCCATACGTATCCTGAGAAAATCAAACAAACAGTGTAAACTTTTCAGACAAAGCTTATGATAATCAGACCACTGAAAATGACTGTTCACTTATCAGTGGAAAAAATTAAATTAAGTATTCTTTGCATATGTTCTAGACCCACGTGTATTGGAAACATCATGCAGAAGATTGAAGAAAACAACATAAGTAATCTAAATATGTAAGGCCACAATAAGGGGCCCATTTAAAATGGAGAGCCGATATCTTTATCTGCTGAACACTGCAGTGTTTACTCCACACCGCACTTGCATATTACACTTTCTACCATAAAAGGCAGGTTATGATGTGCAGCCTGCATTCAACATCAAATATGTTTTACTATAGAAGGCTGTCATAATCTGGCAGATCTGTAAGAATGACCAGTGGCAATACCTACTGAATGTTGTGCATGCCATGAATACATTTGCTGATCTTTTATATGTGGAACGACTTGGAACAAATAATATAATTTTATGTGCATTTAATATTTTGGTTAAATATAAAGAAATATTGATATCTGAGTTTCCCTTTAGTTCACCTTTTCAAGTTCAGCAGTTGGAGTCTTATACCTTTTTAACACTTATCCCTGGACAGTCTAAAAAATGTCCTTTCTGTGACACAGGCAAACACAGTTCAAGCAATACATTAGGTTCTACATTGTCCGTTGACTTAATTTTCAATCATAGTGATGTTCTACTGACTGGTGTCCACCCTGTACAGGGCCCTCTGGTTAGCCGGCAAGGATTTCTGCTCCAGGTCCCATACAAAATATCGGAGATGACATAGCTGCTTGTGGAAGGCATCATCGGTTAATGGCTGTGATATCTGCATGCGGAAGTTGTCACAGGGCAGGATAAGAGGAGGATGATCCGTGAAACTCTCAAAGATATCTGCTGCGAACAAAGAATGGAGTCAGGAAAAGTCTTTACAATAGATAGTAAAGCTACAATAGATACATTGTAATGTTCTGAAGGAAAATGCAACAGTGAGCAGGAGATCGCAAACAGTTAGGGAAACAACGAGTGCGCAGATTAAAACAAAGTTAGGAATGAAAATTAACACTAAATTGTATAAAAATATAATTCCTAAACTTTCCTGGATTATCTCCATTACATGGGGTAGCATGTCCAATGGGAATGATGTGCAATTCAGTGCACATCGTGTGCCATGTGTATGTTCCTTGAACAACCATTTTAGGGTGAATACAGCTGCACAAAATGTGAGCAATTTGTTTCCTTGGAAACCCAGCTTCTGAATCTAAGGAGGCAGCTGGCAACACTGTGAAACATTGCCAACCTGATAGGGAGTTTGAACCGCACCCATCAGGTGCTGGCAGCATCCAGTATAGAGGTGGGTGCAGATATGGAGGTGCAGCTCCAGAGGAGGTTAGTTGGGTGACAGATAGAAGGAAAAACATTAGAAAGGATAGTCCAGAGCTGACGCAGCCCAATAAGTATGCCAAGTTGCATGAAGTTGGGGATATTAATCAAGCAGTGCCATTGCTGGAGCAGAGTTACTCCTCTAGCTGCCAGGGGAACCACTCCTCCAATGAGATGGGGGCAAGGTTACAGAAAAGGATAGACAGATCTTGGTGGTAGGGGACTTACAGTAATTATTAGAAGCACAGATAGGGCAATCTGTCACAAAGACCGTGATCACCAAACAGTATGTTTATTGGGTGCTCAGGTTCGGAACATTGTGGATCAGATGGACAGATTGTTGGGTGGAGCTGGAAAGGACACAGCTGTCATGGTACATATTGGTACCAATGACAAAGTTAAAAGAAGGTGGAGCGTCCTAAACAATGATTTAAGGGACTTTGCTGCTATATTAAAGAAAAGGACCTCCAAGGCAATATTCTTATAAATATTCCCTGTACCTCGAGCCATACCCGAGAAGCAGCTGGAGCTTAGGGAACTTGACAAGTGGCTGAAGAACTGGTGCAGGAAGGAAGGTTTTGAATTCATGGAGAACTGGGTTGTTTTTTGTTTGGTTACCGACTCTATAGTAGGGACAGACTGTGCCTAAATAGGGAGGGGGCAGCTCCCAGAGAATATAGAAGGCTCCTCAGAGAAGATAGCCAAAAGGTTAGAGGAATTTTTAAATTGAGTGGTGAGGGAAAAGGATCAAAAGAAGGTATAGCCGGCAGTGAGCGAAGGTCAGAGGGTGCTATGGGGAGCAATATTGGTAGTGTAACTAGAGTATCAAAAACCAAGGTAGGTTGAGGAGATCCTATTGCAGCCTCAGAACAAGCCAGGAGAAAAAAAATATGTGCTCGTACAAAATGAAAAGGCATGTTCACAAACGCTAGAAGTTTAGTTATTAAGGTGAAGAAACTGGAACTGCTGATACATAAGAAGAATTTCAACTTCGTGGGAGTATCAGAAGCTCACATGACTGTCTGTCGACTGTCCAGGAGTATTAGATGTATTGGAGGGACAGGAAAACTAGAAGAGGGGGCGGGGTCTGTGTCAAGAATGATTTGCTAGTAAAAAATGAAGGATGACATTGCTAACAGGGCAAGGTGGAATCATTGTGGCTGGAGCTTCAAAGGGAAAAAAGAAACCGGAAAAGAATAGTGGGTGCATGCTACCGGATACTAAAGGATGAAGAGGAAACCAATCTTCTCTCAAAGTAATAGCGACGAGGCAGAGAAATACTATTATCATGAGAGACTTTAATTATTCGGATATTGACTGGGCAGATAGAACTGCTGACTTGTTTAGGGATTGTCATTTCTTAAACGTCTTACATGACAGTTCCATGTGTCAATTGGTGGATGTCCCAACTAGAAAAACTAGAAATAATGCTTTACAATAAGGATCCACCCACATGCCTGGACCGGCAGCTGGCTCAGCCTTCCAGAAAGCTGCTGGGAGACAAAGACAGCCACTCCTGCCCCCTCCACAGCCCAGGACTCCAGTGAGCGCTGAAGGGGGAGAGCAAAGAGCTGGTGACTGACCGTCACTGGCTCTCTGCTCACTGAAGGCTGAGAACCAAGGGATCAGCTCTCTTTGATCGCTGGGTTCTCAGTCTTAGAGCTAGCAGGGGCAGGTGCAGCATTGGATCGATACTACATCTATCTAGGGGAGTATAACGGAAGCCAACTTTAAAAAAAAAATGTGAATAAATCACCAGGACCAGATGGCTTACACCTGAGAGTCCTCAAAAAACTTAGCCAGGTTATTGCTAGACCATTATTCTCAATTTTTAAGGACAGCTTAGTGACTGGAATGTCACAAGCTGATTTTTGAAAAGCTAACTTGGTACCAATTTTTATAATAGGGCCAAAATATATACCTGGGAACTACAGACCAGGTAGCCTAACATCAATAGTACATAAACTATTGGAGGGGATGATAAGTGACCATATCCAATAATTTGCATATGAAAACAGTATCATTAGTAGTAACTAGCCTGGATCTCTTAAATATTGTTGCCAGACCAGCCTGTTAACATTCTATGAGGAAGTGAGCTGTCATCTAGATAGAGGAAGGTCTGTGGGTGTGGTATATCTGGATTTCACCAAAGCATTCGATACAGTTCCCCATAAACACTTATTTTACAAATTGAGATCTGTTGGCATCGACAATAGTGTATGTACCTGGATAAAAACTGATTACATGAGCGCATCCAGAGGGTGGGGATAAATAGAGTATATTCTGCTTCTAGATTATAAGCGCTAATGAGCAGGGCCCTCCGATTCCTCATTTATTGAATTGTATTGTAACTGTACTGTCTGCCCTCATGTTGTAAAGCGCTGTGCAAACTGTTGGTGTTATATAAATCCTGTATAATAATAATAATAATATTCTGAATGGTCTGGAGTTGTAAATGGGGTTTCCCGAGGCTCTGTCCTGGGACCAATTTTGTTTAATTTGTCCACAAATGATATAGAGGCTAGAAAACAATTCAAACTCAGTGTTTGCTGAAAATACAAAGCTAAGCAGGGCAATTACTTTTTCACAGGATATAGAAACTTTACACGAAGACCTTCACAAAATAAAGGGGTGGAAAGCGACATGGCAAATGAGGCTTGATATAGGAAAATGTAAAGTAATATACTTAGGGGCTAAAAATATTAATGCATATTACTTGCTAGGTGGAGATCCTGTGGGGGAATTAAGGACGAAAAAGGATCTGTGAGTCCTAGCAGATCACAGGCTCAGCAATAGCATGCAATGCCATACTGCAGCAAGCAAAGCTAGCAGACTATTAGCATGCATTAAAAAGGGTTTTTACTCAAGAGATAAGACTATAATTTGACCGCCTCACAGAACTCTGGTTCGGCCACATCTTGAGTATGCTGTCCAGTTCTGGTCACCAGTTCTTAGGATGGATGTGCTGGAACTGGAGAGAGTCCAGAGAAGGGCAACAAAGCCAATAAGCGGCTAGAGGACCTAGGTTATGAGGAATGACTACAAACATTAAACGTATTCTCCCCAGAGAAGAGATGCTTAAGAGGAGATAAGATCACAATATACAAATATCTCAATGGTGATTCTAGCATAAGGAGAAAACTATTCAGTCTCGGGCCATTTAAGAATACACGCTGCCACTCAATGAAGTTGCACAAAAAATGGCTTAACCTTAAACTGTGTAAGGGGGACTTTACTGTCAACGTGGTAAGGAAGTGGAACTCCCTTCCAGAGTTTATGGTGTCAGCGGGGAGCAATGAAAATTTTAAAAACTTTCAGATGGGCATCTTAGCAAAAGCAATATATGGGGAATTGTAGTGACATAAAAACATACACACATACACACACACACACACACACACATATTCATATGGACTGGTGTCTTTATATAACCTTACCAACTATGTAAATATGTAAGCTATTTGTTTCAAACTATGTCTACTTGGTCTGGGAAGAACAGGAGGAAGTAAGGAAATGTCAGCTTTAGCTACTGAACTTTGTAAACAGCAGGACTTTTTCGGTAAAGGATATGTATAAAACAAAAAGGGAATGAAAAAAAGAGGCTAAAGTTTTACATTTATATGTAATATTTAATACTTGCGTTAGTAATAAAAAGAAACAATATATTTATTACCATTTTAGTTTTTAATTCTGACCTTAATAAATAAAGAAAATACTGTATATTGGACAGCACAGTGGCTTAGCGGTTAGCACTTATGCCTTGCAGAAATGGGGTCCTTGGTTTGATCTGCATGTGCTTGCATGGGTTTCCTCCAACACTCCAATGACATATGGTTATTGGTCCTGGTTTGTGTGGCAGACCCTAGTAGTACTCTGTTGAGTGGCTAATGCTGCTCTGGTACACATTTCAAGCACAGAAGATGTAGGGTTCCCAGGTTAGAAATGCGCCAAAGACCACAACACAATCATAGTAGTAGGGAAGGGGAAGTAAATATATACTAAACCTCTATACACTCCCTTTAAAATCATAGTTCACCTTTACCAAAAAAAATGCCTGTGCAGATAAAGTAGATAAAAACAAGCTGTGCTGCTTTGACCAAAGTTAAATATTGCCCTTGCTATAGGTGTAGGCCATTTATGTACCTCACAGCGGGGGTGAACAGTAACAGCTAAACCTCTCCTTGCAACGTCCTATAAGTTTTCCAGTCAGGCTTCATGAGGTAAGTACATGGTCTACACCAAGAGCAAGGACATTATTCAACCCTTGTCACAGCTGTACAGTTTGTTTTTATCTAAAATTCCCCTTATCTGCATAGGCAGTTTTTGGGTAAAGTTGAACTAACCCTTTAAAAGACTATCACACATCAGCTGAAAAAATACTTGCATAGTATAGACTGTGTAAAAATGCAATGACCATGTAAATGTACCATTTGTTTGCAGACTGGCACCATTTCCTACTGTCACAGGACAGATGGTTTGTGACCTTGTGCAAGATGTTCTTCTCTGACTTCCTACTGGAAACATCATGCATTTTAGGAGTTGTAAGAGCTCCTGGGTTTACCCAGGATGCATTTCCCTGCATCTCCACACACAAATTTAAATTAAAGACACGATTCACCTATGTACAGTTACACTCTTTACCATATAGGCTAACTAGCATTTTTGTGTCAGTGGGCTCCATTCACAGAACCAGATTGCATGCAGTATTTAGGTGTTTTTCCAAATACTGCATGCGATCCTGAAAATGTCAATTCACTATTGCTTTATGCGAGATTTACTGCATAAAGCAAAAACACTTGGTAAATACCACATAAACAGGACATGCAATATTTAAAGGTGTTGTAAACCCTCATGTTTTTTCACCTTACTGCATCCTATGCAGTAAGGTGAAAAAACTTGTGACAGTGACCGCCCCCTCAGCAGCGGAGACGCACTCTTCCCCTCTGCCCGGGGTTCTCGGCTCCTCATTGGATAGATTGATAGCAGCGCAGCCATTGGCTCCCAGTGCTGTCAATCAAATCAAATGACGCGGGCACTGGGGGGCGGGGCCGAGTTTGGCATTCTGTGTCTATAGATGCAAATGCTGGACTCTGGAGCGTGCCCGCAAGGTAACCCCCCGGGAGAGCCCTTCTCCCAGGTGGTTTACCGATGCGAGGAGCCGCGAAAGCCGCTGGGGGACCCCAGAAGATGATGATGGGGGCCACACTGTGCAAAATGAACTGCACAGTGGAGGTAAGTATGATATGTTTGTTTTAAAACAACAAAACAAAAAAAACGAGGGTTTGCAAACCCTTTAAGGAACCAGTGTTCCATTAGATTTGCCGATCCCGTCAGAATTTGTAACGTTGTGATGTTCCGTCGCCGCCATCTTGCTACACCCCACACTCCTCCACAGTAAGGATACAGTGAGAGGGGGGCAAGCAGACATCTTGTTACACCCACCGGAGTTTTGCATTTCACACTTATTTTTAACAGTAAACGGAGCTTATAATGTTACATACACTATTTAGAAATCTGTCTGACTGTTTACATGTTGAATTATAAAATCTGAGGTGTTGTGTGAGATTATCAAATCTGTGAGATCACTAGGTTTGCCACTACTTTTAAAATTGAACATATAACAGTCCGTGGGATTTCTAAATACTGTATTTCACCTTATAAGCTCCATTTACTGTTAAAAATAAGTGTGAAATGCAAATCTCTGGTGGGTGTAACAAGATGTCCGCTTGCCCCTTCTCAGTGTATCCTTATTGTGGAGGAGTGTGGGGTTTAACAAGATGGTGGCGATGGAACGTCACTTCTGTTACAAATTCTGACTGGTCGCCACCGGCATCCTTAACAAACAGTAAACAACATTGTTGTTAAGGAGCAGACTTAACAACCGATGAGTCATCAGCTGTCAGTGGGGTTCCCCGCTGACAGCTGAATGTAAAAAAGAAAAAAAAATTCCAGCAACGAAAATGTAAGAAAAAAAAAAACGGCAAAAGGGTAGCCAACCTGCACAGGCTCAGTTGTGTCTTTTATGCTATGTACCCCTACTCATTCACATAGGGCATGCAGATTCCGATAAGCACCCCGCTCGCCCCCCCCCCCCCCCTTTCCTGACCCGCCTGGCTGCATGCTCGGATAAAGGGTCTGGCATAGTTTAGTAACTTTACAGGTCCTAATATCCTTAACCCTAAGATCTTTTTTAATATGTACTATGTACTAGGTTAGCCTACTTTCCTTTCTGAATAAATGAGATCATCTTTAAAAAGTTTACATTTAAAACAGTAAAAATCTTGCCAGTTCTGTTCTCATTTTTTTCCAGCTAGCAGATGAGCATTACAATAATGTGTCCTACAAACTCAAAGTCCACAGAAGTCGCAAGGAAGCGGAATCAAAGAGAGAAGGGCAAAGTACAAGGTCAGACTGTACTTATTGAACTCACTGTTTGTGATCTCATCGTTTTCCTCTTCAGGGGGGTCCCAAGCAGCTGGATGTGACCGTCCCACTCCCAGATGATAGTTTCTCAACAAGTGGTTCAGCTGAGCAGTGCTTAGTGCAGAATAATCATTCCTCAGAGTGCTCCAGGAAAGCTGTGTTCGAAAAACACAAACCCTTATTGATTAATAATTTCATACGCAGTGATCACAGAGGTTCCTTAGCATACCATGCACTCTGGGAATACATTCTTTTACTGGCATGATGTTATATAAAGCAATGTTCCCCTAATTCCACTGATGTCTGGCACTCTGCCCAAACACATGTGGACTAAAGCTCAAGCGGACTGATATCTCAAACAAAGATCTGGGCATTAAAGGAAACCTGTCATCAGAGAAATAGGTAAAGCCTGCTATTTCGTACGTCTTCCCAACACACTAGTTTCCTGGCTGTCATGCTGATGATTTCACTTCAATTCTTATAGAGTCACTGACCTATAATGAGTATAGGGATAAAGAATTCTTTTGTTTGCTGCAGGTTTGTTACCGATCTGTAATTCAGCAGTACTGAAGCCAGACACAGACAACGGGAGGCCAGAAATGGAAGCTTACTCGCTAGATGGTGCACTGTATTTGGCTGATTCTTATTCAGCCCTCTACTAAACAACTGCTGAGATAAGATATCAGCCACATACAAAGTACAGCTGCCCATTCACTGATGGAAATTCAGTCAGTCCAGAAGGGGCAGGCTGAATTTCGATCAGTTTGTGGCCTCCCATGCTCGACAGAAGCTGATTGTTTAATGGACTAATGTTGAAGGGACATTTGGAAATAATTTCCATTTATCAGCAGCTGCAATCACTGATTAGTGTATTCTGACAGCAGAGGGTGCCACTGCATGAATACAATGTCACAGAAAGGGGGATTCTTCCACCCATCTCCAACACTAGCTAAATGATAAAAAAAAAAAAAAAAAAAAATGTATGGCCAGCTTTGCTGAATACATGAACACATACTTTCTTTATATGTTTTCTTGTTACCCTCCATATTTGTGTAGCTATAGATTTAGTGGTGGATCTGCTACCCATAATTTGGCCAGTGATTGATAAATTGGGTTAAAAAGGGACCTTTAAGGAACTAGACGGTGAATAAAATGTAGGGCCAAGGGGTCAAGATTAGGGTTGAGCGAACCCGAACCCAGAACCCGAACAATTGACTGTATGTTCGGGTTCGGGTCCGGTGTTCGGCGATGTAATGGTGCTTTTTAAAATGTCTTTTAAAAGCACTCGCGGCTATATGAATTGTCGGCTCCCTTCCCCCTTAAGTCATAAAAAGTGTTTGGGGACCTGGGTCCTACCCAGGGGACATGTATCAATGCAAAAAAAAACTTTTAAAAACGGAAGTTTTTTCGGGAGCAGTGATTTTAATAATGCTTAAAGTGAAACAATAAAAGTGTAATATTCCTTTAAATTTCGTACCTGGGGGGTGTCTATAGTATGCATGTGAAGGGGCGGATGTTTCCTGGGCTTCGAACTGTCTCTGCAAAAAAAGTGTCATTTTTGCCGGAAAAAAAGCTATTTAAAATCACTCGCGGCTATATGAATTGTCGGCTCCCGTAACACAGAGAACAGTCATTCATTGAAAGCCATTCATAAAAAAAAATTCATTGATAAAAAAACAAAAAAAAAGCATGGGGGTCCCCCCAAATTCAATAACCAGGCCCTTCAGGTCTGGGATGGATATTAAGGGGGACCCCAGCCAAAAAAAAAATGGCGGTAGGATCCCCTTCAAAATCCATACCAGACCCTTGAGGTGTGGGATGGATTTTAAGGGGAAACCCAGCCAAAAAAAATGGCGTGGGGTCCCCCTCAAAATCCATACCAGACCCTTATCCGAGCACGCAACCTGGCAGGCCGCAGGAAAAGAGGGGGGGACGAGGGCGTCCCCCCCTCACGCCTGAACCGTACCAGGCCACATGCCCGCAACATTGGGAGGATGCTTTGGGGGTCTGAGACCCCCAAAGCACCTTGTCCCCATGTTGATGAGGACAAGGGCCTCGTCCCCACAACCCTGGCCGGTGGTTGTGGGGGTCTGCGGGCGGGGGGCTTATCGGAATCTGGAAGCCCCCTTTAACAAGGGGACCCCCAGATCCCGCCCCCCCCCCCTGTGTGAAATGGTAAGGGGGTACAAAAGTACCCCTACCATTTCACCAAAAAAGTGTCAAAAATGGTAAAAATGACAGGAGACGGTCTTTGACAATTCCTTTATTAAAATCTTCTTTCTTCTTTCTTCTGGTCTTCCTTTCTTCATCCTTCGGTTTCTTCATCTTCTCCTTCCGGCATCTTCTTCTTCCATCTTCTTCTTCCTCCGATCCGCTTCTTCTTGGCCTTCTCGTCCAGCATCGGTGTCTCTTCTGGGCCGCTCCGCGCAATGGGAGGCTCCCGCTGTGTGAGGCTTCTCTCCGGTATCTTCTTCCACGGCGTCGGTCTCTGAGGCTTCTCTCCGGTATCTTCTTCCAGGGCGTCGGTCTCTTCTTTGGCCACTCCTCGCAATGGGAGGCTCCCGGTGTGTGAGGCTTCGCTTCGGCTGACAGGTCTTTTATAACGGAGGGCGGGGCCACCTGGTGACCACGCCCCCCCTCTGACGCATGGGGACGTCATGGGGACTTCCCTATGGCTTTCCCCATGACGTCAGAGGGGAAAGCCATAGGGAAGTCCCCATGCGTCAGAGGGGGCGTGGTCACCAGGTGGCCCCGCCCTCCGTTATAAAAGACCTGTCAGCCGAAGCGAAGCCTCACACACCGGGAGCCTCCCATTGCGAGGAGTGGCCCAAGAAGAGACCGACGCCCTGGAAGAAGATACCGGAGAGAAGCCTCAGAGACCGACGCCGTGGAAGAAGATACCGGAGAGAAGCCTCACACAGCGGGAGCCTCCCATTGCGCGGAGCGGCCCAGAAGAGACACCGATGCTGGACGAGAAGGCCAAGAAGAAGCGGATCGAAGGAAGAAGAAGATGGAAGAAGAAGATGCCGGAAGGAGAAGATGAAGAAACCGAAGGATGAAGAAAGGAAGACCAGAAGAAAGAAGAAAGGGGATTTTTACAAAGGAATTGTCAAAGACCGTCTCCTGTCATTTTTACCAATTTTTGACACTTTTTTGGTGAAATGGTAGGGGTACTTTTGTACCCCCTTACCATTTCACACAGGGGGGGGGCGGGATCTGGGGGTCCCCTTGTTAAAGGGGGCTTCCAGATTCCGATAAGCCCCCCCCCGCAGACCCCCACAACCACCGGCAAGGGTTGTGGGGACGAGGCCCTTGTCCTCATCAACATGGGGACAAGGTGCTTTGGGGGTCTCAGACCCCCAAAGCATCCTCCCAATGTTGAGGGCATGTGGCCTGGTACGGTTCAGGCGGGAGGGGGGGGCGCTCTCGTCCCCCCCTCTTTTCCTGCGGCCTGCCAGGTTGCGTGCTCGGATAAGGGTCTGGTATGGATTTTGAGGGGGACCCCACGCCATTTTTTTTGGCTGGGTTTCCCCTTAAAATCCATCCCAGACCTCAAGGGTCTGGTATGGATTTTGAGGGGGACCCTACGCCATTTTTTTTTTTTTTGCTGGGGTCCCCCTTAATATCCATCCCAGACCTGAAGGGCCTGGTTATTGAATTTGGGGGGACCCCCACGCTTTTTTTTTTTTTTTTTTTTCAATGACTTTTTTTTTATGAATGGCTTTCAATGAATGACTGTTCTCTGTGTTACGGGAGCCGACAATTCATATAGCCGCGAGTGATTTTAAATAGCTTTTTTTCCGGCAAAAATTACACTTTTTGCAGAGACAGTTCTAAGCCCAGGATACATGCGCCCCTTCACATGCATACTATAGACACCCCCCAGGTACGAAATTTAAAGGAATATTACACTTTTATTGTTTCACTTTAAGCATTATTAAAATCACTGCTCCCGAAAAAACAGAAGTTTTTAAAAGTTTTTTTTGCATTGATACATGTCCCCTGGGGCAGGACCCAGGTCCCCAAACACATTTTATGACTAACTTTTTAAAAATAAATGACTTCAATGACTGTTCTCTGTATTAAGGGGGACGGGAGCCGACACTTTATTATAGCCGTTCGGGTCCCCATTGACTTCAATGGGGTTCGGTGTTTCGGGGTCAAGTTCGGGTCAAGTTCGGTCCCGAACCCGAACTTTTTTCTGAAGTTCGGCCGAACCTGCCGAACCCGAACATCCAGGTGTCCGCTCAACTCTAGTCACAGATCCCTGTGAATGAATGATGCGTCTGTGCAAGCGGAGCCCTGCACAGCTTCGCCAAATTCAAATGTGACAGTGGGAGTAGGGGAGAGGAACCCCCCGCCCACTGTCAAGGGGAACAGGGGGCAAGGTTGCTGAACATGTTACATGCTAAATACAGGTGTAACATGTTCAAAAGGGGAACGTATCCTTAAAATAACTCCTTCCCCCAATGGTGATTATCTGGGTCCCCTTATGCCGGAAACAGACCTAAAAAATTAACTAGCCCTGTGACTGCGCAAGGGGTATGAGATTGTAAATTCTGTGGCTTACAAAGGGTTTAACATTCTCTTTAAACACTAGACAATATATTGGTATTATATGAAATATGTTATGATGTATGCAGTGCCACTTGATGTCGTTGGTAAAATCATCCTTTACTTTGGTCTTCAGACACATCCAAGCTAGCAAACTGTCCAACCAGGCTAGAGCAGTAAAACAGAGGAGGAAATACTTTTTCGTATGTCCAAAAACATGGGAGCTGAACAGGTCTAAAATTAGATGATGTAAGTGTTATATGTTCACCGCTATATGAGTATTTGGTAACGTAAGCATAAAATTAGCTTCCACCTATTAGCACATTAGGGGAAGAATATAGCCCGCCATTTTAGACTCAGATAGAAAATAGGGATAAACGAACTATATGAAGCATTATTTATACATAGATATATATAAAATTTATGAAACTATTATTATATGACCCACACATAAATTCTGGCAACACTTCCAAAGTAAACAATTAAATTGATACACCCAATGGTACAATGGTTGAAGTTCCAATGATGGTAACCAAGTGAGGATGTAAGCATGGAATAGTTTGAGTCAGAGTATGAATCCAAATACAAGATATTCACTCTACATTAAGGATGTGCCGAACACCCCCCCGTTCGGCTCGCACCAGAACCCGCGAACGGACCTAAAGTCCGTGCGAGCTTTAGAACGCTATTAGTTATAATGGATGCGAACGCTCGAAATTAAAAGTGCTAATTTTAAAGGCTAATATGCATGTTAATGTCATAAAAAGTGTTTGGGGACCTGGGTCCTGCCCCAGGGGACATGTATCAATGCAAAAAGAAGTTTTAAAAACTTCCGTTTTTTCAGGAGCAGTGATTTTAATAATGCTTAAATTGAAACAATAAAAGTGTAATATTCCTTTAAATTTCGTACCTGGGGGGTGTCTATAGTATGCCTGTGAAGGGGCGCATGTTTGAGAGATAAGAATATGAATACCGCTCTGAGTCTGGAGGCAAAGTGATGTCCACCCTGATTCGGTACAGCTGGTGCAGGCTCTGCTCACAACAGAGAGGAAAAAGGGAAGTCTGGATGGCCGCACTTCAGCAAAAACTTCTTTATTAGGCAAAAGATAAAATCCAAAGTAGTGACATCTCATGCGATACAGCAAAACAGCAACAGTAGCTTACGCGTTTCACGCCTCAAAGGCGCTTAGTCATAGCTATGACTAAGCGCCTTTGAGGCGTGAAAGGCGTAAGCTACTGTTGCTGTTTTGCTGTATCGCATGAGATGTCACTACTTTGGATTTTATCTTTTGCCTAATAAAGAAGTTTTTGCTGAAGTGCGGCCATCCAGACTTCCCTTTTTCCTCAAGGGGCGCATGTTTCCCGTGTTTAGAACTGTCTCTGCGCAAAGTGTCATTTTTGAAAGTAAAAAAGCTATTTAAAATCACTCACGGCTAATGTGTATTGACGGCTCCTGTAATACAGAGAACAGTCATTCATTGAAACTCATTCATAAAAAAAAAAGTAATTGATAAAAAATAAAAAAAAATGAAAAAAAAAAGCGTAGAGGTCCCCCCAAATTCAATAACCAGGCCCTTCAGGTCTGGGATGGATATTAAGGGGAACCCCAGCCAAAAAAAAATGGCGTAGGGTCCCCCTCAAAATCCATACCAGACCCTTATCCGAGCACGCAACCTGGCAGGCCGCAGGAAAAGAGCGCCCCCCCTCCCGCCTGAACCGTACCAGGCCACATGCCCTCAACATTGGGAGGATGCTTTGGGGGTCTAAGACCCCCAAAGCACCTTGTCCCCATGTTGATGAGGACAAGGGCCTCTTCCCCACAACCGTGCCCGGTGGTTGTGGGGGTCTGCGGGCGGGGGGCTTTTTGGAATCTGGAAGCCTCCTTTAACAAGGGGACCCCCAGATCCCGGCCCCCCCCTGTGTGAAATGGTAAGGGGGTACCCCTACCATTTCACCAAAAATGGTAAAAATGACAGGAGACGGTCTTTGACAATTCCTTTATTAAAATCTTCTTTCTTCTTTCTTCATCCTTCGGTTTCTTCATCTTCTCCTTCCGTCATCTTCTTCCATCTTCTTCTTCCATTTTCTTCTTCCTCCGATCCGCTTCTTCTTGCGCTGGTCTTCTCGTCCTTCTCGTCCGGCATCTTCTTCCGTCGGCGTCGGTGTCTTCTTGGGCCGCTCCGCGCAATGGGAGGCTCCTGCTGTGTGAGGCTCCGCTCCGTCTGACAGGTCTTTTAAAACGGAGGGCACCTGGTGACCCCGCCCCCCTATGACGTCATGGGGAAAGCCATCATGGAATTCCCCATGACGTCCCCATGCGTCAGAGGGGGCGGGGTCACCAGGTGCCCTCCATTATAAAAGACCTGTCAGACGGAGCGGAGCCTCACACAGCGGGAGCCTCCCATTGCGCGGAGCGGCCCAAGAAGAGACAGAGACACCGACGCCGACGGAAGAAGATGCTGGACGAGAAGGACGAGAAGACCAGCGCAAGAAGAAGCGGATCGGAGGAAGAAGAAAATGGAAGAAGAAGATGGAAGAAGATGACGGAAGGAGAAGATGAAGAAACCGAAGGATGAAGAAAGAAGAAAGAAGATTTTAATAAAGGAATTGTCAAAGACCGTCTCCTGTCATTTTTACCATTCTTGCCACTTTTTTGGTGAAATGGTAGGGGTACTTTGTACCCCCTTACCATTTCACATAGGGGGGGGGGGCGGGATCTGGGGGTCCCCTTGTTAAAGGGGGCTTCCAGATTCCGATAAGCCCCCCGCCCGCAGACCCCCACAACCACCGGGCACGGTTGTGGGGAAGAGGCCCTTGTCCTCATCAACATGGGGACAAGGTGCTTTGGGGGTCTTAGACCCCCAAAGCATCCTCCCAATGTTGAGGGCATGTGGCCTGGTACGGTTCAGGCGGGAGGGGGGGGCGCTCTCGTCCCCCCCTCTTTTCCTGCGGCCTGCCAGGTTGCGTGCTCGGATAAGGGTCTGGTATGGATTTTGAGGGGGACCCCACGCCATTTTTTTTGGCTAGGGTTCCCCTTAAAATCCATCCCAGACCTCAAGGGTCTGGTATGGATTTTGAGGGGGGTCCTACACCATTTATTTTTTATTTTTTGGGCTGGGGTTCCCCTTAATATCCATCCCAGACCTGAAGGGCCTGGTTATTGAATTAGGGGGGACCCCTACGCTTTTTTTTTGTTTTTTTATCAATGAATGACAGTTCTCCGTGTTACAGGAGCCATCAATTCATTAGCCGCGAGTGCTTTTAAATAGCTTTTTTCCTGCAAAAATGACACTTTTTTGCAGGGAAAGTTCTAAGCACAGGAAACCTGCCCCCCTTCACAGGCCACCTATAGACACCCCCCCCCAGATGTGATACTGCAATGCTGTTCTAACAGCATGCACACACATATCCCCAGAAATAAAGCATATCTTGTCAGCAGTCAGCAACACACTGACACGCTGACACTGACTGAAACAGAATATGCGAGGCCGCCGGCACGGCGGCCTCTTATACCGTGGGGCGTGTACAAAAGCCCCTGAGCTATAATTGGCTACAGGCATCCTGCCTGTAGCCAATTATGGCTCTCCTCGCTGCCGGCGCTGTGATTGGCCAAGCATGCGGGGTCACAGTGCATGCTTGGCCAATCATCAGCCAGCATTGCACTGCGCGGGCCGCAATGCATTGCGGGGCCGCTCGCATCACACGAATTTGATGCGAGCGGCCCCAATAGTTCTGGGCTCGCCGAGCGGGCGAACGCCCGGTGCTCGATTCGAACATGGGTTCGAATCGAACACCGGGCCCATCCTTACTCTACATGTTGTGCGTAAGAGTATGCTTCTTCAGGAGCACATGGATAAATAGGATATTTTATGTAAACAAATTTGCCGCCGGACTTGAGGAAGGTAAGTAGGTAACCAACCAGCCAGGATGTGGAGTCATACAATCATCAACCACAGAGGTTTAACATTTGTAATTTGCTGGTAAGCAAAAGGACATATGAATATACCCAGGGAAAAATGGCCAACACACAGCTGAAAAGTCACATATGCTGGTGGTGTAAACCAGCGTGTGTGTATCAAAGTAACAAGGCTGTCCAAACAAAGTAGAAAGAGCAGGCTTAAAGCTCAAAAAAGAGAGGCTGCTACCTTAAGGTTCATGCCGTACTGTGTGATGTGTATGTCTCCTGGTATCCAGTTATGGTCTGCTCAATTCTTTTTGATATTTTTTTTACTAATAAAATTACTTTTATATGGTCTACCCGTGTGCCTTTAAAGTCCACTCTCCTAGTCTCTAGTTTCTATACATCTATTATTGGGACGTTGGCACACTGCTATCTGTGTATCCAGTGTCACCCTGTGAGGATACACGTTAAATCCATATTCTTTCTTAACTATATGAAGTATTTTTGTCTATGCAACCAAATTTGAGAAACCCTCACGATAGGTTTATGTGTTCCTAATCACATAGCATACCTAAAACAAATGTAAAAAATACTTCTTAAAGGAGAAGTACAACCAAAGCTTGTTTGGCTGTATTTCCCCTGTGGATCACAGGAGTGCAGTTTGTTTTGCACTCCTGTGACCCATTTTCAGCAGACAGCAGGCTGAAGCCCACTATTGGCTGATGTCACAGAGCCAGTCCTAGCTGGGGAAAGATCGTGACCACATGGTTGGGATCCACCCAGGAGCCTTGAGTGGCACCTGCCTTTCAGGGAGCCGTTGAGAGCCTGAGACAGCCGCTCCCGCCCCCTCCACAGCCCAGTGCTCCATTGAGAACGAGGTGGAGGGGGGTGGCAGGGCAGATAGGGGTGACTGAAAGTCACCAGCTCTCTGCTCAGAGCAGGGGAGAGAACTGAGTGATCAGCGTTGTTTGATCGCTCAGTTCTCACCCTTAGAGCCGACGGGGACAGATGTAGCATCAGATTGCTAATGAGCTCATCAGTCTACCACTGCTCCTTACATGTCCAATCACTGGAAGGCAAAGAGGTGACCAGGCTGTACTGCTTATATGCAGTAGAGAAAATTTAGGTTACACACCTGGTTGTGCTATCCGGCAGGGCAGTGAAAATTTAAGGAAAGAAAGTACAAAAGGACAAATCCTTTGGCAGGTAATGAAGCTCCCAAAAATATTTCAACAGTGTATTTAGACATTTGCCTTCAGTTCAGTTTAGTGTGCAACAAAAGTATTATTCAATCGATTGCCTGCCATGATTGTTCTTTCTCCTTTAGTTCTCTTATCTAGGTCATACAAGTAACATAATTTCTTTATCAATACTGCAGTACGTGCTTTGTAAACCTTTTCATACATGGTAAAAACCCAAATGAAATATATTTATCATATCATACCTTTAAGAGGCTGGTTTTAGGTATGCACAGCAAGTTTACTGTTGCTGACAACTTTCTGAAGAATTCTGTGGCAATGTCACCAAGACCTATTCCTTGGAGCCAGTCCAGAACCAGATCAAGGTTTGTGCGTATTTGGACAGCCTTTGACCACTGGTAGAATGGTTCCCCATTACCTGAAAAATATGTGCTGTCAGAATAGTAACAGACAAGAAAAATAAGACATATAAACTCACTTGCATAACGGTAACAAAAGATAAAGAGTCCATATTTAGCACATTGACCGGGTATAGTGGTGATTAGGGGAGAGTCTACATTTACAGTATGACATTGGATGTTTTTATATACCTACAAGAGAAGGTGGCACAGTGCCTTGTAGCATCAAAGCCTCATCATCAAGTCCCACCAGGGACTCTTTTGCATAGGTCACCTTTGTATGTCTATATTATACCTAAACAGTGTTAGGATTTTTATGACTATGGTAACTAAGGGTTCTGGTGTCTCCATCATATTTCATATAAATCCACCATTATCATCTTTAGTCATTAAACTGCCTATTTGTAATGAGATGCATTTATTCTATTACATTAAAGTACAAATTCACTTGTACCCAACCAACCCTCCCTATACACCCAGGCCAGCCTTTTTGCAACCAGGGTGTCTTGGCAAAATTCCTAAAAATTGATCAAAAATTGTATACAAGCCAGCAGGTGGATCAAGCCTCCCTTTTAGTTACACAAAGCCACAGGTTTTTATTATGCACCGTTACGACTTTCTAGACACTGGCATCAAAACAACCAATGATGTCATCAGTTAATAAGGAGGATGTCTGTTGCCTCCACAGCATCCTTGTTTGACCCTCCTTTGATCCTCTCCTTCAGCACCTTGGGTCACATTAGCTGAATGATATAGATAAATTGAGGGAGAACAGAAACATTGGAATACTAGTCAGTACCAGTGCGCAAAAGTGTATTTGCTTTGAAAGAATGAATCACCTCTAACGTTGAGCGTCCTACATGTGGATGTTGCTGCATTAAGTAAAACTATTAGAATCATTTTTAAAATTTTAGAATGGAGTGCCTCAAAACTGTCTGTGATTTTAAAGGTTGCCTTGACTGAAAAAAGGTTGAGAAACACTGCCCGGAACGAATTTAAACAAAAAAAAAAAAACATCAAACCCCAGTCCCACCCTGGTAGGTACTGATCTTTTCCTAACATTGACAGTCTGAACCTGCTCAGCAACATTCAATA
>CM053035.1:118571412-118842434 GCA_028564925.1 Lithobates sylvaticus | reverse complement strand
CAAAAACATCCAAGCTAGCAAACTGTCCAACCAGGCTAGAGCAGTAAAACAGAGGAGGAAATACTTTTTCGTATGTCCAAAAACATGGGAGCTGAACAGGTCTAAAATTAGATGATGTAAGTGTTACATGTTCACCGCTATATTAGTATTTGGTAACGTAAGCATAAAATTAGCTCCCACCTATTAGCACATTAGGGGAAGAATATAGCCCGGCATTTTAGACTCAGATGGAAAATAGGGATAAACGAACTATATGAAGCAGTATTTATACATAGATATATATAAAATTTATGAAACTATTATTATATGACCCACACATAAATTCTGGCAACACTTCCAAAGTAAACAATTAAATTGATACATCCAATGGTACAATGGTTGAAGTTCCAATGATGGTAACCAAGTGAGGATGTAAGCATGGAATAGTTTGAGTCAGAGTATGAATCCAAATACAACATATTCACTCTACATGTTGTGCGTAAGAGTATGCTTCTTCAGGAGCACATGGATAAATAGGATATTTTATGTAAACAAATTTGCCGCCGGACTTGAGGAAGGTAAGTAGGTAACCAACCAGCCAGGATGTGGAGTCATACAATCATCAACCACAGAGGTTTAACGTTTGTAATTTGCTGGTAAGCAAAAGGACATATGAATATACCCAGGGAAAAATGGCCAACACACAGCTGAAAAGTCACATATGCTGGTGGTGTAAACCAGCATGTGTGTATCAAAGTAACAAGGCTGTCCAAACAAAGTAGAAAGAGCAGGCTTAAAGCTCAAAAAAGAGAGGCTGCTACCTCAAGGTTCATGCCGTATTGTGTGATGTGTATGTCTCCTGGTATCCAGTTATGGTCTGCTCAATTCTTTTTGATATTTTTTTTACTAATAAAATTACTTTTATATGGTCTACCCGTGTGCCTTTAAAGTCCACTCTCCTAGTCTCTAGTTTCTATACATCTATTATTGGGACGTTGGCACACTGCTATCTGTGTATCCAGTGTCACCCTGTGAGGATACACGTTAAATCCATATTCTTTCTTAACTATATGAAGTATTTTTGTCTATGCAACCAAATTTGAGAAACCCTCACGATAGGTTTATGTGTTCCTAATCACATAGCATACCTAAAACAAATGTAAAAAATACTTCTTAAAGGAGAAGTACAACCAAAGCTTGTTTGGCTGTATTTCCCCTGTGGATCACAGGAGTGCAGTTTGATTTGTACTCCTGTGACCCATTTTCAGCAGACAGCAGGCTGAAGCCCACTATTGGCTGATGTCACAGAGCCAGTCCTAGCTGGGGAAAGATCGTGACCACATGGTTGGGATCCACCCAGGAGCCTTGAGTGGCACCTGCCTTTCAGGGAGCCGTTGAGAGCCTGAGACAGCCGCTCCCGCCCCCTCCACAGCCCAGTGCTCCATTGAGAACGAGGTGGAGGGGGGTGGCAGGGCAGATAGGGGTGACTGAAAGTCACCAGCTCTCTGCTCAGAGCAGGGGAGAGGACTGAGTGATCAGCGTTGTTTGATCGCTCAGTTCTCACCCTTAGAGCCGACGGGGACAGATGTAGCATCAGATTGCTAATGAGCTCATCAGTCTACCACTGCTTCTTACATGTCCAATCACTGGAAGGCAAAGAGGTGACCAGGCTGTACTGCTTATATGCAGTAGAGAAAATTTAGGTTACACACCTGGTTGTGCTATCCGGCAGGGCAGTGAAAATTTAAGGAAAGAAAGTACAAAAGGACAAATCCTTTGGCAGGTAATGAAGCTCCCAAAAATATTTCAACAGTGTATTTAGACATTTGCCTTCAGTTCAGTTTAGTGTGCAACAAAAGTATTATTCAATCGATTGCCTGCCATGATTGTTCTTTCTCCTTTAGTTCTCTTATCTAGGTCATACAAGTAACATAATTTCTTTATCAATACTGCAGTACGTGCTTTGTAAACCTTTTCATACATGGTAAAAACCCAAATGAAATATATTTATCATATCATACCTTTAAGAGGCTGGTTTTAGGTATGCACAGCAAGTTTACTGTTGCTGACAACTTTCTGAAGAATTCTGTGGCAATGTCACCAAGACCTATTCCTTGGAGCCAGTCCAGAACCAGATCAAGGTTTGTGCGTATTTGGACAGCCTTTGACCACTGGTAGAATGGTTCCCCATTACCTGAAAAATATGTGCTGTCAGAATAGTAACAGACAAGAAAAATAAGACATATAAACTCACTTGCATAACGGTAACAAAAGATAAAGAGTCCATATTTAGCACATTGACCGGGTATAGTGGTGATTAGGGGAGAGTCTACATTTACAGTATGACATTGGATGTTTTTATATACCTACAAGAGAAGGTGGCACAGTGCCAAAAAACATCAAACCCCAGTCCCACCCTGGTAGGTACTGATCTTTTCCTAACATTGACAGTCTGAACCTGCTCAGCAACATCCAATAGACTGGAACTAGGCCTTATTCCTACCATCTCTAGTTTTGGAGCTGGGCCCTATTCAGATCTATAGGGAGTCACTGCTTAAGGGTAGTGCGGTCAGCAACGGAAAATATTTTGGGCCTGAGGATGTAAACTCCAGACGAAGCTGCCACTGTGAGGTTGAGGTAAGTAAGTAAAAGGGGTGAGACCTATTGGGGGTTCTAAATTAGATTAGGTCATAGTTTTTGTTATTTTATTGGAGACTTACAGATTTAATGCTTACTCTCTAACAAGTGAAGACAGCACAGAATCAGAATGCTTGATCTACATTAAAGCAAAATTATGTTTTTTCTATGTATATTCTCCCTGACCTCTTCACCTGTGGGCAATTGGCTTGGTAGGAACTTTACATTAAAGGCTGTAGCTTGAACAGAAGTGGATTTTCATTCATATGTGCCTGTGGTAGCCCTTACTACTCAAATGATTGGTTATTAAAATGGTAAACCACACTTAATAATAAAAAGTGATATCTGTTTTTTATGTCCTTTCCACCATTGTAATACACTGGCAGAAAGTTGCACCCTAATCTAAAACTGCAGCATAAATCAGTGTATACTACACAGAAACAGATTCCTGCTGGACTAATTAAAGAGTTAAGGGCTGGTGGTGTTATGGAAAAAGAAAGGCACGTCATTCTCTCTTTACAGTCCAGGCGACCTTCTGCTTCCTGCTGCGAAGGAAAAAAATGCTCCCAGCAGTCCTGAGAGCAAGGCTAGGAGGAAGCACACCACTTCCTGCAGATAACCTGGCAGGACAATGAGAGGAACTGCTACATTATGGATGCTGCATAAGACCGACCCCTCCTCCATCAGAAAAGATGAGTGAGAGAATTAACCAAAGATGCTGCTAAGCAGAATGATGGAAAATCCAACGTCCCATCCCAGTTTCAAGCCAACTGCAGCAGATTACAGCATAACATCTCAAATGTATGGCACTGTCTGTAAACCATTTGAAAGATGCTAAATTAATGTATTATTGTTATTTATTAAGGTTAACAGTTGTTAATGTTAACATACCCTCTTATGCCGCGTACACACGGTCGGAATTTCCGATGGGAGCTTTTCATCGGATTTTCCGACCGTGTGTATGCCCATCGGTCTTTTTCTGTCGGAACTTCCGACGGACTTTGGATTGAGAACCTGTTCTTAATTTTGTTCGGATTTTCCGATCGTGTGTATGCAATTCCGACACGCAAAATTCCGACGCATGCTCAGAAACTATTTGACGCATGCTCAGAAACATTTAACTTCCCTTTTATAGTGCAGTCGAACGTGTTGTATGCCGTGGTGTTATTGACCGTCGGAATTTGGTGTGACCGTGTGTGTAGGCAAGACAGTTTGAGCGAAATTCTGTCGGAATTCCAACGGGAAAACCATCAGAGCTTTTTCCAACGAGAATTCCGACCGTGTGTACGTGGCATTACAATTTTTCTGCTGGGGTCTAAGATCCATGGACAGGAATATGGTATTGTGATTTCAAAACTCAGTGCAATGATGTTATCATGCTGTGTTCAAGTTGGCCTTGACAATCTCCATACACAGGAACTTTCACATATGTCTTTGCGTGTGGAAGCTTTTTCAGGTCACTATGCTGTGACCTAAATGAATCTCTACATGCTTTTATGCTTGTGACACCACATTAATCTGTGAGTATAAAGGCATTTGTTTCAGTACTGTGGTATACAGGTGGGCAGGTGGCTAACCATTGCCCATAGAGATTCTCAGTCTCCCATATAGGTGAATATTTTCAGCACAGGAAGGTAGGTACTGAAGAGAGGCCAATGTAGTATGCCCAGTAATTCTAATGGCACATAAAGTGGTCAATTAGCACTGAAAGAGATACATCTAAAGCTAATGATGCAAGCAGGGACTCATCTGCCAAATATGTAGATGTGAGAGGCATAAAAACGCAATGAGTAGAAGCAATACTAATAAGCTGGATGTGTGTTGAAAAAGCAAGAGGAACCTAATCTGTTTTTCAACACAGACACATTCTAGAATCTATGGGGTTGGTTTACTAAAAGCAAATGCAGAGAGAAAGGAGTGAGTGCAGCAAGGAAACGAGAAGCATGGAGAGAGATCTAGTGCGATACAAGTGGGAACTGACTGGGCCGGAGCCCACAGAAAGAGCTGCTGTGTGTGGAGAGAGAGAGAGCTCCACAAGGGCACCAGGGTGAGAGGGCCTGCCAGGGACAGACTGTGAACCCCAAAGGAAAGAGAATAGTGCAGTCTGGCAGCAGAGCAGAGGACCCATGTAGGCATTAGATATCCGCACATGCTTGAGAGAGGAGCCCTAGAGTGTTATGCTACCTCTTGCCTGGCCCCTAGAAAAAAGGTGTGCGCAATGTAGGGGTGGCTTGGGACGGAGCAGCCTGTGTTGTATTTGCCTTCATCCAGTCTGTTAGGACAGTGGTCAGTGGAGTTATTGCTATCAGGAGGACAGGTGTAGGGACATAGCATCAGTGTGATGAGGGGCCTTTAGCCACCTCAGCGTGTAATATACTTCTGTTTAACCTTTAGGATCACTGTAGAAGGTTCCTTTACGAGTACCTTTAGATGAAGGTCAAGTGCTCCTACGCGAGTTCAAGGGCCCCACCGCAGATAGACTTGCTGTTATTAGTATACTGGCCAAAGGCTAAACAGGGCCTAAACGCAGTAGTTAGACCAAACTATTACCTGCTTTATCTTAATTTTCCAGGCTAGTTACCCTCAGTGACTGCTATTATTTTCGTGGTAAAATAATTTTTCTTTGTGAGTACTGTGATGCTTATTGTATTTGCATTAACATACACATTTTCAGGACAAGCTTTTGGGGTATACCCCCTTCCTCAAGGTCCAAGCAGTACTAATACACAAAGTTTTAGCAGAATGGTCACCCAATACATTCTGGCAGGACCATTTCAGGGAGTGAATGCTATTTACTTTGTTACACTTATAATTGCTTTAGTAATAGATAGAGTGTTAGACCTGTCACTGTTGACTAGTGTTGTCTATTTCCATTGCTTATTCCAGCTTTAAGCGGACCTTCAGTCATTTTTTCAACTTTCCATCTATTAAATCTGCCGTTGTGGTTTTAACTTTGGATAGTAAAACATTTTTTTTCTGCCAGTAAAAACCTTCTACAGCCCACTTTCTCTTTCTTGTTTGGTAAAAAGCCTAGGCTTATGACATCATGCACAGGGAAGCTTCAGAATGGCACAGATGTTTTTATTACAAATTATGTGAGCAGACTGCAGTTCCTCTTTAAGTAAAGCCCTTTGTATTACTACTGATGTGTAGGTGAGTTGTTGAGTCCAGTTAAGGTACCCACCACTGGGAATGGCAGGAGAAGCCAAAAACCAGCACCTATTTAGAGAATCATTGTTACGGCTTCTTCCTTAACCAAACTGGTAAAATGAATTACCTTTCTCCATTAGAGTGTTGAAGAGTGATGCATTGGAAAAAAAGAAGAGATAGCCAAATGTTTGAGACACAATTGAGCTATATGCCCTTGGCATATAGCCCAAAAAAAAAAAAAAGAGTGTATGTTTTCCTGGTTAAGGATAGCCAAGCTACCGATCCCTACCAGATGAGTATCAGTTCACACTCCCGAGTTAAATCCAATGTAGCCTGGTAAATGGCAAGAGTTCCACGTGTTCCTTCTGGCATATTGCTCAGCTCTCCTACATCAGAGAGACTGGCAGGATCGGTGAAAGGATTGCTCTCCAAAAGGGCTGGCAAAGCTGCATACAAGGTCTAAAAAGAAGGATAAAACACTTACAATGTTGTTTTACAAAACAAGATTAAATATAATCTGTACTCCAGCCAAACCACAGTTGGAATATGTAAATATGAACTGAATATTTCAGATTTTTGCTCAGCTATCCCCTCAAGACTTCTAATTAACCAACATATTCATTACAATCCTGTTGCTGATTGCCAATAACACATTCTCATGCATAATAAAATGTTCCAAACAGCCCTGCTGCATGTCAGAGCTATATGGCTGGGTCTTCATGGGGGCTATCCCTGCACAGTTTTCGCTATTTCGTAGATGGTGTTTGTACACCGTGCTCACTTCAAGAACCATGCCTAGAAGCAAACTGCTAGCTGAGTATGTTAAAAGTCTATTCACCTCTATTCTATTCTATCTATCCATTTTAAGAGCACGGACGTTGACAGTGCTAGCCCTCTATTTTCCAGTGCATGTATAGTTTTATATTCATGTACAAAGGATGTATTATTGCATCAATCAGCAAACACTTTAGCTGTATAGTTTTTATTATATAAATATATATGGTATACCAATCTTTAAGGACAGCAGGATTTTTTTAACAGAGCTCAAAGCTCACAACACAACATGTTTTCCTGGTTAAGGATAGCCAAGCTACCGATCCCTACCAGATGAGTATCAAAACACTTAAAGGGGTTGTAAACCTTTGTTTTTTTTCTAAATAAAAATAACAAACATGCCTATACTTACCTTCTTTGTGCAATTGTTTTTCGCAGAGCAGACCTGATCCTTTTTTTTTCTGGGGTGCCCCACCGGTGCTCCAGGCCCCTCCTCTTCATCGGGTGCCCCCACAGAAAGCCGCTTTCCCTGGGAGCATCCATGCGGGCTCGCTCCCGAGTGCCACTGCTTCGGCCATTGACACAGACAGCGGGACTCGGCCCCAACCCTGCTCCTGTGTCACTGGATTTGATTGACAGCAGTGGAAGCCAATGGCTCGCGCTGATATCAATCTGACCAATGAGGGGAGAGATAGCATTCAGAGCAGCTGCTCTTGTGCACATTACTGGATTGGATCGGGCTCAGGTAAGAAAAAGCAGGGGTCTGGGAGGAGCTGCAGCACAGATGATTTTTCACCTTGAGGCTTTACAACGACTTTAAGCAACTACCCTCTTTGAAACACTTTATGTAGTTGCAGTGCATGTAGGACATACATTGCCTCTGTCATACTTAATTTTGATGTCCGGTGAACATAATAAGCACCCCAAGTTTATAACAATATGGGAACGAGAACTACACATAACCTTTACCTGAATTCAAAAAGATCAGATTTTCCTCTTTGCTCATAAGGCCTCATTAGCAAACACATACCAAGAAAATAGTTATTAAATCCTCTGCCTCTTACCCTGCTACACCTTCACTTATTTGTGCTTGGATCTATAATATACTACCGGTATGATGTTAGTGTGGTATCATTTCTAATTATGTTTATTTATTTTGTACTGTATTGTAAATTATTATACTTTACTTTATAAGCTCCCCTTACCTCCCGAAGAAGCGGCTTTTGCGGCCCCCGCGAAACGTGATGAGATTGAGCAAGACTGCCTACCCATAGAAGACACCTCATGTGTTATCTGCAAATCTAGTTGTAAACTACCTACCTAACTGTTGTTTTAGGTGTCTGTTATTCTGTGGGAGGTTTTTGAGGGAGGGTCATTTTATTTTCTCTTTTATGAACAATGTTTTATACATATTTGGAACAAAAAATAGAATTTTTTCGTCATACTTACCTGTAAAATCCATTTCTTTGAGTACATTGTGAGACACAGAGTTACGCTAATATTCATTACCTGCTGGGTTATACTTATTCTCCAGATGAATGGACAGGGGTAGACCAAAGGTCTTTAGACAGGAAGTGATCCCTATATAACTCCTCCCATACAGGAAGTACTTCAGATTTGTAGCAAGCACTGAATTCTCAAAAAGAGGGGAGGGACCTCTGTGTCCCATGATGTACTCAAAAAAAAGGATTTTACAGGTAAGTATGACGAAAAAATCCTATTTTCTTTTTCATACATCATGGGACACAGAGTTGGGCTAATATTTATTAGCTGCTGGGATGCCCCAGAGCAATAGCCTTGAGGGGAGGGAGACGCTCAACAACTGAAACCGAATTCTCGGCTACTCGAACATCCACTTGATAAAATTTTGTGAACGTATGCACTGAAGACCAGGTAGCAGCTGTCAGAAACCAGGAAAGCAGGCTGAGACAGAAGTACAGTTTAAATTACACTTGTTTACTAATAAAAGTAAAAAGAACAAATGTAGTAAAACATAGTCAGCCAAGCCAGAAGTCAGGGATCAATGTAGTGGAACAGCAAGCAGGATCTGGATCCAGAAGGGATGTCAGCAAAGCAAGTCTTGAACAGGATCGCAGGAGATAGTTTCAGTGATGTTGACCAAGGCGAAGGCAGAGATGCTCTGGACTGGACGGCTTAAAGAGGGATTGTACCTGCAAATTTTTTTTTTAAAAGCCAGCAGCTACAAATACTGCAGCTGCTGACTTTTAATAAATGGACACTTACCTGTCTCCAAGTTCCAGCGATGTCGGCAGCAGAGGCCGATCAATCGCTCGGCTCTTTGCTGTTGCCGGCGCCATTCTCGGTGAGGGAATCAGGAAGTAAAGCTTGCGGCTTCACTTCCTGGTTCCCTACTGCGCATGCGCGAGTTACAAATCTGAGCCACAGATACCTGATGGCGAAAAGCCCAGGAGGTTCCTAAACCCCTGGTAGAATGATTTCATATTCTATAGGGAGGAGCTTTACCTTTCAGACCATAGGCCTGAATGACCAATTGACGGACCCAATTGGCAATGGAAGCTTTGGAAGCTGCCTGCCCCTTCTTGGGTCCTTTTGGTAAAACAAAAAAGGAGTCTGATCCTCGGATCTCCGCAGATAAACCTTGACTGCCTCGACAATGTCCAAAGAATGCAGTTGTCTCTCTTCTGCCGAATGAGGCTGAGAGAAAAAAGAAGGCAAAATAATGTCCTGAAATGAAAGGCCGACACCACTTTTGGCAAAAAGGATGGAATAAGTCACCCTGTCGTGGTGAAGGATCAAGTATCCTTCCCTGCACGAAAAGGCCGCCAACACCGACACCATTATAGTCTAGGTGATGGCCATCAGGAAGGCTAGCTTGTGTGACAGCAAATCTAATGTAATTTCCTTGATAGGCTCAAATGGTTGTTTCTGTAACACAGACAGCACCAAGTTCAAGTCCCAAGGACACATAGGTGACCTAATGGGGGGAAGCAAGCGAGTTGCCCCCTGCATAAAGGTTCGGATCAGTGAATGGGAGGCTAAAGGCCTTTGGAAGAATACTGATAGGGCCGAAACTTGATCTCTGATTGTACTCAAAGCCAATTTGATTTCCACAGCTGACTGTAGAAAAGAGAGAATTCTCCCAATCACGTATTTCCGAGGATGCCATTTTTTGGCTTCACACCAAGCAATATAAGTCTTCCAGACCTTATGATAGATCTTCTAGTATTCACTAGGGTAGACACCACTGTCCACTGACCAGATGCCACGGTCCTTTAACATCCTGGCTTCAATAGCCATGTCGTCAAAATTAGAGACTGTAAATTGGGGTTAAATATAGGACCTTGAGACAGTAGATCGGAGCAACGTGGAAGCGACCATGGCCCGTCTATTGTCAGTCTCACAATCTCCGGGAACCAGGGCCTTCTGGGCCAGGCCAGTGCCACCAGAATGACTGGAACTACCTCTCTCCGAATCCTGTGCAACAAATGTGGAAGGAGAGGGATCAGAGAGAAAGGATAAACCAGGGAGTACTGGCTCCATGGAACTACCAGAGCATCTGCTCCGATTGCCAGAGGATCTCTTGTTCAGGACACAAACTGCTGTAGCTTGTTGTTTAACCTGGATGCCAGTAGGTCGACCTCTGACCATCCCCAACATTGGAAAATTTCCTGGAACACCCCTGGGTGTAGGGACCATTAACCCCCGGGCAGATCTGCTGGTGGCTGAGATAATCTGCCTTCCAGTTCTCTACTCCCGGGATATGGACTGCCGATAGAATCGGCACATGTCCCTCTGCCCAGGCTAGTATGTGGTTCACCTCCTTCAAAGCTGAACAACTCTTGGTACGGCCTTGGTGGTTTATATAGGCCACTGCAGTGGCATTGTCGGACTGAACCCTGATAGGGCAGTCCTGAAGCTCCGCCGTCCAGGACCGTAGGGCTAGACGCACTGCCCGTAATTCCAGGACGTTGATGGGCAGGATCTGTTCTGTCCTTGACCCTTTCCCCTGAGCTGTGAGCCCTTCTAGGGTCCCTCCCCAGCCTGAGAGACTGGCATCTGTAGTCAGTACTCTACAAGTTACCAGGAGGAAGGATCTCCCCTTTCGCAGGTTCTGATCTTGCAACCACCAGTTTAGGCTTAAGTGTGCCCAAAAAGATAAGAACATTGAGTAATCCTGGGCTTGTCCTCTCCTGTTCCAAGCCAACAAGATGTCTTGTTGTAGAGGCCTGGAATGGAACTGGGCATAGGGCACCGCCTCGAAGGAGGAAAATATCCTCCCTAGAAGACTCATACAGAGCCGAATAGAGGGTTGTTTGGTGCCCCTTATCCTTCAGGGCACAGATCCTTGTGGGTGGCAAGAATACTCTTGCTTGGATCGTTTCTAGGATCAGACCTAAATACTTTAGACTTTGAGCTGGTCTCAAGGTTGACTTTTCTGTATTTATGATCCAGCCTAAGCTTTCCAAATACCGCACTGTGCATGTTATGCTATGTTCTAGAGCCTTTAGTGAGTGATTTCTGAGCAGGAGGTCATCCAGATACCTGAGCACCAGGATCCCTTGGGCCCTTAAAAGACCCAGTACTGGTGCTATGACCTTTGTGAACACCCAGGGAGCTGTATTAAGCCCGAAGGGTAGAGCCACAAACTAAAAAAGACGTTCCTCTACTGCAAATTGCAGGGACCTCTGATGAGGCTGAATGTGTAAATACGTGTCCTTTATATCGATGGAGGATAGAAAGTCTCCCACCTAGAGGTTACTACTGAGTGGGCAGACTCCATCCGAAAACACTGTATCAGGAGATGCTGGTTTAGGGATCTTAAGTCCAAAAGGGGCCTTGTGTCCCCGTTTGGTCTTTGAACTGTAATTAGGCACTAAACGATTTAGGATACAGGAACCTCTACAATCACTCCTTGATGCACTAAACGATTTAGTGCCTGAGGCAATAAGTCTCTTTTTGGAGGATCCGAGGGAACGCTGGATCTTAAAAACCTCTGAGGGGGGAACCCCTCACAACTCCAGCTTGTAACCATGGGATATAGTTGAGGTGACCCACTCGTCCTACTCTACTGTTCTACAAATGTCCGCAAAGTGCAGCAGCCTTCCCCCCACCCGATGGAGTGGGGGCATCCCCTCAAAAGGAGGGCTTGGTGCTGGGTTTAGAAGAATTTTGGACCCAGGGCTTTTTCTGGCTTGCCCCTGGCCCTAGGGTCCTGTTGGCGGCGTAACTGCCTTGGCGCTCAAACATTTGACAAACGAGGGAGGCCTAGTGATTTTCTTCACAGGAAGTAGAGAACTCTTCCCTCCGGAAATCTTTTGGATATATTTGTCCAAATGATCACCAAATAAACGTTCCCCATGAAAGAGGAAACCTGCCAATGACTACTTACAAGGAAGCTCGGCTGACCAGCTCTTAAGCCACAAAAGTCTGTGCATATGTACAGACAAGAGAGAAAAACAAGAAACCTTTGTATTGAGTCCTTTAAGGCGTCAACAGCAAAACACAGCACTCGAGGAATATCTGCCTTATTTTCAGGCAGATCATCCTTCCTGGTTAGGCCTGTCAGGCCATCTGATCTGATCCTTTAGGACTGGCAGATACCAATTGCTGCAAGAGCTGACTGAATAGCTGAACTGGCCAAAGAAAAGGAAGCCTTTAATAATGACTCCAATTTCTTGTCAACAGGGTCTTTCAAGCCCTGTGCGTTATCTACCGGACAAGTTATTGTTTAAGGAAGAGACTGCTGCATCTATGGCTGGCATGCTCTACTTCTTAACAAACATTTCATCCATGGGACATAAAAGGGAAAACCTCTTAGGAGGAACAAAAATCCTGTCAGGATATTCCTAATCAGCATACACCGCCTGTTCCAACAGAGGGTGTAAGGGGAAAGCCTGTGTGGCCTGAAGAGGCCTCAGGGATCCCAAATAGGACCAGGGAGGCTCAGTAACCTCTGCAAGAGGCAACTTAAAGGCAGAACGAACCATTTCGGTAAGAGTCAGGATCAAAAGCCTCTGTGATTGAGAGGCAGACACCAACTGGATATCTTCTTGTCCAGATTGCTCGGAAGCAGACTCATCCGCCAGGCCATCCACAGAATCCTGAGCTTTAAGCTCTTCCCCATCCTCAACCCATTCCTGCTCCAAACTAGGAGGCTCCAGGGAGGGGGATCTGTCATGCTTCTTGCTACCCTGTGGGATGGAGGCAATCATGCCAGCAATCCTGTGCTCTAACCCGGCTAGGGCTGAGGACAGTTCATCCTTAGTTATAAAGGGTGAAGCAGCTGCGTTGACTGTAGCCACAATCCCAGATTCAGCGGCTCAGATTGCCCGGAAGCCTCAGGTCCTTCAGGGGATACAACACTAGGGATACGACTAGGTTCATCAGGAACTACTGATGACATAGGTGTGCCCTTCCCTGTAGTGTTAGTCCCACTCCTCTTTTTTGAAGACATTTACTAGCCACAAAAAGGGAGTACCTGGGTGTAGTATTAACACACCTCAGAAGGGAGACCCTTTAAATAGGACTCACCAAGCCCCTATGCAACAATCCTGCTAAGCACCTTTAGCCTGCCAAGCAACACCTGGTGACTCATGTGACCCGGGTAAGGAGAAATGATCCGCTTTAATTGCCTGGTTCAAAGCCTCCTCTGTGTCCCTCAGCTGCCTTCTGGAAGCACTGCATGCTTGGCATACACAGCATAAATAAGCCGGCTGTGCACCAGAACGTTCTGCACATGTCTGCAGTCTTGGCAAACGGGCGTGACCGTATTTGCATATGACACGAATCTTCATACACCCAAATAAAGGCTACGGCGCATGTGCGGCAAAGCCACGTGCGCCCTGGCTACCAAACAAAAAACTGCTGAGCCCAGCGGCACTCTTGTGAACGCACGTGTGCCTTGGCGGACCAAGGCGAAATGGCACACCGTTGTGCGCCATCATACAGGTAAAAAACAGCCAGACACAAGCGAAAAAGGTACATTTTTCATACACCCGCAGCTAGCCCAAAAACTCCCCCGTATGGTCACCACACACAGGTGTCAAGCCTTGATTGTTACAATCACTGGGACACCCCACAATAATAATAAAGGGGTTTCACCTACCCCTCCAGGCGCACGGAAGCTTAGAAACTAGGAGCCCAATCTTCACCCTTCACGTGGGATCTTGTCACTTGAGGACCTTCAAGGACTGGGTACCCTTTTCATGTTTAGGGTCCACTCCCTTGGACCTGTACAGCACCCTGCAGGAATGCCTTAGCGCTGTAGTGTCCAGGATTCCACTTCGCAGGGTCCAGCACCCGGAGGCCGCATTACAGGCAAAACCTTGCAGGATCTTGAGTCTTCTTTGCGAGACTTGGGTACCATTTATCTAAGCATATAAAGCCTGTGCCAAATGGATCTGATCGGTCAATATCTTGATTAATTTTAGAACCGTTTGTGGGCCTAGAGACCTGGAGCTCAGAGAGCTCAAACAACCGTGCCATCCACCTTGCAGACACTGGTAAAAAAAAAAAGTACTTCCTGTATGGGAGAGGTTATATAGGGGATCACTTCCTGTCTAAAGACCTTTGGTCTACCAGTGTCCATTTACCTGGAGATGAAGTATAACCCAGCAGGTAATGAATGTTAGCCTAACTCTGTGTCCCATGATGTATGAAAAAGAAAATATATTGATTTTACTTGCGAGTTTTTGTTGGCACCTTAAAAGTCCATCTTGTTCTTTTTCCTTTTTCGGTTATTAAATCCTGACTTGATGGTGTAAAACACCCCAAGTATTGCATAAAAAGAATCCCCAAGTATCACCTCTCAACTAGCGGTCAGAAAATGGAGCGATCACTACTACACATTTTCTGGGACTGCTCAATATCGACCAATTGTTGGTCTGGGGGTAAATCTTCTATTAAAGAGCTGACTGGTTGGTCTCTTGCAGATATAAGCCAGACACCTACCTCTTACTATATGCAATTTTCACTCAAACGCTATAAAAAACTCACTTCTTAAACATCTTCTAAATGCTGCCAAAGTCTGCATTCCTGCACTTTGGAAAAAGACAGACCCTCCTACTATGGAGTAATGGCACACTAGAATTTCTGATATACAGTTGATTGAACAACTCGTAGCATGTTAAAAGGATCAATCAGAAAAAAACACTTTAAAATTTGGATGCCATGGCTGCTGTATAGAGACTCTTTAACTTTACCTTCCAGTCCTTAGTCTGGAGTGAAGCAATGCTGGGTCTCCATTGGAGGGAGGCTGCGCCCCCCCCCCCCTTTTTTTCCCCTCTAATATATTTACACATATTTCCTCTCATGACAGGGAGGTCATCATTCAATACTCCTTAACCACTTTCAGACCGGACCATTTTGCAGCCAAAGGACCAGGCCCCTTTTTGCGATTCGGCACTGCGCTGCTTTAACTGACAATTGCGCGGTCGTGTGACGTGGCTCCCAAACAAAATTGAAGTTTTTTTTTCCCACAAATAGAGCTTTCTTTTGGTGGTATTTGATCGCCCCTGCGGTTTTTATTTTTTGCGCTATAAACACAAAAGAGCGACAATTTTGAAAAAAAACGCATTATTTTTTTTTTTTTGCTATAATAAATATCCCCCAAAAATATATAAAAAAACATATTTTTTCCTCAGTTTAGGCTGATACGTATTCTTCTACATATTTTTGGTAAAAAAAATCGCAATAAGCGATTATTGATTGGTTTGCGCAGAAGTTATAGCGTTTTACAAGATAGGGGATAGTTTTATAGCATTTTTATTAATATTTTTTTTTTTTTTAGTAATGGCGGCGATCAGTGATTTTTATTGTGACTGCGACATTATGGCGGACACATCGGACATTTTTGACACATTTTTGGGACCATTGTCATTTATACAGCAATCAATGCTATTTAAATGCATTGATTCCTGTATAAATGACACTGGTAGTGAAGGGGTTAACCACAAGGGGGCAGTGTAGGGGTTAAGTATGCCTAGGGGTGTGTTTTTTACTGTGGGGGGGCGTGGCTGTCAGCTAGTGAATGCTGATCTCTGCTCCAATCACAGGGAGCAGAGATCGGCGTCACTAGTTGCTAGGCAGAACGGGGAGATGCTGTCTATTTCCGCATCTTCCCATTCTGCCTTCCCGTGAGACGATCGCGGGTGTCCCCGCGGCGATCGAGTCCGCGGGAACCACGACCAGACTCACGGGGGTCCCGACCGGCGTGGAAGTCACACTATTTACTAAAGTCACATGTTTTGTGAGTTCGGCTCCATACACGCTAGCTTTTTTTAAGCTCCTAGAACAGGATGTTCAAACTACGGCCCTCCAGCTGTTGCGGAACTACACATCCCATGAGGCATTGTAAAACTCTGACATTCACAGACATGACTAGACATGATGGGAATAGTAGTTCCTGAACAACTGGAGGGCCATAGTTTGAAGATCCCTGTCCTAGAAGCTGTTATTAGCATTTTTGTTCTGCTCCTCAAAGTTAAATAGTATTATCCTATGTGTCCATGCACACTAATTTAGGCTATTAGCATTTTTTTTGAGCTTCAGTGTTTAGGAGCAGAAAAAAACTGTTCATGCAGAGTTTTTTGGAGCGTTTTTTCTAGCAGAAAAAAACACTGAATGCTCGTAAACGCTACTAAAAAGGTATTAAAATGCTACTACAACCCAGCAGAAAAATGTTAATGTCAGCATTTTTCATCAGGCGTTTTTTGAGCTTAAAAAAATGCTAGTGTGCATGGAGCCTTAATTGTACACTTGCTTTGAAATACGGTGTGTACTTGATTTCTATGCTGTACCAAGCCATGTTGTATCTTGTTCAGCTGTCTCTTTTTGGTTTCAATGAAAAAAAAAAATAGGTAAGCTATGGAGGGGAATTGTTGCATATAGGGTTAGTAAAGATTTATAATGAAATTGTGGCTGTGCATCGGCAATGTTATATGACTTTTTTTAGGTGACCGTAAGCAATGAGCACAATTTAGTAACTCACAGAAATGAATTATTCCTTTTTCATTTACCTCAGCATTCTGGTTGCTATAGGTAACTATGTACATGCCATTATTGATTGTTGCCTTATTAAATATCATACTTGTACTGAAGATGTAACATGCCTTTGGACCATCAGCCTATATACCGGCTTCTAACAGAAACATCCATCTGAATATACACAATGGTGTAGCCATAGCTTGTATTGTACATGGAATACAAATATGGTGGGCTCTTCTATTAAAGAGTATGTAAACCCATCATTTCATATTCCTGATATGTGCCTGCTGTACCATGTACTTGTATGAATAAGTATCCTGTTCTCTTTGTGTTGCATCCTTTGTGTGAAATCACTGGTGTTCCTGTCAGTCCCTCTGCTTTTCTATTTAAAACTGACCACACTAGGCATGAAAGCACAGCATGGGCAGTTCTCTGGCTATGCTGCGAACTCAGCCTGCTCTCCTCCAATGATCAGACTTGTCCTGGCACCTCTTCCCCCTGCACAGCCATTCTCTGGGAAGTTCAGTGTGCTGCTGTTTCTCCTCCCCTAGCTTTTATGCAGCTAAGAACAGAGGGAATGTGATTTAAAAAAAGGAGAAAAAAGAGTTTGTAGTGTTTTTTATACCTATACACAAATATTTGCCTTTTGTTTCTATTTTAAACTGAATAGGTTGTTTTAGAAGGTGAGGGTCTACATATACTTGAACCTCAGAATGACTACAGGACCTTTTTATTTTTCTAAGAATATTTTACAATAACATCAATGTGTTTATATCAGGCTCTGGTGTAGTTATTATGGAACTCAAAAGAATGTAATATACAAAGAATGGCCACAGGTCATCTGTATGTATGGCAACCACAACCCCATTGTGACATGCAGATTACTTGAGGATTTGTGGTGCCTGACAACACCAAAGAACACTTAGAGGGCAGAATAGGTATCAAATAATCATATTATTAAGTACAAGTATCTTGTTATAGTCATTAACATGGGATGTGCATGGTGTGCAGAAATTGTTATTATCATAGACCATGGTTAGCAACACAATCTATAGAGGGGCCATGACAGAAAAAAAAATTAAAGCATATACATTATGTAGGGCATTTACAAAAACAAATCTTAAAAGCTTAAATGATTGCTGAGATATCGTAACTACATTCAGCACTATGACAGGGTTACTAAACCCCGGACCCTGCATTCACTATATCTGGTCTCCCACAGAAATTCAATTATTTTAGTAATTGTAAACTGTTAAATATATTTTCTCATCAGTAGTATATAGCAGTCTTGTGACTTCTATCAGTGTCCAGCGGAGGACTGGTTAAAGCTTGTAAGAGGAGTTTTTTTGACTATCCTTTAAGACTGCAGGACCCCTGACCCTCTGTCTAGACAGTGCTAATTGGCCCTGTGCTTATCACATGCACCCTCCCAAGGAAAAAAAAAAAAAACTATCAATACACACCAAACTGAGCATGTGCAGCCTGACTCCATAGACTCTGTGTTATCAGGAAATTATTAGGGGACAGTGGAAGAAGGGGAGGATCAGGGAAGATAGGATCAAACGGCCTTTTTACACAATGCAGAGGATTAGCCCCTTACGTTCCACAGTGAGTATAACAAGCATGCTATGCTGCATATACAGACTCATTTTACTGTTGTGGGTTTAGTAACACTTAAAGTACCTGCAAATTACTTGCCACATATAATAAAACTATCATACATACCTTAGTAAGGTAATATACACACTGTTGGAAGGTATACATAATGACTTCATCAAGAAGGGCCATAGACTCCTCACATGCCTCCAGGTCACTTGAAAGCAAAGCATCCTGGGAAGATGCTGAAAGAAAGAATTATTATTTTTATTACAGAAGTAGTAGTAGTAGTTGTTAGTAGCAATGTTTTTCCTTCTTATCATCATCCTGATCTTATATGTAGTACCTTGTTCTGCTCATAGTCTTTACTACTGCTGATCACACATTTCTGCTTATTCTCTCTCATCCTCCTTCTTAGTAAATCCGCACTATATAGCAGTATTTTATTACAACTGCAGTCAATATTTTTGTCGCCCTTTTAAGTTGCATTTGTGGATTAATTCTCAGTAGTAGCCTACACTTCTAGATCCGTATTTGGATTAGTGGAGCCTGCAGACACACAGGTTTTGGTGTAACACACCTCTGCTAGGATCACTTCCGTGACACAAAAGGTTTCTTAGTTTGGTGGTCCTAACATGGCTTGGATCATATTTATTTATGGTAAATTATTTTATAGGAGATGACAATTTGCACTAATGATAGAAAAAAATGTGCAATCAGTATCTCTACAGCTGACTTTTTTGCTCCTGCCTTCTGTGTGTAATAGTAAATCTGGCCTTGGCCACTAATCATATCAGAGGACTTGTCTATTCTATTCTGCAGGATATAATACATTGGACATAGGACTGGTATTCATGAACCATGGGTGATATGCAGGCTACCATCAGGTGATTGGACACTGGCAAAAAACTTGATAGAGCCACCACCCCTAGAGAACTCTCATATGACCTTACCCACTTCGTAAGAGTCTAGATTTTTTACGAGTAGCCTAGGTGATGGACCTGTTCTCTAGAGAATTATTTTTCTCTTTTAACCATTCAATTCTTTTCTTTTATGCTTCTTTTAAGGCTTGACTGCTGACTGCCTCAGCTATATAACAGTTACCAGATTGATTACCCTCAGTGTGTACTATGGGGACCATACCCCACTATGTGAGGCTGGCCCATAATGTTTGCGTTGGGCACTGGCTTCAGTGTTGGATGCCCACTTTGGCATACAAGTTCATTTCTATGGTTCCCAGACCCTTAAAATGGTATTAAACCCAAAAGCAAACCTTTATTATATTGAAGCTTTTCAATTCTTTTTTTAAGGTTTTCCTTTTATTTTTACCTGGTGATCCAGCCAGTAAGTATGTTGTTTTTCAACAGAACAAGCTGACCTGTGGATGTAGCGGTTAGAGGGTTGAGACAAACAAATTACCACTGAATACTGAAAAAATAACCGTTTGCTGTGTTGGCTAAATTTCAGCTATAATTTATTAGTGTATTTCTGCTAGGGCATCTAACACTCCCATCCCTCTAGATTAACAGTGCCGTTGTCCAAAGGTGTCTCTGTGCTCCTTCATCCAGACTGTAGGCACTCTAATACAGGAGGTGTGTTACTGGCCGGATTACTAGTTGAAAAAACGAAAGGAGAACGAATGCAGTCACCACATGTAATCATCGGTAAGCTCCAATATATTTTACTTTTGGTTTTGGGTTTATTACCGCTTTAAGACCCCTTCAGGGGTATGCCCACTGTGACTGTTGAAGCCTGGACCTCTAGTAGGCCCAGCATCTTGGATAAGGTAAAACAGGGTTTCCTTCTATGTTGGCACTGGTCCCTGGATTTTATACAATCCACAGTGTCAATGGCTGTGAGCACTGACCAGAGTGTTCTGGGGGGAGGTTGTCAGAACGCAACAAAACAGCAGGGGAGATCACTTAACTAACTTTGAATTGTAAGTACAGCAGCTCCGACCTAAGCTGTCTGTTTTTTTTTTTTTTTTCGTTCAACCCTTTGAGTTGAATGAAAAAAAAAAAAAAAGTAGTGTGTACTAGGCTTTAGTCTCAGGAGGATAGGGTAACAGTGTCACACTTCACAGATGGGGCATTACTGCCCACTTTGTTCCCCAGAAAAAGTACACAGTACTTTACTCCTGCTGCCATCTTCTACAGAGGCACAGCCACAGAAATATGGTCAACATCTGGGTTATAGCAGCTCCTGTATCCAAACACATAAAACCCCATCCATTCCAACCTCCATTCTGTGAGTACCCCACTGAGGATTGCCTCACTTAGCAATGGTGGATCACGCAAGGTAGCTGGAACAAAAGGGACAATCAGCATGCATTCTACAGGTGGCCTACAGAAAACTGAAAACACCACTCAGGGTGATAGCTGTTCCCTTGTCCCCTAGAAATGTCCTATTATGACTTGGCTTCCTTCCTTTGACTCTAGATCACTCTCAGGCACACACCATGCGACCTGCCTGACAAAAGCGGATTTCTATGAAAAACTGTCAGAAATTCTAGAACCTTCATTTTCTAGAGGCCAGAAATGCTCCATATCCTCTATTCCCCTGAACCATGTTCAGTGATCAGAGTTGGAATCTCCTTTACTTGAAGACATTATGGAGGAAAGTAATGAGGACCCTGATTTCATAGAACAGACCATAGAGGATTTTCCTTCCTCTGCATTTTATTATATGCTCTATCTAAATTAAATTTTATGAAACTCGCCAAATACTCTTTACTGTGGACACATCAACTGATGCGGTGCACACTAGTCTTTTCCCAACAGCACTTGACTCTCTACAGTCTAAACCAGCCACTATGGGCACTAAGGAGCTGGATAAATAAATGAGTAAAGAAAAAAACATTCCCATACACCCACAAACTGGTTGCGCAGTTTATGAGGACTGGTCCAATGCAGAAAGGGTTTTCTAAGATTTTTGCTGCAATTTATCCTGTGGAAAAGGAACTTTATGGTAGTGGATCCTGCCATTTCACTTCCCAATTAGCACCTTACAGTTCCTCTTGAGGATGTTCCCTCTTTTAAGGATCCTGTTTATAGGCATCTGGAAGCCCCCATTAAGCCCTTCTTTGCCCTTGCAGGTCCTGCCCGGCTTCATGACAGAAGCTAAAGAATACTGTAAGATTTGGATGGAATGACTTTTAATGAAAATACATAAAAGTGAATATTTTTAAACAATATAAACCTTCTGAATCCCATTCTTTCTCCATATCAAGGATTTTCTTCTGCACAAAATTGAGAAGTTCCATGGAATTCGCCATCCATAGCATTAAGGGTCGAAGATCAGTGGCCACCTCCTCAATCCCCAATGTACTCAAGAAACTTTTGTCTTGTTGGCTGAAATAATCAACAAAAATGTTCTTATCGTTTTTAATCAAGAAACTCAACCAGAAGCAATCTTTATTTTGGGAAAAAAACAGTCAGTCTACAGAATAGTGTCAGGAAAAGAGAAATGCTTTTCATCAGTACACATACGGTAAAAGCCTTTAAACTCCAAACAATGAATGTCAACAATCACCATCTAACTGATATTATGTCACTGTAGCACGCAAGCTTTGGTGAACAAATAATACATTAAAGTAAAACATTAAAATATGGTAAGGAAAATAAGAAAAGCATTCAAGTGGTAAAAAAAATGTCAATATGTTTTGTAGATACGCCCATAGTCATAGATTTAGCTACGAAGTACATACTGTATATTGTAACAAGTACATATATATTTTTTAAGATCTGGTAAAAAACAATTTGTGACTGGATAAATACTTGTTCTAAAAGAAACAATAGGACTTTCCAACCTAGTGAATGTCCTTGACCAAGCTCTATTGCTTTATCTGCAGTGGAGAAAAGTGACTCAAGGCCTTGCTATGCCTTCTGTTAAGTAGACATGTGTGATTTGTTTCATTACAAATCAGATGCAGTTTTCAATATTCAGAGATTCGTATGTATCTGAATCTCCAAATCATAATGTTAAGGAATGTCAATAAATCCGAAAAAAAACTTTAACAAAAACAACAAATTCATTCATACTAATTTTTATTTGAATGACAGGTTGCATTTTTTTGGGCCTTTTGTTAATGTTTAAAGCATCCGAAATAACGTAATGACATAACAAATCATCCATACAAATTCAGATACATTGTTTTATTCTAAAAAAAAATGCACTACATATGAAAAGGTGACATACGGCAATATAGTTAGAGTAAGGTATAAAAGTGAAATAAGATGATTCCTACTTATTATGTTTGGGTTGGACGGAGGCGGAGCCATCAGAATCTCTGAATCATAACATAACGAATGAATCAGAATCCTCCAAAATAACTTTCAGAAATACGAATTGATTTGAACAAGGAATATAAGAAATTGATTCAAATATACAAAAAAAAAATTCCAAAAATGAATCAACATAACTAAACAATCTGATTGACTTAATGAATGAATCCAAAACAAAACAAATTTTTCGGATTCATTTTCTCCCTAGTGCACATCTACACTGGTAAGGGTACAGGTGACTCAAAAATGGGTAAAAACTTTTACAGGTCTTTGGCCTAGTGAAAAAAAACCACACATATGCATTCAAAGTAATTACTTGCCTATAGTTCTGCTTGAGCAATAGATTGCTCCTGTCAGCTAGTACTTAGTAAATTCACCAAGTACATCATGGTGTGTTAACCAAGTAGCTCAACTGAAAAATCAAGCCCATCTTAGAAATGCATTTTGGGTACATTTACTATTACTATGTTCAAGTATAATTAGAATATTTGAGATATATACAAAACACAAAGAATCTGGTGTGACTGTTTTGCAACAGCTCAAGTCAGCAGTCCTCCAACTGTAAAGAGGGACTCACTACTGAGACCTGCCTTCCAAACTGGCAAGGAAAGATAGGCTTTTATGAGAGAAATATTTCCTAAATTTTTCATAATAAAGCTAAGGATTAAGATACACTAAACAATGTATGAGATAATGATTTCTCACATTAGTTGTACTTTTTGCTGATGTGTAAATCTGAACCGAACGAGATTTGAACCATGTATGGTCAGGCTGAAGGTATCCAAGTTGATTGATCAACTTGGGTCCAACCAGCCTGCTGGATTTTACATGTGATTATTGCTAGCAGCTATTATAGAAGCTAGCAATAATCACTGTGTTCTTCTGGCAGGGATGGCTTCCCCTGCCCGGAGAATACAATGGCTCCACAGTAGGGATTCCCCCATCAACACTGACTATGCCTTAGATCTCACACTGCAGATACATAGCTATAGGGGTTTTGGCACTGATATTTTTTCTGAGCAATTCCAGACAAAAGATAATGCTTTTTTAGGGTACTGCTAAAGGACAATTTATTTCTTAAAATTTCCCTATAAAATAGCAAATCTTAACTTTTTACGTTTAAAGGGGTTGTAAAGTCAGAAGGTTTTTGATCTTAATGCATTAAAAAGTCTTCTGTGTGCAGCAGCCCCCTCCCCTCGGCCCCCCTAATACTTACTGGAGCCCTATCTGGATAGAGTCCAGTGATGTCTACGAGTGTCTCTGCCATCCGGGACTCTCCTTCCTGATTGACTGAGACACAGCAGTGACGCCATTGGCTCCCGCTGCTGTCAACGTCAGTTAGCCAATCAGGAGAGAGCAGGGGCGGGGCCAAACTGCAGCTCCATATCCGAATGGGTGCCCCCCATAGCAAGCTGCTTGCTGTGGGGGCACTCAACAGGAGGGAGGGGCCAGGAGCACAAAAGAGAGACCCAAAAAGAGGAGGATCTGGGCTGCCCTGTGCAAAACAACTACAGCAGGGCAGGTAAGTATACCTTTGTTTGTTATTTTTATAGAATAAAATATGAGACTTTACAATCACTTTAATACCACTAATTATAGAGCATAGCCCAGTGTCACCTATGAGCCTCGTGTAAGACTTTGATGAAAAATGGCTTTGTTGAAAGACATACTGAGATTCAAAACTGTAGACAAAGCAAATATTTTAAAGAAAGTGTCATTAATTATTTTGAGAAAACACTTTGTATTATGAATGATTAAGTGACATAAGGCGGCTAGGAACAAAAATAAATAGAGCAGAGGATCAAAAATGGTGTGAACTTTTACACACTAGGGAAACTAATAAACAGGATGGGCCCAGCGTCTCAAATTCTTGGTTCCATGTGTTTAAAGTACCATGAATAAAACATCTGAAACACAATGCATATTCATTGTGAAAGCCAGGACACAGTGAAATAATCATTCTATATACAAATAAAGAACAAACACTCATTTCTGTTTAAGGTCCAGCTGGGAATTCCATATAAGTTGTATAAAGAGACACAGATGTTACTGTGTGTTACTATATCAAATAGTATGAAGAAACACATAGCATGTCACATAATGGGACAATGCAACACTAAAAACGTTTATTGATTCCCGCTATCAAGCCGCATCACACATGGTCACAAAAGCCAATAAATATATACATAATGCTTTTTTTATTGCAAGGCTTTGTAACATGCTGTGAAGGCAAGAAGGTTTATTCAATTGTTTTTTAAAATACACAACATTTCCTGTAATGCATATAAGCATTTGGATCAGGCTAAGACTGCCAAGATTTAAAAAACAAAAATATACAGAGTAACAAAAATCAACCAAAGGAGACTAAAATCTCCATTCATTTTGTTTATCCAAAATTAAGGGACCACTAAGCTTAAAATGAGAAAGTTATAAAAGAAAAACTATATGGAAATGCTACTAGTATTATTCATAACTCTCCCAGGTATTCAGAAACAGATTGTAAAGTGTTTAAGTAGTAATAAGAGACTGTTGAGTATCGTGTCCCCATGCAAATGTTTCTATTGCTCCTGTCTGTGCCTGTTGTGCTTGATTTCACTTTGCAATGGTGTTGTACACTAAAGCAGAACTACTGGAAACTCAAGCAAGTGAACATAGTCTCCAGCACACCATGGATCAACACTTCCATCCAAGGATTTCTTTTAATGAGAGAGATCACATCACAGAAATAAGCAGGGCCGCTGTTAGAAATCATGGGGCCCCATACAGCCTACCTGACGGGGCCCCTCTTGACCCCGCCCACAACCCCCCTGGCTTCGCCCACAACCCTGCCCGTTGCTCCGCCCCTGCCTCCACGCTGTCACAGGGGGGTGGTTTATCTGGGGGACTGGTGGCAGGAGCTGGAACATGTAACATTTACAGCGCCCCACCAATCATAACTGCATCTGAATGGGAGAGATGTCAGTGTTTTGACATCTGTGCCCGTTCAGTTTGTGTCTGCATATACCACAGACTTGTGTCCATTTACATCAGGTTACCTCTGATCTGACACATTTAGGTCTGGAAAAATAGAAAAGGATGTTCTTTTCCATTTTTTTTTTCCACCTGAATGGACACGGAGGAAGTCAATTCATACCTGTTAACCTACATGGAGCTTTCAATCAGGTCTGCATGAAAAAGGATGTAATTGCAAAGCTTGGGTGAAAGGTTATCAAAGGGAAGTGGTTTGGGGGTGGTAGAAATGCAGCTTGGCTGTGTGTTTTTACTGTCCCTACCCATCACATGTGTAAAGTAGCATCTCACTATGTGCTCAAGGTCATTATCATTATTATGATCAGAGCACAGCAAGTGCTGTATGGCTCTCAGTGTAACATGACTGTGTGGTGCTGACTTTGTTATGGCTGTGCTCTGTGTTATAGTCTGTAACACACAGTACAGCCATACATCAGGAAAGTCCGCACCACACAGTCATGTTACACTGACAGAGCCATACAGCACTTGCTGTTCTCTGATCATCATAATGACCAGGAGCACACAATGAAAGTCTGGGGACTGCACATTCTACAATAGCCTGTGCGACCTGTCAATGTGTGTATGTGTGCAGGGGACTGCTTGCCTGTGCACCACTGCCGCTGTCCAGATTACTCCTGCTGCTCTGTTTGTCTCAGCCACCTCAGTTACAAGTCTCTCCCTCAGGCTGCAGCACTTACTGAGAGAAGGGAGCCGTATAACAGTAATATCCATCTGCCAGAAAGGCCTATAGTGAGCAGGCAGAACTTTAGTTTGTGCAGGTATATTGAGAGCAGCATGCGGCTCGGCATTGTATCCCTGCACCCGAAAATGGAAAAAAAGTCCCTCTTCTGCTTTCACCTCCTGGGCCCCTCTGGTAACCTGATGGGGCCCAGGAAATTAATATATATTCCTTATATACCTTATTAATCAAGTGGGTGTGGGTTAATATAGTTATTTAGCATTTTTTTTTTTTTAGCTAGAAGTTAAAAGCTGCTCGGGCCCCCCCTGCTGGCTGGGCCCAGTACAACAGGGCTGGTTGTACTGCCCTGGAAATAAGTGCAACGTTTCGGAGCCGCACATGCCTGACGAAGAGGCCCTGCTCGGCTCCGAAATGTTGCACTTATTTCTGTGATTTGCTCTCTCTCAATAAAATAAAGCCTTGGATGGAAGTGTTGATCCATGGTGTGCTGGCAAATATGTTCACTTGCTTGATGTTTCCAGGACCCAACTGGTAATCGCTACAGCGCCCACCATTTTAACCACTTGCTTACTGGGCACTTAAACCCCCCTCCTGCCCAGACCAATTTTCAGCTTTCAGCAATGTCACTCTTTGAATGACAATTGCGCGGTCATCATTTTTTTCACACAAATAGAGCTTTCTTTTGGTGGTATTTAATTACCACTGGGGTTTTTATTTTTTGCTAAACAAACAAAACAAAGACGGAAAATTTTGAAAAATAAATCATGTTTCATAGGTTGTTATAAAATTTTGCAAACAGGTAATTTTTCTCCTTCAATGATATGTGCTGATGAGGCGGCACTGATGGGCACAGAGAAGGCGGCACTGATAGGCACAGATAAGGTGGCACTGATAGGGTAAGATAAGGCAGTACTGATGGGCATAGATGGCCACTTATAATTAGGATAGAGAGGGATAAAAGGAGAACAAAGAGAAAGAGTGGTACATCCTAAAATGTACCATAAGGGGTTATAATACTGTACAAGTGGAAGGGACTCGGGGAGCGATAAATGTCCGTGGGTTAGGGGCGCAATTACTTGTCTTGCCCTGGGTGCTGACGACCCACGCTACAAAAATAATTTTACTGTTAGGGGTCCCCACAACTTGGGAAATTTTATCAAGGGGGTCACAGCACTAGATGGTTGAGAACCACTGGCATAGAGATTAAAAGGTTTTTTTTCCGATGCTTTGATGGACGATTTAGATGCACAGAACAAGGTTGTGCTTTTTCCCGATGCTTTTCTGCAATCTGCCATGTGTCATCACACTGTGTATGGTATATCATCCAATGCACTGAGACCTGCAATTTCTCAGATCCCCAATTCTTTTCCTCGCGTCTTCCCTTTTTTGTCTTAAAAAATTAAAAGGTAGATGGAAGTTTGACTGGGCATTGTAAAATAATTATTAAGGACATTCTTGCAATAAAATAGAAAATGTGAATATGAAAAAAAAATTAAGGAGCATGGCCACATATAGTAAGGCTGGGAGAGTAGAGGGGTAGATGATGCAGGACATCTTCCAACCAGAAAATTAGGCTCTATCTGACTTGTGTCAGCTTCTAATTCACACTGTGAGAAGCTAACAGTGTGCAGTAAAATCTGAGTAAGCAACTTCAGTATAGCAGATGAACCTATACAACTGTGCATGAATGAAGGTAAGGCTGGTGTTCATCTTTAGATGACAGTCCCATAACCTATAATGGCCCAGATATCACAATTTTGACTGCAGTTTGAAAAATTGCAGTGGAAATATGCATAAACAAACATTAAATCTAATGGATATTGTGGAGATTAAAATAGTCAGACCAATTGGCTTAAGTAAACTTGTGCAGGGCACAGTAAAAAGGTCACTTTAATGTGAATTCTCCTACCCCGATCTGCCTTCAATGTCACTGCATTGGAAAAGTAAGAAACTAATACCTGGGAAGGTGGAGAACATAGCTCAGTTTCCTTTTTTCCATGATGAAATGCTGGATGCACTGTCATTTAGGGGCAGGGGGGATAGTTACAACTAGATCAATATGAAGTTTACACAGTGCTTCTTATTTTTTGTTCCTGTAGTTTGAACAGAAACGTATGGATAACCAGCACATAGGCTAATGAACTTCTCGACCTTTTGGCTAAGATCAAGTGTCGTATCTGTTCTTATAAGTTGCCAGAGGAGGCCCTGTGCTGCTCCCTTAGGGGAGGGCTGACAAATCCAATGGAGTGATTGTGCCTGGAAGGGTGGTTTCAGCAGGGATTATGTCGAGCTACCTACAGATTACTGGGGGGCCGACCACTGATTGCGTCTGAGCCGTCTGGAAGGGTGCTCCTGTAGGGGATGGGTGCTGCATTGGGTCTAGCCAGAGGGTCGGGTCCCTGGCCCTCTGGCCTAGATTGGTGTAGTCCTAGCTCTGGTCAGAACCTCCGGCTCATCTTTGTAGGGGGGGAGTGGTTAGTATCTCCTGAATGCGATTAGGCAGGAGTGATGGGAGCGAAGGTTGAGCCTTTGGGGTAAGGGCTCTCCCCAAGCTTCCAGAACTTCAGGTCTTCCTGGCTGGGGCGGAGGCTGCACTGGCCTGGGCTGTTGGTCAGGGTTGTGACGAAAAGCCTGTAGTGAATGTGCCCCTGAAGTGGCAGTTCAGGGGTGCCGTATTATCACTGTGAGTGAGGGTCACTTTGATTTATGGCACCATGGTCATTTCACCATACACACTTTTTTTCACACCTGCCTCTAGGGCCAAGCCTTTTGGCTAGGACCAGGGGAAGTTTTTATTCCTGGCCGAAGGGCCTGGCTATTGTATTGCACAATGGTAACTCTTTCACTTCTCCCACTTCTTTCCTATTTATTTTTCCCCAGTGTTTGTCACTGTTTTGTATTTTTTTGTTTGGTGTAACACGTTTGTCACAGTGTGATGAGTAGGGTGTGGGTCCTGGGGCCTACCCTGAAAGTCTTGGGTGGGGGTGGACATAGGCCTTTTGGCTTGGTTTGCCCTCACCCATGGCGTCTCCCTTTGGGGGAGTCCCACCGAGTACTTGGGTGGGTCTGTTTCCGGCAGACCTTCCAGAGAAAGGGGGTCCATCTGGTTTTGGCCAGATGGATCCAGTGAAATACCTCAGTCCCCGTCTAGAGCCTAACGCCCCGGGGATCAGGGTAAGGTCCTTCTCATGAAGGACTAGTCTAACACCCGTTGCACGTTTTGTGTTCACTTGTGTTTGGCACCGGGTGGCGTTTTTGGGTGTGTTTCACGCGCGTTTTCAAACCTGTTACTTAGCCCTGCATAAGCAGAGCACAGGTTCACTTTAAATGTATCAGTTAAATAAATCCAGCAGTTAGGAGAATCTTACAATGACAACTTTCTCTACACTAGCAGTAGATATTGTCAAGTTGATACTGACATTAATAGATGGTGGCAGACGAGCTATAATTTCAGTAAGAAAGGATATACAACTTTGTAAAAAACAATATTTCTTGTTTATCACCAGAGCTTCAAGTGACATAGGCTCCTCTTTCCCTGGTCTTCTGGAGAGCCATAAATACAATAACTCTATCATGAACACATCTGACTGAAACAGCAAACAGAGCAGCATGAGTTGAGACAGTAATGCATCACTGAAATGTCCCTTATCTATCAATTCAGGGAAGATATGACTCCTGCCACAGGAAAATAAAGAGAAAACTCAGAAAATTATCACTACTCACTTTTCTGGTTGTTTGTCTCCAATTTCTTTAATCTTCTCCTGCATGGACAAAGCATTATTAATATTATTATTATCATCAATATTATTAGTATTACGTCTTAGTGAAAAAAAGCATGTTCACACATTTGAAGATGTCTATCTTATTAAAAAATACCATTATGGAAAGGAGATGTTGGCGTGGGTAAACATCAAGAGTAGACTTAAACTGTAGACTAATTATAAGACACGATCCCACCACCCCCAACTTTCTATAACCTAATCTAGTACTAAGAATGCCAACCCCCAACTGTTCCCTAACCTAAACTAGAAAGACTGCTAAATCGGGTTGGAAGTGCTCCATGTTTGCTAGATATGGTTCCAGAGTGACATCATCAGATGTAACCTCCTAGCTTAAAGTGGATATAAACCCGATTTTTTTTTTTTAATTAACTATTGTACCTTGTAGAGTATAAAACGTTGTGTCATTTGTGCCCAGTCTTGCCACAAAGAGTTAATCTAGCTTTGAGCAATCCTCTTATCTTTTTTCAGTAAAAAAAAAATAAAAAAGGACACACGCAAAGAAATAGGTGTCCATGTCTTCCCTGTGCAGTGAGTGACAGGTACCGTAATTTCCTTATCTCATGCACAAGCATACACACCTCTCCCCTCCCCTCTCTGAGCATCCCAGAGCTGTGCTAGCTATACCGAAAACTCCTCTCCACTACAGCCTATGTGGCACATGTGCAGGAGTCACAGGGGGCCCGTGAGCGTGCTCTGCTTCTGTCAAGAACGCGCTCTGTGTCCCCTGTGCACGCACTTCTAGTATAACAAGCATGAGGTACGTACCCGCGCCGCTGGTAGCACAAGGGGAGTGTAGAGGTTGGTCGGGAGCCTAGTGACATCATGGCTCAGCCCACCTAGTGCCGCAGCATAGACCCGCCCATGGATTCCGAAGTTTTGCGGAGCTCGGTGTAGAAAAGGGGGTGAGTTGTGGAAGGTAGGATTATAATTAGGTGAGTAAATACTACGCCGCACTATAAATATGATCTCATCAAAAATAATATAAATATAAAAGGTATTGGATCGATATAAAATACAGCAGATAAAATCAAAATAAATTATTAAATAATTAAATTGGAAAGTGCTGTGCTAGGTATTATGCACTATACACCCAATAATTGGATACCAAATGCTTACATAACATAAGAACACACAAATATTGACCAATGGTTAAGTGCCAGTAAATAATAAATAAAAAATAAAGGAGTGGAAACTTAAATGCACACTAAGTATATAGTGCTCATGTGAAAAAACATATAAATTCATAAAGTTCAAAAAAAAACATATAATGTATGTGAGAAAATATATGACAAGTATTAAAGTGCTTGTGTGCAGACAAAGTGTCCTGCTGTGTTTCTAATCAATACGCTGAGTAGTCCATGCAATCACAAAAACAACTTTCAGGGGGAATTCAATTCCCCCTGAAGTAGATATGAATTCCCTGTATCAAATACGTGTCGGGGAGGGGACAGGAGGGCATGAGGAGCAGTTTACCTGCCATAGGAGGAGACGCACATCACCCCCATACCTTTCCGGTATCTGATCTTATTGGTTTTTGCTGGCAATAGAGTGGTGCACTAGACGCACTTCATAAATGTGAGTACCCTGTGTTAGGGTTTGTTTCCTTGTGTTCATTAAATTGTTTAAACCTTACTACACTATCAAGCGCTTTTATTTTTGAATAAAACTGAGGTATTTGATTGAGGGCCCTGGATGCAGTTTTTCCCTTCTGAGCCCAGAGGAGGTTCAAATGCGTGTTTAGACTTAGCTTAATCACTAAGTCACACACGCTAAGGTGAGCGTTCAATACCTAGGGGATCACTGAAGGGAGGACACCTTGGCACATTTGAACACCTACCAAGTTGTTTTTGTGATTGCATGGACTACAGCGTATTGATTAGAAGCACAGCAGGACACTTTGTCTGCACACGAGCACTTTAGGGCCCCTTTCACACTGGGGCGTTTTTTCAGGCACTACAGCGCTAAAAATAGCGCTTGTACAGCGCCTGAAAAAATCTGGCCCCATTCACTCCAGTGTGAAAGACGGAGGGCTTTCACACTGGAGCGGTGCGCTAGCAGGACGGTCAAAAAAGTCCTGCTAGCAGCATCTTTGGAGCGGTGAAGGAGCGGTGTATTCACCGCTCCTACCCATTGAAATCAATGGGACACCGCGGTAATACCGCGGCAATACCGCTGCAAAGCGCCGCTTTGCGGGGGGTTTTAACCCTTTTTCGGCCGCTAGCGGGGGTTAAAAACGCATAGCTAGCGGCCGAATACCGCGGCTAAAACGACGATAAAGCAGCGCTAAATATAGCGCTGCTTTACCGCCGACGCCGCTCCCGCCCCAGTGTGAAAGGGGCCTAAAACTTGTCAGATATTTTTTCACATACATTACATGGACTTTTATGAACTTTATTAATCTTATGGATTTATGTTTTTTCACATAAGCACTATATACCTACTGTGCATTTGAGTTTCCACTCCCTTATTTATTTTTTATTTATTATTTACTGGCACTTCACCATTGGTCAATATTTGTGTGTTCTTATGTTATGTAAGCATTTGGTTTCCAATTATTGGGTGTATAGTGCATAATACCTAGCACAGCACTTTCCAGTTTAATTATTTAATAATTTATTTTGATTTTAGCTGCTGTATTTTATATTGATCCAATACCTTTTATATTTATATTATTTTTGATGAGATCATATTTATAGCGCGGCATAGTATTTACTCATTCATGTTTGCACGATTTGTGAGACGTGTTTAACGCCAGCAGCTTTTCTTTATCTATATATTTACTGGGCATCTGGCTAGCGGTGGCTCGCAGGATTTTTTGTGTTTTTTAGGATTATAATTAGAAGCCATATACAGATACATACCTTGTTATCCTGGCAACAGATTATATTCATGTGTGGTGGGTTTACATCCACTTTAAAGCAGAGTTACGCCCAAAAAATGGAACTTCCACTTTTCGGAAACCTCCCCCCCCCCCCTCAGGTGTCACATTTAGCACCTTTCAGGGGGGAGGGGGGAGCAGATACCTGTTTAATACAGGTATTTTTCTCCCACTTCCGGGCATAGATAGCCGAGCCACCCGTGGGTATCTACGCCACTTCTGGGGCCTTCTCCGCCCCCCCTGCTGTCTTCTGGGAGACACACAGGTCCCAGAAAACAGCAGGGACCAGTGGGATCGCGCAGCGGGGAACCAAGAAGTGAAGCCTTGAGGTTTCACTTCCTGATTCCCTTACTGAAGATGTCGGCACTTCCACCCGAGATTTGTAGCTGCTGACTTTTAAAAAAAAGAAAAATTAGGCGGAACTCCGCTTTAAGCTCCAGAGACTCCAGCTTCCGACATGCTCCATGACCCCCTGCATTTGACTTGCTCCAGACACTAGTCTTCTAGTTCAGACATATTTTGGAGAAGTTTTTCTCAGCTACAGCTACCAAACAAATACAAACAAAAATACCTACAAGTCCTTAAATAGAAACAAATTGGAAGAACACTATGGAATTCATCCATATGCTTTATTCATGCTTATATTAAAGTGAATGTAATCACTCCCATTAGTTAATTGGTATAATTAGCAGTAAATGAGAAATCAGCGCTACAAAGACGACTCTCTAGGAATGGAGACTTGACACATAAATGTATAATGATATATATATATAATGATACATGGACAATAATATGCACAAAAGGAAGAAAATTTTACTATTTAATGAACACAAATACTAGTTTAAAATGATTAAATAAAACCATTCTACATGCGTGGATCAAGACTAAGATTTCAATACTACCAAGGATCTCATTGCAAGGAATATCAGAGAGATTGAAATAGGTGAAAAAAAAAACAGACTGCAGGTTAATGATAATAATACAAGCTAGTGTCGCTAACTAACTACCGGAATTCTCGTTTTTAAATTGAATAGCCACCAGACTTCTCCTTCCAGAAGCTTAAGAATTTTGAAGCACCTAAAAATGTATTCCAGTAGTCCTTAGTGGTCTTAATACTAATGTACTCACCGGTAATCCAGTGAAGGTTCTGGAAGAATTCCGTTATCGTTTAACCAAACTGTATTTGGCCTCTGATCATTCAGGTTGTCAGGACACAGACAGTTTCCTTGACCGTCTTTCACTACCTACGTTGATGGAGACTCACACGGCCCTCATGGACCAGGACATTCAAGTCTCGGAAGTCCTTCACAGTGTCAAAGTGGCTAAGCAACCAGGACCGGACGGATACGCGGCACTTTATTATAGGAAACTGGCTGACATTATAGCCCCACACCTGACAGCTATGTAAAACTGTTAAACAGGACCAGAATTTCACCTCGGACCTGTTAACCCCTAATATTGTCATGCTTCCCAAACCTGACCATGACCATTTCTCTTGGGCTAACTTCTGACCCATTTCTCCAATCAACATAGATATGAAGGTTTTGACCAAAATCCTGGCTAACCGATTGAACTCTTTCCTTCCCTGCTTAATAAAGAGAGATCAAGTCGGCTTCGTACCACAGAGGCAAGGGGGATGCTATTCGGCGGATTTTACGGTTGCAACACATAGCTCAGAACTGTTCGTTAGAATCAATGCTTTTATCTTAGACATGAATAAGGCCTTTGACACGCTATCATGGCCTGTCTGTACTTCGCCATTATGGATTTGGCGCCTCCTTCCTGCGATGGATGGCACCCCTCTATGATTCCCCTCAAGCTAAACTTAAGTACTATAGATTTGAGTCACCGCTGTTCAACATTGGGAGGGGTACGCGTCAAGGGTGCCTACTCTCACCGCTGCTGTTCATTTTGGCTTTGGAACCATTGGCGGAGGCGTGTCGCTCTCATCCGGATATCAGTGGTATTGATGTTACAGGTTCTTCCCATAAAATATCTTTATTTGCCGACAATATCTTGTTAACATTAACCTCCCCCAGGATCTCTCTACCAAATTTATTCTCGCTTTTAGATTCTTTTGCTTCCCTCTCGGGCCTTTGTGTTAACCCCTCCAAATCTAAAGCCCTGTCGGGTTAACCTCCCTCATGCAGTATTTATGAATTTGAAATCATCCTTTGCCTTTCAGTGGCACTCCTCTCTACCCTACCTTGGAATCTGCCTTACTCCTACATACGCAGGAATGTTTTAGTCCAACTATCTATCCCTGTTCAAACGTCTATCGGACACGCTGTCCTCCTGGTCACACCTACCATTGTCTTGGTTTGGTAGTAAAACTGCAATCCGAATGTCTTACCTCCCTAAATTACTTTACTATTTTCGGGTCCTACCTGTTCCCATCCCCTCGTATATCTTACGCATTCTTTAACGCAAGCGCTTACATTTTATATGGGGATCTACCCACCCTTAGAATCAATAAACATGTTTTGTATGCCCAACAGATCAATGGCAGCCTCTCGGTCCCTAACTTGCAGGCTTACTATAAGGCAACAGGCATTGCTCCACTCTCCCATCACCATAAAACATACCAGATGCCGCTATGTGCCACAATAGATCTTGTCGACTCAGACCCTATGCCTGTCTCCTCTCTACCATGGCTTCCTCCTACCCACTGTCTGAAATCAATAGGACCATGTTTAACCCATTCCTTACAATTATGGCACTCAGTTAAATACTCAGCGGGCTCGATCTCCTTTCTCCTACATAGCCCATTGTTCCCTCCGGGATGTGAAAACCCGACGCAATTCTCCTGGTGTATTACACATGGGTTTACAGACATTCACTCTTTGTTTACCCCCACTAGGATATTAACATTTGATGACTTACACTATATCTACCTACAATTGAGACATTTTCTCCAACAACTTATCAAATCCCGTCCCACTCCATACACCCCGACTCCCTTAGAGAGCCTATGTAGAGCCAGACCCCATTCCCCAGGCATGATCTCATTAATATACTCGTCCATAATTTCTACAAAATAACCTCTGTTGAGGCCCTACCAACTTCAATAGGAAAAAAAATTGGGGAGACAGTTAGACCCGGAGGACTGGCAGACTATGACCATGGCCCTTTCCAAGTGCTCAAGAAATGTCCTTAGAGTGCTCACAAGAAGGTTCTATGGCTCTGTGGTCATGCCCTAAGGCTCTATGGCTCTGTGGTCATGCCCGAAGGCGTGCAGGTTATGGGTCAGGTTTTATACCATTTTTCGTAACTTATTTCACATAAACATTAAAAGGGACCCCTACGAAGCCCTTATTGGTAAACCAATTGTAGAGTTGTTATGCCCAGAGTGGCAGCTAGCTCAACATCTCTTTACTGCAACTAAATTGACCATCGCAAAAGCCTGGAAATCCCCTGCACTCAGTTTTGAAGCAGTTAAAAATCGTATGAATGACTGCCGTTCTATCCATTTACTGGACTTTCCTTCTTTTCCCCTTTTAAATGTTTCCTTCCCTTTGCTATGTTCTATGCATTTAATCCATACCTTAATTAGGCCGCCAGGTATAGACCGGGCCAAGATGGTTATCATTGAAACATTATGTTTTCCACGTTACTTTTCATTTCTGTCGACCTTAAACAATGTATCCTGCCGGATATAGAAACTCCTGACCACAACATTTTGTTGGCATATTTCTAGACAATATAAGTGGACATTTTGATTAAAGACACTGCCCAGTGACACTTTGAAAGGCAAATTTTGGTCTTCCATCTTTTTGTTAAGCTTCATGGGACATTAGGTTTGTTACCTGTATGTTTATATTACTCGTGCCTCTATATACCATTATGTATTTTCTGCCTTGTTTCTCTGTTTGCCCAACACGCAATGTAACCACCTAAAAACTGTTGTGTTATATTGAATTACATGCTAATAAACCCTTTGTAAAAGAAAACAATTGGTAATACAATACGCTGTAAAGGACTGAAATCCTGCAGGGCCCGCAAGGTCCCCCTGCTCAAGAAAGCACATGTACAGTCCCATCTGAAGTTTGCTAATGAAAATCCGAATGATTCAGAGGAGAACTGGGTGAAAGTGTTGTGGTCAGTTGAGACCAAAATTGAGCTCTTTGGCATCAACTCAACTCGCTGTGTTTGGAGGAGGAGGAATGCTGCCTATGACCCCAAGAACACCATCCCGACCGTCAAACATGGAGGTGGAAACATTATGCTTTGAGGGGGGGTTCTGCTAAGGGACAGGACAACATCATTGCATAAAATGGATGATGGATGGGGCCATGTACCATCAAATCTTGGTTGAGAACCTCCTTCCCTTAGCCGGGGCATTGAAAATGGGTCGTGGATGGGTATTCCAGCATGACAATGACCCAAAAAATATTAAGGTCCTGGAGTGACCTAGCCAGTCTCCATAGAAAATATGTGGAGGGAGATGAAGGTTTAAGTTACCAAACGTCAGCCTCAAAACCTTATTGACTTGGAGAGAATCTGTAAGGAGAACTGGGACAAAATCCCTCCTGAGATGTTGGCAATCACAGAGGTCAGACGTTTCTTGTAGTTGGCCATCAGGTTTGCACGCAAGAGTTTTGCCACCAAGTACTAAGTCATGTTTTGCGAAGGGGTCAGATACTTATTTCACTCATTAAAATTCAAATCAATTTAGAACTTTTTTGAAATACGTTTTTCTGGATATTTTTCTTGTTAGTCTGTCTCTCACTGTTAAAATAAACCTACCATTAAAATTATAGACTGATCATTTCTTTGTCAGTGGACAAACATATAAAATCAGCAGGGGATCAAATACTTTTTTCCCCTCACTGTATAACCTGTCAAGGTATATACAGTATAAAATATTCAGTGCGGCAGGTTGGCAATGTAACCTAAACACACACAAAAATGTTTGCCACAAGTGTGTACCACGTTCCATGTAAAGTTGAATACTCACCATTGCTAATAATGACTATTAGATTTGGACCAACCTAACTCTTGCATGTTGCAACTAAACAATACATATATCTTTATTTCTTTTTATATCTTACAAGCTAAGCATAGATAATGTGTTTTGTATTATATTCTATGTCAACCAACTGCTTCTGGAACTTCCAAACTAGCCACTAACTTAAACTCAAAGAAACCTTAAGCTTAGGTTTCTACATGGCCAATATCCCTACCAATTTTTTTTTATAAAAATCTGTATTTTTTAATCATCGTTAAAATGTAAACATTTACAGAGTGGAAAGTCCGAGTACAAGATTATACGACGGGATTGACAAATAACATTTTCAGAAGGAGAGCTCGGCAATGTCTTGATTGATGTGTGCTTTATATTCATTTGGCCCTTCCCAAGAAAAGGGTGCATTTATTTACATTTCCAGTGTTGAAGAGCTAGGAGCTTTCTATATCTGCATACAGCAACATTTCTTTTTTCTAGGTCCTGCACCTAGAAAGCATTTTTATCATGCTATACCATTAATTTGCATGCATGGACATGCAGTACATGATGGTGTCATTATGCAAATGATTTTGAGATATTATGCGAAAGGTAAGCTTAGTTATAAATACAGAGTACAAGAATTAAAAATGGCAGTTTTATTTACTATACCATTATTAAGCACAGCACACGTCTCCACTTACTAAACTATAACTTGTTTGTGCTCTTGCAAAAAAAAAAAAAAAAAAACTGTAAACCTTAGTGACAGAAAACTAAGTTAAAAAAACAATAAAAATTAAATTTGATTAAACAGACAGCAGCATCTAAATCACCAATCTGAGTAGGATATGTAACAAGCTACCTCCAAACAATAAAACGTGTGCTATCCTTGTGCTAGGTATAAGTTAATAAATCACATAAGAGACACAATAAAAGTGCATTAAACATATGATGAACTCATCCTAAATTTACATATCTGTGCAAATAAAGTCCATATAAAATGTGCAAACACTGTGCACAAAAATATATTAGAAATAAAATACATATATAAGGTGCAAACTTTAATAGTCCCTCTTTCTTTGCCATGAAGGAACGTTGATTAAGTGCATCATCAAAGAAAGGGTGCTCCCAAAGGGAATCACCATAAACGATTAAATGAGCTCCTTACCAGCTGCTCTGATCCAACAAGGAGACCATCAGACGCCTTGCTGCATAGCAGCCATATATACCACAATCGTGCATGAAAAGGTTCCATGATCTCCTAAGCCAAGATAGACTCTATGGAGGAAGTTAAAGTACAGAGGAAAATCCACATAGTGTAGTATTTCACCAAAATTCGAATAAAATGATAAAATCACACTTACAATTTTGAATAAACTTGCAGGATTACGTCACATGTGAGGCCCCTCCCTATGCGCGCATTTCCCTGTAACCAGCATCATCTAGGCATATGAGGCTAGAGAAAATGTATTAATAAACAAACGTAGCAACTTACATTTAAAATTCCAGCAATCCGACTACAATAAGAGTACTTCCGGTCTCGGCCGCGACCGGAAGTGACGACACCTGGCTCCTCCCTGACACGTTGCGTCACTGCACACGTGACTTCATCAAAGGGTGATCAAGTACTCTTATTGTAGTCGGATTGCTAGAATTTTAAATGTAAGTTGCTACGTTTGTTTAGTAATACATTTTTACGAATTACTACACGATGGAGCCATCCCTCTTTATTTCATGCCCTTATCGCATCTGATGAGCCTCGAGTCTGAAGCCATCTTCCAGAAATACCACTATTGCTGTGGCGATCGATGGAGGTCGATTTATTGTGGGGATCCTGCTTCTACTTCATATTAAAGCTCAATTGGACCCATAGGGGTCTTCATTTGAGGTTAGAGGCTGGGGAAAACGAGTGGCGCACTTTGGATGGTTATATATTCACCTTTATTTTGTTTCTTTTATTCTAGTTAGCGCCACATACCTTCTTATTTTTATTACTTATTCCTGTGTGGGAACACTTATATATGTTGGTGGCTTCTCACATCCTTTATATTTATTTTTAGCATCTGTAGTGTATTTTGGTTTTGCGCATTAGTTCACCCCCCTTCTTTTCATATATTCATATATATATATATATATATATATATATATATATATATATATATATATATATTTATATTATTTTGCACATTTTATATGGACTTAATTTGCAGATATGTCCATTTAGGATGAGTTCATCATATGTTTAATGCACTTTTATTGTGTCTCTTATGTGATTTATTAATTATACCTAGCACAAGGATAGCACACTTCTAATTGTTTGGTTGGAACACGTCTCCACTTGCTTAGCACATTTTCCCCAATCAAGTCACGTCTTTGCTAAAGTTTGTACAGTGTTTAAGGAGGATTCTTTTTGTATGAACGTTTTAGTAAGTACAATAGAGATCAATAGAATTAAAAGAAGATATGGGATATTTTGTGAGAAGGAACATGATACACATAGTAAGAATAAAGATTTAGGATCAATAAACTGTTTTAAAATGTCATACAAATATATATTTGAAATCAAATCTTTTTTATTTTTTGGCAATAACATGGTGTGGGTGGACTTCTGCCAGTCACAGGCTGTATCACGCCCCTCCAGCCTGTGTCTTAGAATAAGAGGGAGGTGAAGCCTCCATCAATCTACATGTAATCTCCCAACCCCATTATGTTTAGCTGGTTAGTGGGCATAAAGGAGGAGGAGGTAGTGGGCTGGTGTGTATACGCCTGTCTGTATAGTCACATGGTTGCTCAGATGTAATAAGGAGGAAATGCTTAACATAGAAACTAGCATGTGCAGAGCTGCCAATGCTGTGCTGCAAAATTCCTAGCTGAATTGGGAACTTGTCGGAAGGGGAAATCGGCGACAGCAGGATAAACCAGTTTTTTTGCAGAATACAGAAAATGAATCTCATGACTGAGTATGAACAGCATGTACTACACCATTTATTGATAGTTTTTTTTTATCATGTGGGTTTAGTGACACTTTAACTAAGCTTTTCTCAATCTTTTAAACATGGAGTAACCCTTGAAATAACTTTCCGGTCTTAAGGAACCCCAGCTAATAATTACTGTATCTATACCTAACTGTATATTAGTTGGATGGTCAGTGAGTGGGCTGCTCCTTACATTTGTAGTCAGTGGGAGCAATTCCCCTCTTACAGATAGCTAAAAACAATATTGGTGTCAATAGGAGCTTATCTTTGAAGCAAATAATGCTCCTTGTTCAAGGACCCCCTAGCAACCTCGGGAAGAGCCCTGGTTGAGAAAGGCTGTCTTAAGGCTCCATTCACACTTGTGCAACTCCAAAGTTGCACAATTTCCAGTGCGACTTTGGAGCGCAACTTTGATGTGACTTTACAAAGTTGCATCGAAATAGTATAGGTACCTTTTCAAAGTCGCTGTGACTTTAAGTTGCACTGATCTAAATGAGTGCCATTGAAAACAATAGGCTGCAACTTGTCGACTTGTAGAAAAGAAAAAATAAGTTCTCACCACATCTATATTGTAGCCTTGCAGTAGAAGAAAGTATGGGTGCTCTGATGGGGGCTGAATCAAATATTGAGTAAAACGTTCAAAGTCCAAATCAGGTTGGTCTGTAGGGTCATCTGTACCATGAACATTGCTATTCCTTTCAGCTGAATTCTGCGTTCCGTCCTTTTGATTTGGATCTCCATCTTGCCCAGCATCCGTGTCACTGGTTACCATGCTCTTTATGCTCTTCCGCTCCCTTCGCTTCTTGCTGTTTAAGTTGATGTCACTTATGCTGCGACGCAGGGAGATGCTCTCTTCTCTCTCTCTAAGTGGGGCATTTCCACCAGAAGCTGCTCGGGAGCGACTCTTCTGTAGTCTACGAGCTTGAGCATTGATTCCTGGGAGTAGAAATTACAAAGTAATTTGAATATTGGTAATATGATGATAACTTTCATTAAAAACAAACCCAGCCCATCCTTAGTCCTCTTCCTAACTAAAAGATAGGACTGCTAATTCTAGCAAGTTTTAGGTTTTTATGTAATAAGTAATTACTTTGAAAAGCAATTTCATATCATGAAAATTGGACTTTAGTGGTATCATCAGTATACAAATAGGCCATAGACAAAAAGTCCTTTAGTTCTTAAAAAAAAAAAAAAGCTACAATTTTATTTCAGATAGATTAAAATCATCAATCTTACATATGCATTTTCGCTGTTTATTACATCAGGAGAGATCAGTTCTTCTGTTGTCACATAATGAATACATCAATATTCTATGAAAGCTGTACAGACTTCCATTTCATAAGGTGATGTATAGAGATTACTTTTTCATTCTGAATAGAGATTTCCTGGCATATTTTGCTGGAACAGAGTATGCTTCTTCAGAAGAAAGCAATAACACTTGAGGATATTTATCTCTCATCAAATGAAATAAAGGTTTTCACTAGTGTGTATATATTGATATGTGTGTGTTTATAGTACATACTGTATGTTTTTAGATATACAGTACAATTAATATTTATCAGTCATGCTGTGGCTTAAAGGAAAACTAGAATAGTTTAGAATCAGTTTTACTTTAGGTGATTTTCATAAAATTCATTTTTTTTTTTAAACTGGTGTTCTATATCTTTTTTTTTTTTTTTTTTACTATATACCGTGTATACAATCTTCCATTATCAAAAACATTTATCACATAACAAAAGGTTTGCATGGGTTACATTAAAGAGACAGTGTTCATGTACATGTTGTAAATTTATACCCTCCACTGACCTACTGATATTCACCCCTTCAGGACTCTACCGCTGCTCGTTCCCCTGCCACAGCCACCACAAAATGTTTGTTGTTCTAGTATGGGGAAATCTGTAGCTTCGTTCAGTGATTTGGTTCTTGAGCTGAGCAGCCAATAGCAAGGCATGAGCAATGTCATGGAATTGTGGAAATTACTTGTAAGGGAATTGTTTAATATCCAAAGCCTGCCTACAGGTTCAATTTAAAGCATAAACAGCAGTAAATAAAGTTGCAATCAACCCCTTACTAACCTCTGCAGCCTTCAACATTGTGGAGCAATCAATCTTTGAATTTGAAGGTAACCTACTGAAGTAGATTATATTCAAGTTCACCCTGCTTTACTTCTCTCTCCCAATAGCCTTTCAGCCATCTAAGGCAGACTTTCTCCACCTTTTCAACACAGAGGAACCCTTGAAATAACTTCCTGGTCTCAGGGAACCACTGCTAAAAATGTCTATATCTACAACTCATGATATGTTGATTTGATGGTCAATTGAAGAATGCTCCTTACATTTGTGGACATTGGGAAAAAGGACTCCCTTACAGATAGCCAAAAAGAACAAATGATGTCAGTGGGAACTTATCTGAGAGACAGAAATTGCACATTCTTTAGAGGAAAACTGGTTAAGAAACCCTGATCTAAGGTAAACACAGAGCATATGATCAGCTCAACCTGCTCCTTCCTCACAGCAGCCTTTCAGCCATCTGAGGTAAACACAAAGCATGTAAGTAATCTGTCTATACATTAAATAGCAGGAAGGGTTCTAAAGCCTGGTACACGAACAGTTTGAGCTGTTGTGTTCTGACACCAGAACACTCCGATCAGCGCTCTCTGCCATTGGCTAAGAGCGCTGATCGGAAGTCAGTCGGCTGCTGGTTTTCCAGCATGCATGGCCGGCTTCTCTTGGACAGACCGACATACACACGGGTGGAATGTCGGGCGTTTTTTCTTAACCGGCCATTGTCTCCCGACATTCGGCCCGTGCGTGCGTGGCTCAAGTCACTGCTGTGATTGAAGAGCACTGTGTTCAGGGCTGCTGAGAAACTGATTTGAGAATGAATTGCAATGAAGTGTCTGCCGCTGCAAAGGTCAGTAAAGGCTTGTTTTAAAGCTCATTACTGCTTGATGTGTGTAAATACTTGAATATGACTTTTTGAATAAACAAGGATAAAGGGAGAGCTAATTTTATTATGTTTATTGTAAGGGATTAAAGAGTCACAAGGAAAAGGATAGAAACGTGCTCTAAGCCTACAGCTTGGAGGTGATCATATTAGGACATCATATTAAATACCATCAGATCTCAAACATGTGCTTTTAGATGGCATTTTAGATTGAATCTCATTTTATGGGTAGCACTCTTGAACCACACTAGTGTAAGAATGCTACATTATTATTAGTTGCCTGCAGACCTCAAGCCATGAGAAGTCTGTATGCCTAAGTGGAAAAACTATAAACTGGCAATTTCATAGTTGAACTTTTAAACATTTAATCTACGATCATTTTATTTTATCTTTTGTGTCACTCAATATTTAATATTCTAAAGAAAGGAATTCTAAAAGGTTGTACTGTATTTGTAATATTTTTAGTTAGCCACTAAACGGTATCAATTGACAATACTTTTGCCTTCTTTTGCCACGTACACACGATCGGAAATTCGGCCAGCAAAAGACCGATGAGAGCTTTTGGTCAGAAATTCCGACCGTGTGTATGCTCCATCTGACTTGTGCTGGCCAAATTCCAGCCAGCAAAAGATTGAGAGCATGTTCTCAATTTTTTGGTCGTAAAAAGTTCAGATCGTCTGTAGCTATTCTGACGTGCAAAATTCCTACGCATGCTCGGAAACAATTCGACGCATGCTCGGAAGCATTGAACTTAATTTTCTCGGCTTGTCGTAGTGTTCTTGACGGTCAAAAGTTCAGCAAACTTTTGTGTGACCGTGTGTATGCAAGCCAAGCGTGGGAGGAATTCCGTCGGAAAAACCATCCAAGATTTTACAGACGGAAAATCCGCTCGTGTGTACACAGCATACGTCTTCTTCCGATTTCTAGCTAACACAGTATACCACTCTAGTTTTAAAACTTTATTTTTGAAAACTGACAAAAGATCTAAAATGTATAGAGTATAAAGTATAATTAGGTCATCCTTTTAGTTTTGCAGCAACAGTAGGCAATCTAGGTACTTCGTAGTCCAAAAAAAGAAATACGACATGCAGGCAAGTCCATGATGTAGAAAGAATACAGCCAAGATTTAAAGACGGTCTTTTTCTTATTTTTTTTGCTATGTACTTTATTTAAATGATTTGTAATTTTTATTAAAAGAAGTGACATAAGTAAAGTACGATCTGAGATCATGGGCATGGCTTTTACTGTCAGCTGCCTGGCGGATTCTCTTATGCACATCAGGAATTAAGCAGGAATTCCACAGACATAACGTTACTGAGTAATTTCCTGAGTAACTAATTTCTATAGAGCCTGCTTCCCATACATTACAATAAAGAAGGTGATGCTAGTATGAAGCAATTCAGCTGAAAAAGTTTGCTATGACTAAGACTTCAGACAAAAATGTATAATGGAGTTTGATAATTACAAACACGTAGAAGAATGACGTATGTTCTCTTCCTATGTTCCTGCAATGACACCTCCCATAATCACTGCTATAATCTACAAATACTGTAGCTACTGGGTTCACTATGTGGTGTTCATAGTTGCTGAGTGTCCTGGTTCCTGCGGGACAGTCCCATAGCTCCCAACTGTCCCTGATTTTGAGGGACTGTCCCTGATTTCGAGCAATGTCCCTCTGTCCCTCTTTCCTCCTCATTTGGGTCTGATCTGTATAGTTGTATAAAAAAATGCACTTTTTATATTTCAAAAGTGTTTCCCAGTGCTAAACCTTTCATCCAAATTCAAAATAGCTGCTTTTGTAAATTTTAAAAGTCAATGTAAAGGAATAGTAGTGCTAAAAATAAAGTTGTGGATTTAATTAACCTTTTTTATTGGTTAATTCTCCTTTAAGGGGGTGTGTCAGGGGGCGTGTCCTATGCCTACATACATTTGCTAGTAGGTGTCCCTGATTCCCATCTCAAAATGTTGGGAGGTATGCAGTCCTGGGATTTTGGACACTGTCTTGCTGTGTCTGCGCCCTGCAGGCTGTCCCAAAAGATCCTCAACACTTGGCACTTGCAAACTGGCAGTAGGGGTCCCGCATGCTAAGGCACTCAGACACCAATGATTTCAAGTTCATTTTGCTCCTCTTAAGACAGATTTCACTTTAACTGTGCTAATACTCACGCCAGTGATTTGAGTCTTTTGGGGATTTGAGATTTTGCTCCCACTGACCCCTACAGTTTGCTAAATTTCTCAATGTTGGCAACTATGAGTTGTCCACTATAGACATAACTATTCTATGGCTTTACATCTACAGTTTGTTATATTGCATAGTGTACACTCTTAGCAGACACTGCACAACTTAGACCAAATTTTCACAGACCTGCTTTTTTTGCTAAACTATTTTAGCATTTAGTCCTCCCTGAACAATTTTACTTGTATTCCTGATTATTTTAACGCTGGGCTGCAAGATTTTGTTAGAATTTCTGCAGATTGACACCAGAGGCTGCCATTTGAGCTGTGCTGGGCTTCTGCTGTGCTGCTCCACCTTTAGGCCCTGGTTCACATTGACGCGATTTGGCATGCAATTTGACAAAGTCGGGACTGGCATGCGGAAATGAAATTGTGCGAGTTCAGCTGAACCCGCACAATTTCATTTCCATAGTCAGTAAGCCAAGGCTAAGACAGAATGACCTACCACCAGGACATACCTGCCCTCTTTTTATTAATTGCTATATACTGTATGTTCCAAGATAGGAGCTCTATTAGACTGGAGTTAAGGACCACATTTCATAGAGGGCCTTTGAGCAGAAGTTTGGCTTTCACATATATTGCAACTTCTGTTTATTAAAGCATAATTTTACCTTCTAAAAAAAAATAGTAAATGCATCTTTTTGCATTTACAATGTGTTTATTAGGAGCTTGGAACGCATTGCACCCAATGAAATGCAGGGTTCCTGCAGACTGCCTGTGTAAGCTGTCTGCTCATACCTCATATGGACAGGCAGAAACACAATGTCAGGAACCATCAATGAACTACCCTAGAGCACTCACCAACGCTTCTGGTAGTTAACTGTAAACTACAAGCCGTCATCCAAGGCTGACGGTAGTTGTAGTTTTCCCATTCACAGAACTCTGTAAATGAATGACACGGCCAGGCAGGCAAAACTCTTGCTGTCACTAGAGGCAGCAGATTGGGGAGAGGCAGCAGCAGTGGGAACATGTTACATGGTCCACCCTAAAAACGGGGGGGAACATTTAACATGTTCACAAATGTGAACTTATCCTTGAAAGGAGTTTAGTTAAGAGATTTTATTTCCCTCAAATTTAGACAAGAATAATGGAATTTCGGTAAAATCTCTCGCTCTCCCTAAATAGCCCTAAGCAAAGCCTAATTGTCTCAACAGCTGCTGTTAAAGAAGTTGTTCTTCTTTAAGGAAGGCTCGGACAAAGAGATAGCTTTTTGTGTTCAGAAAAGCTTTTGTAATGAAAGTTTTTTTTTCCTTTTTAATATTTACCCTTTGTACTGAGGTTTATACATGTCTGTCACACTGTCACTTGTAGCAGAGATATTAGGAGTATTCTGTTGGTATTAGGGCTGTGATATATGTGTATATTGCTGGTTTCTGTTACTTAGACCCCATACACACTATTAGATTTTCTGCAAATTTTTGTCTTCAGATTTACCAAAACTATATAATATGAGGTCAAACCTTAAGCGTTTCAATTTGTATGCAATCAGACATAACTACATGGTTTTGGTAATTCTGAAGACAAAAATCTGCAGAAAATCTTATAGTGTGTATGGGGTCTTAGTCTTGCCCCCTGCAATCTGTGCATTACTTACTCCTGATCTCTAGGCTCTGTGCGTCACGTATTCTTGAGCTCTAGGCTATGTGCATTACTTACTAGTGAGTCATGTGCATTATTTACTCCTGAGTGCTAGGCTGTGCCTTACATACTGCTGACACCTGTATTGTGTGCATTACTTTTCACTCAGAGCAGAATAGGCTCAGGTTTTAACCATATCCCCTAAGCCCTTCCCACTAATAACCTACATTGGCCACAACTACCATTTCTCTCCTTAGGGTGTCCCTGGTCTTTTACAGTCCTACTTACGCCCCTGTGTGTTGATGTGCATTATGACATCTTCTGACGTTCAACACATTGTAACATGCATTGAAAGCACATGGCAATGCATTGACATGCATTTTGATGCTTCTCCATTCATTTCAATGGAAAACACAAAGCTCAAAACACGAACAGTAGGTGTGAATCCAGCCTTATTCACTCTGAAAAATACAGAAGGTCCTATCAGCTATCCTGGTCCCATTCTTCTTGGCAAAAACATTCAGTAGTCTCATTATTCTCTTTTTTGCTTTTCACAGAAAGGAAAAAACATGTAAAATTGAAAGCGACACCAAACAAATAGTGATCAAATACACAAAAAAGGGACAAAATTTAAAGAAATGAAAGAAAGAGTAGATATGTTTTCAAACAAATTTCACTTAAGTAGCTCACTAAGCAAAAATGTAGAGCTCCCATGGGGGAATTTAGCAAATTGAGAAATTTGTAATTTTGTAGCAAAATCAGTTACACAAAAAATAATGTATTCATCCCTTTAGTATTATATTTGCATATATGTTATAAAGCAGAGGATGTTACAGGACTTAACACTTCATTTTATCACCCAGTATTGGAACAGTGAGCCTCTTTGTCAAGCACAGAACTATTCACCATCTGGGGCAGTGAGTAAAGGGATCTGCACCCTTCCCAAATAATCCCTCATACGCTTTGGTGCAAGTTGGTTAATGGGACACATACTCTTCCCAGTATGAACAGAATGGACAGAATGGACTTTACTGATGATGATGCTTCCAGCATGCTTTGTACAAACTGGTTCCAATGGGGACAAAGATTGTCCTTTCAGAGGGACAAGAAAAGTGTTGATTAACCATTTGTGCAAGGAGGCCATTTCTGTACTCTGATATTGTCAAGACAGGAATGGATCGGGGGGATGGGGGGGCACTTTATTAGGTACACCTGTTCAATTGCTTGGTAACACAAACTGCTAATCAGCCAAACAAATGGCAGCAACCGACATGTGGGCATCTAGTCATGGTGAAGATGACTTATTGAAGTTCAAAACGAGCATCAGAATGGGGAAGAATGGAGATTTAAGTGACTTTAAATGTGGCAAGGTTGTTGGCGCCAGACGGGCTGGTCTGAGTATTTGACCACTTCAGCCCTGGAAGGATTTACCCCCTTAATGACCAGGCCATTTTTTGCAATACGGCACTGCACCGCTTTAACTGACAATTGCGCTGAAAAAAAAAAACGTGAAAAGTTCTGTGCATCTGTTTAAAGCGGGGAGTCCATATAATTTTAACAAAGCAGCAGTCAACTTGTTCAGCTTATAAAATTGTTCCTCATTGACAACTCATCCCCTATAGTTGTATTAAACCCAAAAACCGACATTTATTATATCGTAGCTTACCAATTCTTAGATGTGATGGCTGCATTACTTTTCTTTTTTACGCTTTCTTTCTTTTATTTTCACCTGGTGATCTAGCCAGCAGGTCTGTCGTTTGTCAACAGAACAAGCTGCCCTGCAGATGAAGCAGTTAGGAGGTTGAGACAAACCATTTACCACTGACAAGGGTGCTTACCATGGTCAGCTTTTATTTATTATGCTGAAAATGTTCTTATCCTGAAATAATGCAGCCACCACACTTAAGGACTGGTCAGCTGAAGTATATTAAGGCTGGCCATAGATGGTTCGAATCTGAACCGGCCAAGATTCGAACCCATGTGTGGGCAGGCTGAATGTACCAAGTTGGTCGATCAATTAACTTGAGTACAACCAACGATTATCGCTAATGGTTGATATAGCTGCTAGCAATAATCACTGTCTTCTCCTGGCGGGGATGGCTTCCCCCGCCCGCCCCTGCCAGGAGCAGACAATGGCTCGGCTGGAGGCATTCCTCTGTCAGCACTCTCTGTGCTGATGGGGGAATCGTGTACATTTCTTGTGGTTGCAGGAAAGAAATTCTCACTGTCTATGGCCTGCCTACGTTTTTGTTCCTGGGTTTAGATTTTATTAAAGATAACAATCAGAATTTATCATGTAAACCAATTACTGTAGTGAAAAACAGAAAGGAAACTCTGCTCTTATTGTTAAAATAAAAAAAGCTGCTGAACACTATACCCTTGATACCAGGCAATAGAACAAGTATAACAAAAAAAGTGCAGCGCATTAATATTAAACAATAATGAAATAATGTGTAAATAAACAACAAATAAACAAGATAAAAAAAGATGAAAATCTAGTGTCCATAGATTTTCCCCATTAGAAATCGTGAAAGATTTTTTTCCAGACAATAGACAAGAAGTATTAAAAGGTCTTCCTCCAGTAACAAAAAAAGCTGACAGTTGACCGCGCACACGTGGTAGCATGTGTGTATGCGTGGCTCCTCCCTACGCTTTTCGTCAGAATTTACGTCATCAGGGGCACCTGGAGGAAGACCCTTTTGATGACGTTCTCTTGTGACATGCTCTTTATTACATGCTGCTTTGTAAGTGCAAATTTTTTTACTTTTGGTTGGTTTTACATTATTCCACTATGTGGGGCTATTTTATTTTACATATCCTATGGTCTATCTGAGCTCTCCATTGATCTGGTATTTGGGGGAGCCTCCTTACATCAATACAGTGACCTCAGCTGGTACTATATGCTTATCCTTTGCCGTGAAGTACATCTTTAGGATCTAGCTGAGAGCATACTGACCACCTTAATAAGGAGGTTGCCGGCTTTCTGGTAAGCCCTTTGAAAGGGTGTTTTTCGGTGTCACCTCGGCTATCCTTGGAGCTTCCCTTTCTTTCCACCTCTGTCACAAATTTTGGGACTTTATTTAACGTATACTAATTTGATTACATCTTGTCTATTGGCTGGAAAAATCTTTCATGATTTCCAATAGGGAAAATCTATGGACACTATTGGATGTGTAAACCACGATTTTAATCTTTTTTGTCATGTTTATTTGTTGTTCATTTACACATTATTTCATGATATTGTTTAATATTAATGCACTAAACCAATTACTGGGACAAACTATAGCTGGTGCATTTTTAGTCGACAGAAAACTTTTCCATTAAAAAGCCTTTTGTTATCCTCCCAGGATATTGAGGAAAGCACCCTAGCAGCCTTCCTTGATTTTCTGTCTGCTCTTGGAAAACTGTGCATTTTCTCTACTAAAGATAAGTCTAATGGCCTGTACACACGATCAGACTTTCCGACAACAAAACCATGGATTTTTTTCTGAAGGATGTTGGCTCAAACTTGTCTTACATACACACGATCACACAAATGTCGGAAATTCCAAACGTCAAGAACGCAGTGATGTACAAGACGTACGACGAGCCGAGAAAAAAGTTCAATAGCCAGTGCGGCTCTTCTGCTTAAATTCCGAGCATTCGTGGACATTTGTGCAACGGACTTGTGTACACACTCTCGGAATTTCCTAAAAATTGTGAACCTGCTCTCAAACATTTGTTGTCGGAAAGTACAACAGCAAATGTTCGATGGAGCATACACACGGTCGGACTTTCCCACAACAAGCTCACATCCTCCAACATGTGTTGTTGGAAAGTCCGACCGTGTGTAGGCGGCATTACTCTTACATTCTAAAAAGAACTGCTCAGTGAAGCTGAGGTTTAAAGGAGAAGTTCAGGGGTTATTAAAAAAAAAAAAACATCCATAGTCAATAGAGCTGCAGCTTAAGCCTAAGAATTGAGTTTGCAGTCTTCTCGGAGTGGAAAGAAGTGACTAAGTTACTGTTCTCTGCCCCTCCAGCGCTCAAAGGAGGGCCAGGCAGGGGAGGGAGAGGGCAAAGTTGTTAGTGGAGCCAGCTGTTCGTTAGATAATATGGTTGGGATTCTTCTAGAGCCTGAAGAGGCTCTGTGACATCAGCCGACAACGGGCTCTAGCCCCGCTGTCGGCTGATTCTGGGTCACAGGAGAGCAAAAGTAGGTGCACTCCTGTGACCCACAAAAGAAGTGTGGCCAAAAAACCTTCAGCCATACTTTTCTTTTACAGGTGGAAAGTATGCAAAGTATGCAATGGAACGGGTGCCAGATCTTCATTGAAAGAGGACATACTGAATTTTTGGACACCTTTATAATAACACAAATTGGCTCCGCTCAAGTGTTATCGCGGGGCATAACTCCTAGACTCACACCTATAAAGATAGACCATAGTACACATATCCTCATAGTTGCGTGTTGCTGTCTGTAAATGTTGCTCTTGCCCTATATCATTACCTTGTGCAACCTTTACTTATTCCCAATGGACTTGTGTACCACTGCTTTCTGTTTGTAAAAAAAAAAGTTATAACCGATAAAAGAAATTTCTTCTTTGAACAAACATTGTTTCACCTAACAGCAGTACAGATTTCAGGAAACTGACAATAAAGTCTTGGGTGGCATTCAATGCAGAAACAGGGCTCTTAACAACCTCACTATTTAAAGCGGTTCTGCACTGTGTTTTTTTTTTTTTTGGGGAATATGCCAAGGATTAATAGCTAAATTGGGGGACTCACCTGTTCCATCTTCCATCTCGATCGCAGCCAGTTTTCCTCCGATAAAATTCTTTATATACTGCTTTTCTGCTGGGGGCCATCTTGCCTGTGGGCATGTGAAACCCCACAGGCACTTTAGATGGCCCAGCATGCACCGCCGTTACTGCGCCGAGCTCGCGCATGCGCAGTAACGGCAAAGTGCAGCTCACGTTCTCCGAAATCTCGCGAGATGTCGGCACATCTCGCGACATCTCGCGAGATTTCGGAAGATGTGGCCGAAATCTCGCGAGATTTTGGAAGATGGCCGAAATCTCGCGAGATTTCGGAAGATGCCCGCACAGACTCCTGGGATCAATGACACCAGATCCCAGGAGACAGTGCGGTGTGACGACGATCGACGCAGAGACCCCGCCCACCCCCACAGAGACAGAGGACAGGAAGTCATCGATTACAAGGTAAGTGAAAAAAAAAAAAAAAACACATTTCATTTAGTACTCTTTGCCTGATTTGGAAGGCAAAGAGATTTACTAAATAAAATGTGTGCAGAACCGCTTTAATATGTTGGATGGTTATTATTTTCTATGGGTTACATTTTTTTACAACATTTTCTTCTCATGTTTAGCAATGCTAACATGTCATAATATAGGATGGTACAATTTACAACCCAAGAGCGTATATGTTCCGTGATACAAGGATGTAAAGAAGAACATAGGTTAAATAATTTCTACTTATAGAAAAAGAAGAAAGAAAAAAGGTCAGTGCGAAAATGTCCTTAACAAATGATTATCTAGTATTGTCCAGTAATAAACTATATTCAGATCATGTATAGCAAATAACTTTAAGAATTTCTCCTTTGATAAAGTTGTATTAATCAATTTCTACCAAATTTAAAAAAAACAGCACACAAGAAAAAGATGCAAACACAGGCACAGCCTAGCTTTCCTTGTTACAGATAAAATCAGTTAAAGAATATGTAAACCCAACATTTCATATTCCTGATATGTGAATGCTGTACCATGTACTTGTATGAAAAAGCATTCTGTTATATTTCTATTGCTTCCTTTGTGTGAAATCCCTGGTGTTCCTGCCAGTCCCTCTGCTTTCCTATTAGAATCTGACCACAGTTAGCAGGAGACCACACTGTGGTCAGTTCTCTAGCTATGCTAGGAACTCAGTGTGCTCTCTAAAGATCCGACTTGTCCTAACACATCCCCCTGCACAGCCATTCACTTGAAAGATCAGTGTGCTGATGCTTCTCCTCCACCCAGCTCTTATGCACTAGAACAGTGGTCACCAATTTTGTATCTCCTGCTCTCTGCACTACTCCCAGTGCCTCCCTCTGAGTTCACAGGAACCAGAACTGCAGAGGAGGAATCAGGCATCAATGTGCGCTGACAATATTGGCCGAGAAGAACACTGGAAACAACATTGGGCGGTATACATCCACCACAATGATTTGTGGCAGAACCCCTGGGGACCATCAACATTTCTTGTGGACCATCAGTGGTCCATGAACCCCTGGTCGGCAACCGCTGCATTAGAGCAGAGGGAATGTGATCACTTATAAAAAAAAAAATAGAAAAAATGTATTTATATTGTTTTTTTTTTATTTATACACAAATGTTTTGCCTTTCTTTTCTATTTTAAACAGAATGGATTGTTTTACAAGGTGATCGTCTACAACCACTTTAACTAGAGGAGGTTGGGCCAGCCCTTCCCTAGTTGCCCCAACATGTATTCTGCCAGAGATACAGCAAAAAAGAGAGGGTTTCAGGTTAAAGCTTGTTGCAGATTTTAATGCACATTGTGAGAAGCTCACAGTGTACAGTGAAAGCAGTATTTTCAGAAGAATGCATGAAGGTAAAAAACCATGAGCATTTAATACCACTTTAAGCTGGGTACACACTATAAGAAAATCAGGTGAGCGAACGATCGTCTGTATCTGTATTGCTGCTGTTGTTCATAATTTAGTCATTAAACATTACAGATTCATTTGTGAATGGGGTGGCTATTTTGTCTTTGCAACAGAAGAAGGAGAGCATTTTTGAAGTCTTTTAACCACTTCAATACCGGGCACTTTCACCCCTTCCTGCGCAGGCCAATTTTCAGCTTTAAGCGCATGTCGCACTTTAAATAACACTTGCACGGTCATGCAACACTATAACCAATCTAAATTATTATCCTTTTTTGAGACAGAGTTTTCTTTTTGGTGGTATTTATTCACCACTGGGTTTTTATTTTTTGCTAAACAAACGAAAAAAGATTGAACATTTTGAAAAAAAAAAAAGTTTTTCGTTTTTGTTATAAAATGTTGTAAATAAGTAAGTTTTCCCCTTCACTGATGTGCGCTGATGAGGCTGCACTGATTGGGTACAGACGAGGCTGCACTGATAGGCATTGACAGGAAGCATTGGTGGGCACTGACAGGCAGCACTGATTGGCAGCACTGGTGGGCACTGTTGGGGCTGCACTGATGACCAGTGCCCCGATTATCAGTGTAGATGTCCCCTGTGTGGATTTGCCAGTTATCAGCTCTCCTGTCCTCACACACTGTCAATGTGAGTAGAGGGATGCCGATACCCGGCAAGTCCTGTTTACACTGTGATCAGCTGTGATTGGACACAGTTGATCAGGTGGTAAAGAGACCTCTGTGTTTGGCTCTTTACAACGATCTGTGATCAGCTGTGTCCCAAGGACAAGGCAATCACAGAGCGCTCCTGATGCAAGCTGCAGGGGGCACACAGGAAGCACGATCACTGGAGGACGCCCTCCCAGAAATGTGTGACCGTGCTGTCGCCGTCATTCGGCTATAGCGCAGTCGTGAAGAGGTTAAGTATAACATATATATGTGTATATATGTGTATATATATATATATATATATGTATATATATATATATATATATATATATATATATATATATATATATATATATACACACACACACACACACACACACACACACACACACACAGTATACATACACACAAGCAAACCGAGCTCATAATATTTCCTCCCTCATCCCCTGATCTCTCTGTCAAGACAAGAACGATGGCACAACTATCAGCCCATCCCCACATGCCAAGGTTCTAGGTGTAATCCTTGACTCTGATCTATCCTTTAGGCCCCACATCCAATCGCTGTCCAAATCTTGCCGCCTCAACCTCTGCAACATCTCCAAAATACGCCCCTTTCTAACCAATGACACCACAAAGCTCATAGTTACCTCCCTGGGCTTGATTACTGCAACTTCCTCCTCATTGGCTTACACTACCTTTACATAGGCTACTCCCCCCTTGAGTCCATCATAAATGATGCTGCCAGGCTCATCTACCTTACAAACAGCTCAGTGTCTGCTACTCCTCTCTGTCAATCCCTCCATTGGCTTCCGCTCACCCAACGAATGAAATACAAAATACTAACAACTTACAAAACCATTCACAATTCTGTCCCCAGCTACATCACTAACCTAGACTCAAAATACCAACCTAATCGCTCTCTTCGTTCCTCCCAAGACCTCCTGCTCTCTAGCTCCCTCGTCACCTCCTCCCACGCTCGCCTCCAGGACTTTTTTCCAAGCCTCTCCCTACCTATGGAACTTCCTACCCCAATCTGTCTGATTATCTCCTACTCTGTTTGCTTTTAGACGATCACTGAAAACCATCCTCTTCAGAGAAGCCTGACCCTGCCTTCACTTAACAACTGTACTTCTATTTTGTCCATCAGATCTTTCCCCACAGTTATTACCTTTTGTATCACTTGACCCTCCCTCCTAGATTGTAAGCTCTAATGAGCAGGGCATTCTGAGTTCCCCTGTATTGAATTGTATTGTGATTGTCCTGTCTTGCCTTCATGCTGTAAAGCGCTGCACAAATTGTTGGCGCTACACCAACCTTGAAATATAATAATATATATACAAACCTATATATACAAACGGGCAGGGGTAAATTTACTAAAACTGGTAGACACAGAATCTGGTGCAGCTGTGCATAGTGACCAATCAGTTTCTAACTTTAGCTTGTTCAATTAAGCTTTGACAATAAGCCCCTGTTCACATTGGTGCAATTTGACATGTCAAATCGCATGCCAACTCGCAGCCTATTGCCCGACTTTGCGGCGCCACACCGATTTACACTGCACTACTTTTGGCAACTTCAGGGCGATTTCAATAGACATCTGTGCACAGATGTGTTTCAAGTCGCCCCAAAACTTGTACTGAAATGCAGGTTTCAAACCTGCCTTCAGTGTGAATGAGGGGCCAAACCTAGAAGCTTATTGATTACTATGCACAGCTGAACCAGATTCTGCGTACACCAGTTTTAGTAAATTTCCCTACACGGTATTTATTAACAATAATCATACAAATAATAAAATCAGCATAAATAATAGTACACTAATTTGGTTTTACACACCATGCCCACCTGCGGTCTCATTATCTTCTTCTGCCGTCATCTTCTCCACTTCTTGTTTGCGCCTAATTTCAAACCGGCGAGAGAAACCAGCTTTAGGCTTCCACATTTCTTGTAAGACCAGAGGCCGTTCATTGTCCCCCACTATGCGTAGATACTCCATCTTCCATTCTCCATCGTGACCCACAAAACGTCCCACTACATCACAAAGGACAAATGCTTCTGTATCTGCATCCGCTACAGCATACCTCTCCAGAGCTTCCTTTACCAGCTCCCGTGCTGTGGACCGTGGAGAGGCCAGAACACTCTTGTAGTTGGTACCAGACGAAATATCATCACCAAATATCTTAAGAATGCCAGGCAGATTCTTCTGGCTAGAAAGCTCCACTAGGTCTTCTGGTACCGAGTCAATGATCTCTGACAACTTCCTTTCACTAGCCCAGCGCCCAGCCGAACTGCCGGCACTGATGGTGCCGGTCACAAGTATTGTGCTGCGATGGAAGAGGTTAGATAAGCGTTTGTGTCGATTGTTTTTGTTCTTAGTTGGTTGGCGTAGCTCAACGGGCTCACTGCTGCGGCTGCCTGTGTCTGAAGAGGTGGACCTGGTAATGACCATAAAAGTGTAAGTATACGTATACATGCAAAAAAAGTATAAAATATGGATTATTATGTTCTTATGTTGATCATAGATTTCAAAATACATTGATCAGTGAAATAAAAAACAATTAACTATTTTCTTATACCAGCAAAGATATATTAAAACCATTATACTACTACCACCACTATACACCCATTTAATGCCCATGGCATTTATACTCTGATGCTTGAATGTGCTGTTTATTCCCTATGTATCTGAACAGAGGCATAACTAGAACCTTCAGGGCCTCGGTGCAAGATAACTATGAAGGGCCCCCTGACCGCCGGGGCCCTTTACACAAATAAAGGCTTATGGCAAGTCAAAACACATTCATTTCAATGGGTGCCACATTGAATCGCAGCAAAGCCTAATTTTATTGGGGTGTTCATTCAGCTATTTCTGTAGGCCAATCACAATTAATGTCTGTTTATGAGGATCAGTCCATTTGTGGCCGAGTGTCATAATCTGAATCTGTCAATATCTGTTTGCATATGTAAATATAAGGCCCACGACACAACACTAGTCTGTTGTTGGCAATAACTAGCCAGCATCAGAATGGACCAAAGTTTAATCACCTCTGCCAATGGTGTTGCTTCCTCACAAACGCTGCTGCTGTTATCTTGCTAAAGATTGATTTTCTGTGGTGTTTCAAAGCAGCGCCCAATAGGAAAAGTCATAGTAACACCTCTGAAATTCTGCCACTGCTGAAACCAATGTGATATGGCCTTTAGTTATAGTGTATTACATGAAACATGTAGGTAAAGTGTATATTATAATTGTGTCCAGTAATTAACCCCTTTACACCTTATGCCGCGTACACACGGTCGGAATTTCCGATGGAAACAGTCCGATGGGAGCTTTTCATCTGATTTTCCGACCGTGTGTATGCCCATCTGTCTTTTTCTGTCGGAATTTCCAACGGACTTTGGATTGAGAACCTATTCTTAATTTTTCCGACGGAAAACCTTTCTATTGGATTTTCCGATCGTGTGAATGCAATTCCGACACGCAAAATTCTGACGCATGCTCGGAAACAATTCGACGCATGCTCAGAAGCATTAAACTTCCCTTTTATAGTGCAGTCCAACGTTTTTTAAGGCGTGGTGTTATTGACCGTCGGAATTTGGTGTGACCGTGTGTAGGCAACACAGTTTGAGCGAAATTCCGTCGGAATTCTGACGGGAAAACCATCAGAGCTTTTTCCGACGAGAATTCCGACCGTGTGTACGCGGCATTAGAGTAAAACAAATATTAATGCCTAAGCTCAATTTTGCAACTTTGACACTTGTTAGTAAAACTGTACATATCATCACAATCATTTTGTGCATCCAGGTGGATTATATCGTATTTTTTTTTCAGGACAAATTGGGCTTTCATTTGGTGGTAAATGGTAATGGATATCTTCTAATATTTTTTTATTATCAAAGGAAAACTGATCCATAATAGTAAAATTTTTTTTTTTTAAATAAAGCTGTATATTTCTTGTTATTAACATAACCTACCAGCAAAGAACTACGCAAAATAAATTCTCCTGCTCCTGAAGATCGCAGGGATAACACATGTGTGTATATCATTTGTTGTTTGTACCCGTAGTACAGCCCAGAAACAAATAGTGCACATTGTTTTTGTTCTACCTAAAACAAACTGACACTAATTAAAAAAAAAAAATTTGCCCAAAATATACTGACCCTGACCTTTGACTCTTACTTGACCCAAACACTAACCCTTGCACTGACCTAGATGAAGCCTTGATCTAGGTATTTTTTCTTTATTTATGATTTTTTTATTTTTTTTATTTTTTATTTTTTTTACACATACTTTTTTTTTCTCTCTGCAAGGAGAGAGGAAGCTACAATGTATCTTTTCTCTAAATTCACAGAGAGAGAGAAAAACACAGGGGTGGGCTTCACAGTGACTGATCACTGTGGTAGCCAATCAGAGGCAACCACAGCGATCAGATGACCCGGAATCGGGAGTTCTGGGTTCTAATCGTTAGTATGGTTCCTCCACCCCAAACTTGCTCATCTATGTCTTTATGGACCTTGTTTGTGCACTATTTTGAGATATTTACATGCCCATCTTAATTTTTTATAGTTGGTGAGTGGGGAGTGAAGGCAGGGAGCACAGCACCATGTACACACTTCTTAAGGAGCTATAAGCACTTGCACTTTATCTGCATTTGTGAAATATATGGTTTGTACCTATTGAGATTTGGAGGATACTTTATATTAAGGACTTTTTATCACTTGCATTGAGTTTATATTTGGGATATGATATAGAAGCAGCGCATGAAATTAACTTACTGTAAATAGAGTCTGTCTGACCCAAGATGGCCACCAGAGTCACATGGGCCACCTGCAGTGGAGAAAATAGACTGCGCCTGTCTACATGCCGATGCCACGACTGCTTTTCGGAGCTTTGGCTAGTGTGAACCTAGCCTAAAAAAGAGGATTTTCTCTCACTCTTGAAAGATTTGCTTTCACTTCCCCTTGTGTCTCAAAGACAGGAAGCAGTCGCTGTCAGGTGTTCAGAACGCGATCCTGCTGCCTCCTAAATGTCTGTTTTTTTTTCTGCCGAACAACAATGCACCGCAATTTTAAACCAAACATTTGGCCTGCTGCTGCGGTGTGGCCTCATTGACTTGAATGACTGAGTTTGACAGGTGATGCCTCCTGTCTACAAGGCATGTCTCGTTAAGTTTTCAAAGGCTGTGATGTGAAGCATCATGGCCACTGCATGTGAACAGCCTCCTCCAGCTGTTGCTTAGCTATTATATGGGTGGCCGGTTGCGTAAACCCACTGTCTAGCTACCTGTTTTTATGGCCCCCCACATAACTGGTATCCACATTGGAGGATTTCTATTCCTTTTCCGGTGGTAACTGGGACAAATTGGAAAGTTGGATATTCCTTTGAGGGACATAGACAGTAATAAACACCTGGTAGGAGTTAAAACCATTCCACATTCTATCTAAAACCTAAAAAAAGGTTTGACATTAGATACATTTTAATCTATTATCCGCTGTGATGCTATTGGCTGGTAGTTCCAAAGGCAGGTGATTTTCTTTTCTGCAAACACGGACTGCGTGGGAAGCCGTCCTTGCTGGGAGAACACAGTGATTATTGCTAGCAGCTATTGCCGCTGGCAATAGTTGTATCTTAAAAATCCGACATGCTGGTTGTACCCAAGTTAATCGATAAATCGACTTGGGTACAATCAGCCGGCCCATACATGGTTGGAATCTCGGCTGGCGCCTGCTAAACCAGCCAAGATTCGAACCATCTATTGCCTTACAACAGGGGTGCTCAACCTGTGGCCCTCGGAGCCCTCTGATGTGGCCCTCAACCTCAAACTGAATGCAGGTGTTTTGGTGCAATTTCAGAAAGTGCACCACATCCACAAGATATAATAGAAGTCTATGGCAAAGCACAGCTAACCCAAAGAAAAGCCACAGGTGCACTGTACTCCACCTGCAGTGCGGGTAAACCGCAGTGTATCCCTGTGAAAACAGCCTCATATGGGGCTTAGGACAGTAAGGGCTCCTTTTGGAGGTGGTAAAACCCCATAGTCAAGACCTGACCCTCCCCCCCACCACCGGTGTAGCCTGTGCATCCTTCCTGTCACATTCTGTTTTACACTTGGAAAAGAGAGGCATCGAGGGCAGCTTATATAGGAACTGATCCTCTCCATTTTCCTCCTGCAACCGCTAAAATCTGGCTTCTCCTCCTCTCCCTCCCACCGGCATTCAGCAAGTGCAGGAGAAAAATGTTCATTATGCTTTTTAGAATAAAAAAAGTTTGACCCACTAGAATATGCTTCACATGCAATGCTGTGGGCACAATACAGAGTGGAGTCGGGCTCCACAAGGGTTTGTGTACACTCAACCTCATATCCACTGTCTGTATTTTCCCCTAACTGTAATTTATGTATTGAGGACACACACGCACACTCTCCTCGGTACCTACCATGCCCTTGATTTGCTGGTACACTAAGACTAGCCGAATCTGTGTTCTTTCCAACCCGGGCAATTAGCATCAGCCTGATATTAAGGCCAGCTTGCTCCTTACTGATCCCTATTTCTATACAGGCTTCCTAACTTAGTGGGCATCATGGGCCTCCCCCCCCCCCTGGAAAAAGCGCCCTTTGCATTTGCCTCCCCACAATGATTATGCCCTTGGGAGGTGCGTGTGGGGTCCCTCCCTCCTTATTAGGCTCAATAGCACGTGATATAGCCTCCATAATCCTTGCTGCCAAATTGAGGGTTGAAGAAGGCAATTACAGACCCGGCCTTTCCGCTCTAGAAAACAGGCAGACCGGCCTTTAGGGACACTAAGCATAATGGTTTACTAGATGGAGTTCATCTCCCACTGCTCTCACTCAAATATTTCTCGTCCATCCCTCACCCTTCCCTTCTCCCCCCCCCTTTTTTTTTTTCTTTTTTTTGTTTGTCGCCTTCCCTCCCCGAGAATGTCATCGTGACTTAGGAGGATTACTGTGCCCTTACTTTGAACACCTTAATACTAATGTAAGTTGAAAAAAAAGGACAGAGAGTTATTCATGTGTAAGTTTAAAGAAAGAGGAAGGGAACCTCCCACATGTTGTGGAGAGGCCCACCCACCCTGTGTCTTACTAGTTATATATGTTGCCAATGGTTACACATCATATATGTGTTTTGGGTTTGCTCACTTGGTTAACTTCCAACCCCAGACCCTGCACTGGCTCCCTAACGCCAGACTGCTCCACTTCCAGCACTGATAACTAAGGATGAGCCCGGTGTTCGATTCGAACCCATGTTCGAATCGAGCACCGGGTGTTCGCTCGCTCGGCGAGCCCAGAACTATTGGGGCCGCTCGCATCAAATTCGTGTGATGCGAGCGGCCCCGCAATGCATTGCGGCCCGCGCAGTGCAATGCTGGCTGATGATTGGCCAAGCATGCACTGTGACCCTGCATGCTTGGCCAATCACAGCGCCGGCAGCGAGGAGAGCCATAATTGGCTACAGGCAGGATGCCTGTAGCCAATTATAGCTCAGGGGCTTTAGTACACGCCCCACGGTATAAGAGGCCGCCGCGCCGGCGGCCTCGCATATTATGTTTCAGTCAGTGTCAGCGTGTTAGTGTCCTGCTGACAATATGTGCTTTATTTCTGGGGATATGTGTGTGCATGCTGTTAGAACAGCATTGCAGTATCACATCTGGGGGGTGTCTAGGTGGCCTGTGAAGGGGGCAGGTTTCCTGTGCTTAGAACTTTCCCTGCAAAAAAGTGTCATTTTTGCAGGAAAAAAGCTATTAAAAATCACTCACGGCTAATGAATTGATGGCTCCTGTAACACAGAGAACTGTCATTCATTAATAAAAAACAAAAAAAAAGCGTAGGGGGTCCCCCCAAATTCAATAACCAGGCCTTCAGGTCTGGGATGGATATTAAGGGGAACCCCAGCCAAAAAAAAAAAAAAAAATGCGTAGGGTCCCCCTCAAAATCCATACCAGACCCTTGAGGTCTGGTATTGATTTTAAGGGGAACCCTAGCCAAAAAAAATGGCGTGGGGTCCCCCTCAAAATCCATACCAGACCCTTATCCGAGCACGCAACCTGGCAGGCCGCAGGAAAAGAGGGGGGGACGAGAGCGCCCCCCCCTCTCGCCTGAACCGTACCAGGCCACATGCCCTCAACATTGGGAGGATGCTTAAAGCACCTTGTCCCCATGTTGATGAGGACAAGGGCCTCTTCCCCACAACCGTGCCCGGTGGTTGTGGGGGTCTGCGGGCGGGGGCTTATCGGAATCTGGAAGCCCCCTTTAACAAGGGACCCCCAGATCCCGCCCCCCCCCCCCCCCATTTGTGGCAAAAATGGTAAAAATGGGGACAGGGGTACCCCTACCATTTCACCAAAAAATGTGGCAAAAATGGTAAAAATGACAGGAGACCCCGCCCCCTCTGATGCACAGGGACGTCATGGGGAATTCCATGATGGCTTTCCCCATGACGTCAGAGGGGGGCGGGGTCACCAGGTGCCCTCCGTTTTAAAAGACCTGTCAGATGGAGCGGAGCCTCACACAGTGGGAGCCTCCCATTGCGAAGATGCCGGACGAGAAGGACGAGAAGACCAGCGCAAGAAGAAGCGGATCGGAGGAAGAAGAAAATGGAAGAAGAAGATGGAAGAAGATGAAGGAAGGAGAAGATGAAGAAACCGAAGGATGAAGAAAGAAGAAAGAAGATTTTAATAAAGGAATTGTCAAAGACTGTCTCCTGTCATTTTTACAATTTTTGACACTTTTTTGGTGAAATGGTAGGGGTACTTTGTACCCCCTTACCATTTCACACAGGGGGGAGGCAGGGATCTGGGGTCCCCTTGTTAAAGGGGGCTTCCAGATTCCGATAAGCCCCCCGCCCGCAGACCCCCACAACCACTGGGCACGGTTGTGGGGAAGAGGCCCTTGTCCTCATCAACATGGGGACAAGGTGCTTTAGGGTCTTAGACCCCCAAAGCATCCTCCCAATGTTGAGGGCATGTGGCCTGGTACGGTTCAGGCGAGAGGGGGGCCGCTCTCGTCCCCCCCTCTTTTCCTGCGGCCTGCCAGGTTGCGTGCTCGGATAAGGGTCTGTATGGATTTTGAGGGGGACCCACGCCATTTTTTTGGCTAGGGTTCCCCTTAAAATCCATACCAGACCTCAAGGGTCTGTATGGATTTTGAGGGGGACCCTACGCCATTTTTTTTTATTTTTTATCAATGACTTTTTTTATGAATGAGTTTCAATGAATCACTGTTCTCTGTGTTACGGAGCCGTGAATTAACATTAGCCGCGAGTGATTTTAAATAGCTTTTTTACTTTCAAAAATGACACTTTGCGCAGAGACAGTTCTAAACACGGGAAACATGCGCCCCTTTACAGGCATACTATAGACACCCCCCAGGTACGAAATTCAAAGGAATATTAAACTTTTATTGTTTCAATTTAAGCATTATTAAAATCACTGCTCCTGAAAAAACGGCCGTTTTAAAAAAAATCTTTTGCATTGATACATGTCCCCTGGGGCAGGACCAGGTCCCCAAACACTTTTTATGACATTAACATGCATATTAGCCTTTAAAATTAGCACTTTAATTTCGAACGTTCGCATCCATTATAACTAATAGGGTTCTAAAGCTCGCACAGACTTTAGGTCCGTTCACGGGTTCTGGTGCGAGCCGAACGGGGGGGGTGTTCGGCTCATCCCTACTGATAACTTATCGCTGTCTCCAGACTGCAGGGCCACCTATGGTTCTCCCGTCTATACTTACGTCTCCACACAGCGAGTCCCCCTTTTTTTGGGGGAGTCCTGCTGACCCCCCAGCCTTCTCTCCCCTTACCCCATCTGTATTTCCCGGCATTCTCTTTCCAACCCTTCTTCCCCACCCCGCTTAAAGTCTTCCCTCTTTATTCTTTGCCCCATCTGTTCTATCCTTTCCTTTCTGGCTTGTTGGGATGGGTTCGCTCCCCCCCCCCCGCGCCGCAAATTCCCCCCCCCCCGCCCGGGGACCACCTGGGCTTCACGCCAACTAACAACTCCTAGATAGCCCCCAGCCCAGACCTTTCCTGCCACTACCATGAGGCAGAGCACGGCTTCTGCCTCACCCCTCATGTTGAAATGCGTGTCATTGAACGTGAAGGGACTTAACCTCCCTGAAAAAAGATCGCAAATTCTGACCTCCCTTTCCAAGTACAAAGCGCACTTCATTTTCCCTCAAGAAACGCATTTCCGCTCTGATGCGGTTCCCAAGCTATCTAATCACATTCATCGCTCTGCAATACATGCCACCAACCCAGAAGCTAAGACGAAAGGTGTCTTCATACTAATTTCCAGACATGCTAACTTCCACCAGACGGACTCGCTCATAGACCCAGAGCGCAGGTTTGTCTTTATCAAAGGCACATACGCTTCAAAACCCATAATGTTAGCCAACATCGATTGCCACCCTGTTCCATGCTCCAGGGGGCCTCGTCGGGCGTCCTTCCTGTCACTGGTGTAGCGTCAGGGGTCACAATGGTGACCCTGTTCCATGCTCCAGGGGGCCTGTGCGTCCTTCCTGTCACATTCTGTTTTACACTTGGAAAAGAGAGGCATCGAGGGCGGCTTATACAGGAACTGATCCTCTCCATTTTCCTCCTGCAACCGCTAAAAGCCGGCTTCTCCTCCTCTCCCTCCCACCAGAATTCAGCAAGTGCAGGAGAAAAATGTTCATTATGCTTTTTAGAATAAAAAAAGTTTGAAATTCTGAACCATTTCATTTTTATTATGGCCCACTACTGGTTACCAAATCAACTAAGTGGCCCTCGCTCTTCAAATGGTTGAGCACCCCTGCCTTAGAAACTATGTTTCTTAATGTGTTCTTAAAACCAGCTTAACAATTTCTGAACTGTGTCTGAATGAGACCATCAAATACTGAAAAACATCTCCGCATAGCTTACATTTTATGCTGTTTGTTTATCCAGACAACCACTTCCATGGAACTTGCAAGCAAATGCTCCCGTTAAACATTTGTTTGGACAATTCTTTAAAAGTGGAATTTTTTTGCTCTATGGAATGTTCCTGTTGCTACACCTGGTCTGGTCTGGCAGCACACTGGTGGTAAGCAACTACCAAACACAGAGCAATGTTTATGGCTGACCAGCTGACTAAAGCTATTTCAGCTGAAAATTTCTTATGTAGCCAAAGAATCACGGGCACCCTACTATTCCCTTGGACATACACGGACATTAAAACGATGCATGAAGCCTCAGCTTTGCCAAAACAGGGGACTGAGTAATTCTACAAATATCCAGTATCTGAAATGCTTCTAAATTGCATTGCTAAGCCCTAAGTTATAAGAACTCAGTTTTAATTAATCTATTGGGAAAATAACTATGTGAATAGGAAGCCAGATAAATTCAAATGCTCCAGCTGACTCGTCTATTCATATCTAACCTTTGCACTTTTTGAAGGCAGGGCTGGACAATGGACATTTTGCCATGGTATGTCAGCCAGGAACACGCACCAGTCTTCTTCTCTGTTCCTAACTTCAAGGCCTAACGGAAATGATACAGTGTAAGTTGAACACTGGCCGCCCTCTAACTTCCTCCCTCTCCATTCTTTCATTCATTATCTGTCATATGACCAGGGGACAGGATGGAAGGAGGAGGGAACCCCACCCCCAACCGATGTCTCAGCAAAGGTATCACTACGCTACATAACTCCTAGCACAATGATGAGAAAAGCAACAATCAGAAATCTATACTATCCTCTCCGATCCGTACTATCAGGCTTTGTTAAACCAATCTGCTCATTAGTGAGAGGATAGATGAACAGCAATAAATCAAGTGAAAAGAGGCTACAACCTATCCCTAAATTATATGAAGCCTGATGATTTGGCTTCCAGCGAATACATAAAAGGTTAAAGTATATCTAAACATTAAAGTGTATCCAAACCCTAAAACAAAAATGGAATATAATGTAATATATTGCAGCAGGGCTGTCTTAATGACAGGGCACTGCCCAGGGGCCCAAGCTGCATGGGGGCCCCTGCACTTTCCCCAAAGCAGCTGGTCCTTAAGCCCACGCTGCCCAGAAATTGGGGGCCCCACGATGGCACTGAGAGTGATGGATACACAGGGTAGGCAGGCTGGCAGCGGTGCGCTTTGCTGTGCAGAACGATACCTATTTCACACGATACCACAGCCAGCAGGGAGGGGCAGGGCCGGAGCACCAGTGATGCTCTGACCCCGCCCCATGCAGCTTGAATGCTCGGGACTCGAAGGCTGTGGGTAGGAGCTGGAGTGGGAGCTGCTGAGGTGGCAGCACTGAGAGCCCACCTGCAGAAGTGGCATCGTGGATGGTGTCATGGTGAGCCCAGCTGTCCAGCACTGTTTGCACCGAAGGGCTTGGAATGCCCCTCCTTCTGCCTGCTTGATTGGTATAGGTGAGTGCAGTGCTGGAGGTGGGCACAGAGACAAAAGTTTACATGCACTGTATCTCCACTGGAAAAGGGGGTACTACATGGATAGAATAATGGTGCTGGGGGATATCAAGGGTGTATAGGGGGTAGAAATGCTTGGGGTAGCTTGGGTGGCTATAGTGCTAGGAGAAATCAGGGATGAAGAGAGGCCACAGTGTAGGGGGTATCAGGGATGTAGTGGGGTCACAATACAAGGGGTATCTTATGGTATATGGTTACAGTGCTGGTGAATATCTAGTGTAGAGGGGTCAAAGTGCTGGGGGGATATATGGGGTGTAGAGGGGTCAGAGTGCTGGGGGGGATATCTGGAGTGTAGAGGGTTCAGAGTGCTGGGGGGATATCTGGGGTGTAGAAGGGTCAGAGTGCTGGGGGGATATCTGGGGTGTAGAGGTGTCAGAGTGCTGGGGGGGCCTCAATCTAGCAGATATATTGTATGCACAGTTACTTTATGTATGTAGTATTTTCCCACTGTTTCTTTGCTGTACAGAATGATTGTTCATCTAGTTAATGCGGAGCTCCACCCAGAAGGGGAAGCTCCGCTTGTCTGCCTCCTATCTACTTGATGTCTGTTTACCTGCACTGTCTCCATTGTAGGGGCCCCAGAGCATTACTTTGCCCAGGGGCCCATGATGTTATTAAGACGGCACTGTATTGCAGCTTACCAATGAGTGAGTGGGTGGCCCCGCAGCCTCCACGCAGAAGGCTTACTTGATGGCCAAAGAGGGGTGCAACATCCCTGGCGCCTTCCGAAGCCTGGACTCCTCAAACCTCCTCTTCAACAGTGAAGCCCAGAAAACAGGCTGGCTGTGGGCCCAGAAGACGAGGACAGGTGGGAGGCGCAGGCTGTGAGGGAGCCGCTGGATGGAATAGAGCAGAGAGCTCTCCTGGATCAAGGACAGAGACAGGTACCGGGCACAATTATACACTGACTACCTGCAGACACAAACTGGGGCAGGGAGGCAGAGCAGGGACTGCAGAATAGGACAGAAATAGAGGTCTCCCTCTCCTCTCAGCACCCCTCTTTTAAAGTCCCTCCTCTCTGCGTCCCTCTCTCTCAGCCCCCTCCCTCTCTCTCACACACCCCCCCCCCCACCCCCCCCCTCTCTCACCCCCCTTACACACACCCCCCTCACACACACCCCCTCTTTCTCTCACACACATCCCTCCTCTCTCGCACACACTCCCCTCGCTCTCACCCCCCTCTTTCTCTCACACACACCGCCCTCTCTCACCCCCCTCTCGCTCACACACTCCCCTCGCTCTCACCCCCCCTCTCTCACACACACACCCTCTCTCTCACACACACACACACCCCTTCTCACACACACACACCCCTTCTGACACACATCCCTTCTCGCACACACACACACACACACACACACACACACACACACCCTCTCTCTTTGACACACCCCTTCTCTCTCATACACACACCCTCTCACACACCCTCTCACACACACACACACACCCTCTCACACACATACCCTCTCTCTCACACACACACACACACTCTCTCTCTCACACACTATCCTTTCCGCTCACACACTCGCTCTCTCACACACACCCCTTTTCGGTCACACACTCTCTCTCTCTCTCACACACCTTCTCTCTCTGACACACCCCTTCTCTCTCACACACACACACACACACACACACCCTCTCTCTCTCACACACACACACACACACTCCCACACACACACACACACACACACACACACACACACACACACACACACACACACACACACACACACCCCCACACCCCCTCTCTCTCTCACACACACACACACCCTCTCTCTCACACCCCCACACCCCCTCTCTCTCTCACACCCACACCCACTCTCTCTCACACCCACACACCCTCTCTCTCACACCCACACCCCCTCTCACACCCACACCCCCTCTCACACCCACACCCTCCTCTCTCTCACACCCACACACCCTCACACCCACACCCCCATCTCTCTCTCTTTCTCACATCCCCATCTCTCTCTCTCACACCCCCATCTCTCTCTCTCTCTCTCTCTCCTCCCACCTCTCTTTTCTCTCTCTCTATCTCCCCATCTCTCTCTCTCTATCTCTCTCTCTCTCTGCTCAGCCCCCCTCTCTCTCGCAAATTGCTGTGTTGGCACTTTGCAACACAAAACTTATTTATTTCAGTTTGGGCACTCAGGGTCAAAAAGGTTCGCCATCACTGTCCTAGTAGTGACTAGTAACTATGATGGAGAAGCATTGTCAACTTTGGGTAGGATTGCACAACACTTTCCCCTCGCCTCAAGATAATCAATAAAGCCAGTCAAACACATTTCATTTTTGAGAGAAAGCACTTGGCTCCCACAACCACGCTAAACAGCATAAATGGATGAATCTCTGGGTGCTGGCTATTGTATTCTGACAGCTGGCAATCAGGGTTGTCGGAATACCTAAACAGTGACTGCAACTGAATGGCTGCAGGCACTGCTTGGCTAACTCCCACCCAGCTCCTTTGATTTCTTAATTTAAGTTAGTCAGGCCTAGTGGTGCCAGCAGGGACATTCACAGCTTGAATTTTGGAAGATTCACAGGAATCCACTGAGATTCGAGCCGTGGATAGCCAGCTTAAGAGTACAGCACAGGCAGTGAGCACAGGGAGTATGGCCTCATACACATGGACAGTGAGAGACTAAAAATATGCTGGGTGTAAAATGAAAGTCCGCAAGTTCCATGTACAGTCTGCCATACAATTAAATGGCTGTAAGCATTGTCATTTATCTGCACATGCACGTACAGCGTATTTCCCAAATGCAGAAGTTTTGTGTTCAGAAATTGCATCATACGCACATTAGCAGGTGAATACCAATGCACAGAAGCATCTGTATTTCCAGGAGCATGGCCTCCTGTTACAACCTTTCCCTTGTGTGGTGGGCTATACACAGCACTTAGCATACTTTTAGTCTATAGCAATCTGTGTGTATGAGGTCTTATCAGTTTACAAAATTTATGGCAGAATCAGCAGGTATTTTTTGTTTGAACTTATCAAACGGATATAAAAAAATTATTTTAATGGTATATTTTACAGGCCAAAAGAGAAAAAAATAGGAGAAGTTTCTTGTTAAAGTGATCTTAAACTTTTTTTCCCCCTTTTTTTTAAATTAACAAACATGTTATACTTACCTGCAAAACCACTGCACAGAGCAACCTCTTCTCAGGTCCCCCACCGGTGCTCCAGGCCCCTCCCTCCTGCCTAATGCCCCCATAGCAAGCAACTTACTATGGGGGGTTCCCAAGCTTGTGTGACCATTATGGAGAGTGGCTCGGCCCCGCCCCTGCTCTCTTCTCATTGGCTCATTAGCTGTGATTGACAGTGCAATGCTGCACACAAAATGCATGAAGGTAAAAAACTTGAGCCTTTACAAGCACTTTAAGGTTTAACAATTCACTTACTGATCCTACATGTTTCTTGGAGCTTCTCCATTTTAAATAATTTTTGCACAACTATTCATAATAATAAAATGACTGTATCCCTAATAGCTTTGCAAAAATATTTTAAAATGTAATACCTTCCTTCCATTTTTTTTTAGCTCCCCTCTTTTGCTTAACCACTTGGCGCCCGCACTATAGCCTGAAAGACGACTACAGTGCAGGCTTACATGGACATGGATGTCCTCCCATCCTCGTGCTGCTCGTACGCCCCCCTGGGGCGCACGCACGTGGCAGGCTCTGCGATCGCCAAGTCACAGCGGGCCCTTTACCACATGATCAGCTGTCAGCCAATGACAGCTGATCATGTAAGTAAACAGAAGCTGGTTATCGGCGCGTTTTTTTCCTCACGCTGTCAGTGTGAAGAAAAGAAAGCCGTTAACCGACTTCTGTTAGAGGGACACTTAGTGCCCACCAGTGATGCTAATCAGTGCCCTTTAGTGCCACCTCTCTATGCCACCTATCAATGTCACCCATCAGTGCTGCCTCATCAGTGCCTCCTGATCAGTGTCTGTCCACCAGTGCTGCCTCATCAGGGCCCATCAGTACCACCTATTAGTGCAGCCTATCAGTGCCCATCAGTGCAGCCTCACCAGCACACATCAGCGAAGGAGAAAAATTACCTGTTTGCAAACTTTTATAACAGTATATGAAAAAAATAATTTTTTTCAAAAAATTCTCAGGCTTTTTTGTTTGTTTAGCAAAAAAAAAAAAAACCAAGTGGTGAATAAATACCACCAAAAGAAAGCTCTATATTTGTGTGAAAAAATCGATAAAAATGTAATATGGGTACAGTGTTGCATAACCATGCAATTGTCGTTCAAAATGTGAGAGCGCTGAAATCTGAAATTGGCCTGGGCAGGAGGGGGGTATACAGGTAAGTGCCCAGTAAGTAAGTGGCTAAATAAGCAAAGCGGAGTCCTCTTAAATGGCATTATTGCTTGCTTGATATTTTTCTGCTTTAGCTGACATGGGCTATGGCTCGGGCACACAGTACCTTTCAATAAGGTATTGTAATTTACTATTTGAGAAAATGTTCTGCTTGTTGCTATACAGAAGAAACTCAACTACCATCAGCAAAAATAATCCTGTTCCCACACTTCCCTCAGAGACAGGCAATAGAGGTTGAAGCTCTGACCCTGTGCAGCTCTCAAGGCTCAGCCACAGCTGTAATTCCTACAGTCTCCCCCACTATATCAAACATATTCAGGAATGCATTGCAAGGAACAAACATTATATGCAAAGATTTCTGATTTTTGCAAAGGTGAAATGTCATTTGGTTTTTGCACTAAAATTGCACATCATAATCAGCCCTAAAACCAGCATCATGCATGAACTGTCATACTCTCCTTCCACCGGACAGAAGCCTCCTTGTGTCTGGAGTGGCAATACAGCTGTTCACACCCACCAGCCTTAACACAACATAAAAAGGTGGGCATTGCTTAGCATGGCACTTTAGTAGGATACTATTAGTAGGAGACCTTGGGATATAGGACACTTTCCTTGTTGGTGTATGCAGCAGCCTGTAATATTAAAAACTAGGCTCAGAATATGCAACACTTTCATTCTTGGCACCCAAAGTCCAATTTACAAAGCAGCGATATACATCTGCTTAAAAAAATAAAACAGTACAGCTGTGAGCTCTATTCAAATGAATGAACTTGGTCATGTGACCAACCTGTTCGTCATTGCAGAAGTGTAATGCAGAGAACACTGTGGTACAACTGATTAGGAACCAACTTAACATAGCCACATACAATGGTATAATTTCAACAGAGGTAGCCCTGTTGTCTCAACAAATGTTGATTACACAATTTATTTTTTTTGTTAAAGGAGCCGGGCCAAAAAAAGGTGGCCGAACATGGCCTACAGCCATTCAGCTGTATGCACTGTCTGGATATTCTGACAGTCGGCGCTAGCAGCTGTCAGAATACATTAGCCCAGCATGTGGAATTTGTCCATCCACTTTGTTTGTCTCAACAGGCTGAACCAAATAAATCAATGTGTATAGGCAGCTTTCCACGTATTTTGCTCCTATCCATTGTCCCTGTGACACCTGTTCAAAAAATGAAGGGCTCAGCAGTGGCGGCCCATCCGTTAGGGTCTTCGCCCCCTAATCCATGCGTTTGGCCCCTAATCAACATGCGGGGTGCCGGACGCATGGATTTCATTGTTTTTTTTTTTTAAGCCTAAAGCTCTAATTGGCTTAACAAATGGGTGGGCTCGGGGTGCAGAGCACTGCGCCCTGAGGCCACCCAGTTGTGTGACATTAGCAAATTAATATTCGCTAATGTCCTGCTTCTCCTCCCAGCCAATCAGGAAGCGGGTCCTGAGACCTGATTGGCCAGGGAATCTTAGGCCTCCCAGCCCATCGGGTCTCAGGACCCACTTGCTGTTCGGCCGGGAGGAGAAGCAGCGCCTGTTCGGCTGGGAGGAGAAGCAACAGCCCCGTCTCTTCCTTTGGCAAGCTGAAGCGAGGAGCAGCATCGGCCTTCTAAAGTAAGGCCACTGATGATCGCCAGCGTCCGTCTCCCACACAGGCAGGTTTGTTTGCGGCCCCCCCCCCAAAATATTGAGCACCATTCACCACCGGGGCTCAGTGTCATCACTGAGACAGGAAAGAATAGACAGCAATGAAAACAATCACAGATTTTTTTACTTTTGCTCACTAAAAATTGGATGAGGTTTTTTGTCCTTGTTGGAGAGATTTCTTATTAATTCCTGTCCTAACATTGACAAAGACAACAATATAAATTTGACAGAGACTCTAATGCTGGCCATACACTATACAAAAAAAATTGTCCAAAATCCAGTTATTTAGACAGTTCGTTTGTTTTTGGGCCAGTTAAAGGGGACCAAAATCGATAATCATTGGGATATTTTGAGCCAAAAAAAACAAAGGACAAGTTTGGAAATTTTCTGCTAAACGAACAATAAATTGAAAGGTTAATGTTTTTCCCGTCTTAACTGTTTGCACTAGGTATATGTAAAAAAAAACGAACAAAAAATACAATCATTTATGTCCACTAAACGATTTATCAGGCATTACATGATGGCACTATCGTTTGCGCTCACAGACGAATGTTCATTTTTTAAAAATGGGTTCGGACGATTTTTCGTATAGTGTATGGCCAGTATAACCCTTCCTCATTTCATCCAAAACAGAATAAAATGTCTTGTGTGGAATTGGGCAAAGACAGCATGAGCTTATAAAGTGATTTCTACACTATTTCGGTCCCACACACTTAGACCTTACTGCCAATACCGAGCAGAGTGATGTCAGCGAAATTGCAGTGAAATGACTGATTCCTCAGTCATTTCAGTCAGTCAAGTGGAAACTCTTTATTTTAGTGCCATATTTTTTTTTTTTAGTTTATTTCTTTGTACTTGTGTTGTACTTCTTTTGTTGTGTGTTGATCTTTATGTGTGTATTGTTGCTTTAGATTTTATATTACTTTTTTTTTTTTTTGGGGGGGGGGGTATAAAATAATATAATGTGGTGCCCTTTTTGGACACAAGAGGTTTAGGATAGTTGAAAGCTTTAGTACTCTCAGGGGTTATTCAAAGCCCGTCGCCTTTATAAATCCACCCTAATTTCACCTTACCATTGACTCAAATGCATTTTAAAATAATGGTTAATTTCACAGATGTCTGATGGCTTTTGCTAAAATTTCCGGGAAATAAAAACTCTCAATTTTGCTCACCCTTACTTGCTACGTATTCTCTGTATCAACCAATAAATCGACCAGCACAATTAATGGAGATATTTTTTGTCACTGACATTAACTGACGCTGCACAGTTGTCTTCTACTGTGACACACATTCAGACAAGGGAGGAAATGAGAAATCTTACTTGATGGAGCCAACACTAGGCCAGCGTCTGCCTAGCTTGGCAAAGTGCTTCTTTGGAGAATTAATCCAGAGGCCCACAGGAAAATGTAACTTCCCGAATCTGGGACTTCCTTCCTTTTTCTCTTCGTGAAACATTGTAGAACCTTTGCAGAGCTAGGGAGAAGAAAAAGTAAAACTTACTATGAAAGTAAAGAAAATGTCAAAGTAATTGCAGTACCTACACATTATTAAAATCTGCACAAGGTCTTTGATCCACCAGATGCACTTTATTATGTGATTATCGATCTCTGGAAAGTACGAGTTCAAATAACACCACCTCAAAAAAACAAAAAACTGATAAGAAACGCCACTGAAGTCAAGCAGTCAGTAGAATATACTGATGTACTGCACATACTTTAAAGTAACAGCAGCACAGTGGCTTAGTGGTTAGAGCTTCTGCCTTTCCCGGTCAGAATACTATCTACATGGCATTTGCATGTTCTCTCTGTGATTGTGTGGGTTTCTTCAGACCCTTCAAAGACATCCTAGTAAATTGGCCCTTGTGTGTACGTGTATGTTAGCATGTGAGAGAGAGGACCTTAGATTGTAAGCTCCTTGAGGGCCCAGACTGATGTGAATGTACAGTATATTATGCATACATTGTCATTGCAATTTAAAGACATGTAAACCCAACCACTAAACTTTCATATAGGCTTTACAAGTTAGTGTAAGTTGAAATGTATACATTTTTAAATGTTTAAATTCATTGTAAAAATAATACCTGTTGATCAGCGGCGGTGTACATGATCATGTGATGGGCCCATTATCTGAAGACTTTATGCTATGCTTGGTAGCATTCAGCGTGAATGTTGCATGAACCATTGTCCCTGAACGCAAACCTGTAGCCCATTTCGGTCAGGGGTGCTGTTCACATGTAATCAATTGTGTGTTAGTAATTATATGCAATCAGTACCAGTGTCGGCCATTGATTTGTGCCTAATAAACACCAATGCCCTACAGACCTCAGACTTTTAGACTATTACCTGGTTTTATAAATACCTTTTTAGTATTTTTTTCCATAAGGTTTTTGTTGAGAATAAAAAAGGCTTACAGGCGTAATAAAATGTAAAACAGAGTTACAAAAGACATAGGTTTGAAAAACGCATTTTGATGTTATAAACATAGACAGTGCAATATTGTGATATATTAAAAACATTAGGAAAAACAATGCAATATTGTGATATATTAAAAACATTAGGAAAAACAATGCGTAAACTGGGATCTACAGTGCCTTGCAAAAGTATTCACCCCCCTTGGCATTTTTTGTGTTTTGTTGCCTCACAACCTGGAATTAACATGGATTGTTTGAGGATTTGCATCATTTAATTTACAGAACATGCCCACAACTTTAAAGATGTTTTTTTTTTTAATTGTGAAGCAAACAACAAATAGGACAAAATAACAGAAAAAGTCAATGTGCATAATTATTCACCCCCCGAAAGTCAATACATTGTAGAGCCACCTTTTGCTGCTATCACAGCTCCAAGTCGCTTTGCATAAGTCTCTATGAGCTTGTCACATCTTAGCACTGGGATTTTTGCCCATTCCTCCTTGCAAAACTGCTCCAGCTCCTTCAAGTTGGATGGTTTGCGCTTGTGAACAGCAATATTTAAGTCTGACCACAGATTTTCTGAAGCCCCATACACACTATCAGTTTTTCTGCTGAGTTTTTCCTTCAGATTTACCAAAACCATATAATATGAGGTCAAACCTTAGGAGTTTCAATTTGTATGCAATCAGGCAGGCCCTTGCACTACATGGTTTTGGTAAACCTGAAGGAAAAACTCAGCAGAAAAACTGATAGTGTGTATGGGGCTTATGATGTGAATTAACTCCTGAATGAGGTATGGTGACTCAAAGTGAGGATATGACTATTTTTTGATGTTAGTGTTGAGCATGGTACAGATGTGAGTTAGGTCTGAGTTGAATACCTTTTATTACGTTGAATTTTAAAATGTCTGTGGAGACTAGTGATGAATAACCTGGCCTGTGCATGCACCGGCACTAGTCTGGATGTGAAGTAGGGCGAGGTGTACGTATATATATTACGTGCCTATTTGATTACTGTATTCTTACCTCCCAACATTAGAACTTGAGAAAATAGGATTTTTATAACAGCTTACCTGTAAAATCCTTTTCTTTGAAGTACATCACGGGACATAGAGCCATAGTAACTACTATGTAGGTTATAGGCCACCTTCAGGTGATGGACACTGGCACACCCTAAGACAGGAAGTCCAGTCCCTGTATAACCCCTCCCACTACTGGGAGTACCTCAGTTTTTGTAGAAAAACAATACACGTGTATACCAGAAAGAGGGGAGGGACCTCTGTGTCCCGTGATGTACTTCAAAGAAAAGGATTTTACAGGTAAGCTAAAAATCCTATTTTCTTAATCGTACATCATGGGACACAGAGCCATAGTAATTACTATGTGGGATGTCCCAGAGCAATGCCAACTGTGGAGAGGGAGAATTAGGGCAACATGAGACTAGAGGACTTGTACTGCTGCCTGTAGCACACTATTGGCGTTTTCAGGGGGGAGGGGGGTGCAGATACCTGTATAATACAGGTATCTGCACCCACTTCCGGGACGAGATAGCCGGAGCTGGCCCGCCCATATCCGAAAATGCCCCGTTGTGTCTTGGGAAACACAGTTCCCAAGACACAACGGGGACCAACAAAGACGCGCAGTGCGACTCGCGCATGCGCAGTAGGGAACCGAGCAGTGAAGCCGCAAGCTTCACTTCCTGATTCCCTGACAGAGGATGGCGGCGGGGGCAGCCGAGAGATGAGTGATCGCTCGTCATCTTCTGCCAACATCGCTGGAACCTGGAACAGGTAAGTGTCTATTCATTAAAAGTCAGCAGCTGCAGTATTTGTAGCTGCTGACTTTTAAAAAAAAAATTTCAGGTGGGCCACCTCTTTAACTACTAGTATGGCTCTGTGTCCCGTGATGTACGATTAAGAAAGAGGGACACCCTGGGGGGGAAACATGCGATGTGTATAGCGTGCCGTGGCACCAAGTGGGCGTGGCTAAATAATGCTGAATAATGGGCTTAATGTTAAGAGGCATGCACATGCAGGTTTGGCACTAGTGGGAATTTGTGACCAGAAAAAAAAGTCCAGAGAATCTTGTCTGATAAATCCAAGGGCAGCTTTCCTCTTTTTCAGAACAGTCTGATCCCTGCTATTGGGGAACTATCAGAGAGAAAGGAAAAGGTGCTACTACCCCAAACTGTCCAAATGTCCTCCTGAGCTGTCGGGTGCAGGATAGGCAGTCGCTCAGCTGCCAACACGATAAATTGTAGAAGATGATCCGCAACTCCATACATGCTCTTAAATATCTATAAATGTATTGATAATTCATAAATGACAAATAGGTACAGCAGATGTTAACACGTTTCGGCCGTCATGACTGAAATGTGTTAACATCTGCTGTACCCATTTGTAATTTATGGATTATCAATACATTTGAAGATATTTAAGAGCATGTGTGGAGTTGCGGATCATTTTCTACTAATTGGGAACTATACATTATTTTCCATACAGTATTCCACTCATACATAGAAAGTCAAAGCTTTGCAAAAACTCACTATGTAGAGGACATGACACATCCTCAAAGTGATCATTGAGTTGCCCTCCTCAACTTTTAAGGTGTTCACAAACATTATGATTATCTACAATTATTTTTTTCATACATAATGTATTTAATAATTTGAATTGTACCTTCACGTCTGATAATCAGAGTATATGATCCGTGACAGACTGCAGAGGTTTCCTACTTCCTTTTAGTGCCAATCTCTATTACCCGGCCTTCTGAAAAGCTGCTGCTACATGTTAATGAGCCAGACTAATGCCTGCCTTTGCCGCAGTCTTGATGTGTACCAATCTCACACTCTCCTTTGAGTCCCACCTGCAAATCTTCCCATGGAGACACTAGTTCCGATAGCCTTCTCTTAGCTACTGGGATTTCCTTTCACTTCCTGTTTAGCTATGGGACAAGAAGTGAAGGCAAATCTCTCCAAAGAGAGAAAGATGGCAAAAATAAACCTTACAGAGTTTGTAAACCCCTTTACTCTACCCAAAATATAAAAAAATGTTTTGCCTATAGTTCTACTAGCTCTAGACACAACCTATTATAAGGTGATCAATCTGTCCCTGTCTCTCACAACAGGAAGTGAGGGTAAATGTCTCCAACAAAGCCCATAGAAGGGGTTCTAATTCTTCCCCACTCTATCCAAAGCTAAGAAAAACATTTTTGGCTGGACAAACACTTTGCGCTGGCCATACTCAATTTACTTACAGTGTAATTTTACAATCTGCTTTACATGGCACCAAAACTTTGTAGTGAGAGCTTAACCAAACAATGCACTTAAGGAGGGTGTGATGGCTCAACCAAATATCCCCGATACAGGCATGCTGTGTGTCTGCACAGTGTCTTGTGCTTCTGAATGACCAGGCAAAGGATGCAAAATGATCAAGCAAAAACAGATCAGCTTCTGTGCTTTGTGTGGCCAGTTTAGAACAAGAGAAGAAAGGTCGCTGGCAGGATCAACCAGGTATTTCAGACATAAGACGTACAATGCCAATTCCAAAAAGTTAGGACGATGTGAAAAATCTACATAAAAACAGAATGCATTGATTTGCTAATTTAATTAACTTATGTTATTCACAATAGAAAATAGAAACATAACAATATAAATGTTTAAACTGAGAACATTTACAATTCTGAGAAAAACATAAGGTAATTTTGAAATTGATGGCAGATAGCAGAATAAATATTGGCCTAAATTGATGAAGAATTTTTTTTGATTTTTATTATTTTTTTATTGGATATGTTTATATAGCAGAAAGTAAAAAAAAAAATGTATTTTCAAAATCTGCCTTTTTTTTATGTTTATAGCACAAAAAATAAAAAACACCAAAAGAAAGCTCTATATGTGGGAAAAAAATTACATCCATTTTATTTGGGTACAGTGCCGTACGACCGCGCAATTGTCAGTTTAAAATAACGCAGTGCCACATTGCAAAAAATGGCCTGGTCATGAAGGGGGGTAAATCTTCCAGAGGTCAAGTGGTTGAATTGGTACATTTTCTCAGTTTAAACATTTGACATGTTTCATGTTTTCCATTGTGAATCAAATATGGGTTTATGAGATTTGCAAATTATTGTATTCTGTTTTTAATGTAGATTTTACACAGTGTCCCAACTTTTTTGGAATTGGGTTTGTACATGAAAATGATAGAGACTTTGATTTTTAAAATACACAAAAATAATAATTTAGGGTTACACACTTTAAGATCCAAACAGGCAGGCCCTTGCCCTATAAATTTGTTTTTTAGATCTAAAGGAGAACAGCGCTGACCAGAGTGTTCTGGTGGGGAGCCACCCCCCGGTCAGAACACAATAGCATAGCAGGGGAGATCACTGTACTAATATCAGACAGTTAGTACAGTCGTGGCCAAAAGTTTTGAGAATGACAAAAATGTTACGTTTCACAAAGTCTGCCTCCTGAGTTTTTATGATGGCAATTTGCATACAGTGCAGAATGTTATGAAGAGTGATCAGATGAATTGCAAAGTCCCTCTTTGCCATTAAAATGAACTTAATCCCCCAAAAAATTTCCACTGCATTTGTAAAGAAGGCTTCAGGGCGCCCAAGAAAGTCCAGCAAGCGCCAGGACTGTGTCCTACAGTTGATTCAGCTGCGGGATCGGGGGACCACCAGTGCAGAGCTTGCTCAGGAATGGCAGCAGGCAGGTGTGAGTGCATTTGCATGCACCGTGAGGTGAAGACTTTTGGAGGATGGCCTGGTGTCAAGAAGTACAGCAGAAGAGCCACTTCTCCAGAAAAAACATCAGGGACAGACTGATATTCTGCAAAAGGTACAGGGATTGGACTACTGAGGACTGGGGTAAAGTAATTTTTATTGAATGAATACCGTTTCCAATTGTTTGGGGCATCTGGAAAAAACCTTGTCCAAAGAAGAAAAGGTGAGCGCTACCATTAGTCCTGTGTCATGCCAACAGTAAGGGCCCTTTCATACGGACGTGTCCGTGTACGGGCTCCGCTTTGCTCAGCGGGGGATCGCTTTCTTGATCCCGGCTGAGCAGACAGAGGACAGGTCTGTCTCTGCACACTGTGCAGGGATGGACCTGTCAGAGCGCCGCGCTCTCCTCTATGGGGGATCGGATGAAGACGGACCATAGAGTCCACCCGTGTGAAAGAGCCCTAAAACATCCTGAGACCATACATGTCTGGGGTGGGTTGCTTCTCAGCCAAGTGAGTGGGCTCACTCACAATTTTGCCTAAGAACACCGCCATGAATAAAGAATGGTACAAAAACATCCTCCAAGAGCAACTTCTCCCAACCATCCAAGAACAGTTTGGTGACCAACAATGCTTTTATGGAGCACCTTGCCATAAGGCCATAAGTAATAACTAAGTGGCTTGGGAAACAAAACAACAACATTTTGGGTCCATGGCCTGGAGACTCCTCAGACTTTAATCCCATTGAGAACTTGTGGTCAATCCTCAAGACGCAGGTGAACAAAAAAAACACTACAAATACTGACAAACTCCAAGCATTGATTATACAAGAATGGGCTTCCTAATGGGTTGAACGAAAAAAAAAAAAAACGGAGTAGTGTGTACTAGGCTTTAGGAAAGTACAGATCAACCACATCAGCACTGGTAAAGAAACAAGCTGTATTTCTTATCTTATTATTTTGTAACATAGTTAAACTTAACTGTTGCCAATGTGTGAGGAAACAGGCAGGACAGCAGACGTAACAATGGACTATCAATGAGGAAGTGAAGGAAAAGCTCAGAGATCCATCCTAAATCACACATAATATACAGACTGTGTTATCTGTCCTCCTGTTCCATAGAGCAAAGAGTCCTACTGGTAATTATTATATGGGATATTCATATATTTCATGCAATTGCATTGGTGGCCGTATTTACTGGTAGTTTTTGTAACAGACTCCAGGAAAATTTGTTGGATAGAATTGCTGAGTAGTTTATTATGACAGGATATAATAGACATAAAAATGCATGAAATCATAGAATAGTAAAACATTTTGTCCTTAATAAACAGATTTTTCCCTGCAGTGCAGACAATGCTGTTTCGCGCCACTGAAGATTTACGGTTATCCATAAAGAAAACACGTACTGAAACATATTGCTGGTCATTGCTGACCTCCTTCAAAAATTCCTAGTTGCCTGGCCATCTGTGATTTCAATAAAATAGGCAACCTGAGCTAAATAAACAGCAAATCAGGTCAGAGGTAAGTCAAAATGTGTGATCTGCATACTAGTTCCAGGCCAGGGGCTCAGAAAATAATGAAGAAATTGGATCAACATGATAACCAGCCAACCAGACATTTTGAAGAGAGACCATCAACGATAGCCTATACGTCTCTCTCAGTAGACAATTCCCTTTAATTTAAAAACACTGGCATACACTATATATTTTTTAAAGTATTAAAAATTTTTACTCCATGTAAACCTGATATTTTAGTTCTGGATGGATGCTAACAGGATAAATATCCCACTGGCTTCTGATATCTTTCAGGAATTCTGGAGGCAACATCTCTACATCTAAGTCCTAGAACACTCCATTTATTGTAGGGGGATCTTATTCCTCTTTTTTTTTATTTTTATGCAGGACACAATGTTGCAGTATAAATGAGATTCCATTGTGAAGGGTAGCTAAACTAAAAACTCCAGCTCAGAGACTTTTTTGCTGAAGTCCCGAAAAGACATAAGGAAACAATGTTAGATTCAGTCCATATATAAGGGACATATCAGTTTTGAAGGGTCTACCCATTTAACAACTCAGTTTCATGCAATATAGTTAATTTCTATCAGAAGGCAATGTGAGAATGTATATGCTGCTTTAAGTGGAACTTTAGTCAAAAAATTAAGTCCTGCTAGTTCACTTCAGGCTGGCCCCTATTGCAGGTATAGCTGTAAAACAAAATAAATGCCTATACTGTTTAAAATCCAGTAATACACTGTCTCATTCTGCTTTGCACATGCTCAGTTCCTCTCCAGTTTTAGGCACTGCCAAATTTGTAGAGACTGATCTGCTGACAGCCTTCAAGTGGGATTAATCATTCCTATTCTTTACAGCCAAGAAAGCTGCTTCAGTTTGATCTGAAACTGCCATGATGCTGCACATGTGATCATTTATGACACAGCCATTTGATGGCTTAACAGTTTAGTTGAGGACACAAGCAAATGTGACAGTTAGCAATCCTGGCATTCCAGGAATGTAACTGTTTTTTTAAACTGTTTAATTGATAGGTTTAGTTCCAACAACCTAGCTGTTCAGGGGCTCTGGGCTTCATCAAAATGGCAGCCTCCAGCAAGAAGAAACAGGAACAATGTTGGAGGCAATTTACAGCACCTACTAATTTTGGTAGCATAATAATGTGGAATGTATGTTCCTTGCTAAAAAAAAACTTTTTTTTGATCAAGTTGTTACAGGAAAAGTTCCACTGCCATTGTTTTCTTTGGAAGGAGAAGGTGTAAAAAAGGATTAGAGCCCTAAGGCAATTTCACTGCACTTCCTGTCCCAATGACCAGACAGGAAGTGAGGAAACAAAGACAGTAATACACACCTGACAGTGGTACTCAGCTTTCCCCACTCTTTTTAATTATCATGTTGATAACGTGATAAGGCTTTTACACACTTCCTGTCTCTGTGACCAAACAGGAAGAGAGTGAAAAATCCCCCATGACTACAGAAACAAAAACCTGGCAACATGTCTAACCTATATCCACTATGTGCAAACCTGAAAAAAAAAAAAAAAACATTTTGGAAGAGGAGACTCCACTAGAGCTGGTTTAGCCCTAGCCACAAAAGCCATACAAGTTACAATGACTTGGGATTTGAGGAATAATGATAGAAGAAAGAGGTGAAGTCTACAAGCTTTTGACAATGATTGGACTTGGGGCTGAAAGGACAGGTCAGAGTCTAGGATTACACCTAGTACCCTGACAGGAGGGGAGGGATTGATGGTTGCATTATTGACCTTGATGGAAAAGTCATGGAAGAGGGCATGGGCGGGAATATTATCAGCTCGGTTTTTAAGAGATTTCTTTTAAGGAAGTGGTGCGACATCCATGCTGAAATGTCAGTTAGTAAGTTAGTAATGCAAGGGGAGACTGAAGGAGTGAGGAGTAGAGATAGATTTGGGTGTCATCGGCATAAAGATGGTATTGGAAGCCGTGGGAGGTTATCAAGTGACCAAGGAAGGAGGTGTATATAGAGAAGAGAAGACGTCCAAGAACAGAGCCTTGGGGGACCCCTACAAAAAGAGGAAGTTGAGAGGAGGAGACAGAGTTGTAGGTAACACTGAAGGAGCGATGTGATAGGTAGGAGGAGAACCAGGATAGAGCAGAATCTTGGAGGAGTGGAGGTTATTGAGCAGGAGTGGGTGGTCAACAGGCCAGGTCTAGTAGTAAGAGTATGGAGTAGTGGTCATTGGTTTTAGCAGTTAGCAAATCGTTAGTGAGTTATAGTAGGGCAGTTTCTGTGGAGTGCTGGTAGCGAAAACCAGACTGTAAGTGGTCAAGAAGGTTGTTTTCAATGAGGCAGGAGCTAAGATGGTTGTAAACTAAGATTTCTAAAAGTTTTGAGATGAATGGGAGCAATGAGATGGGTCTTAAGTTGCTCAGATTGGTGAGGGCTTTTTAAGTATGGGAGTGATCTGTGCATGCTTTAGAGGGGAGGGGAAGGTGCCAGTAGAGGGGGAGAGATTAAGGATGTAAGTGATAGAATAAGAGTGTGACCATAGTAGTAGTAAGGGAACAGAATCCAGGGGACAATTGGTTAGTTGGCCATCTGAGAAAAGTTTTGTAGTAGTAGGCAGCTCTTTAAGGAAGAGCTGAAAACTGTAATATTAAAAACACACCTGTGCCTTCTATTTGCTGAGGAAGTCCTAGCACACACAGGAAAGGCACGCAGTTCCTTAAGTACATGAAGTCCCTAGAGCACCCTTCAGTCATCATAGCTGCGTAATGTGGGCTGCCCAAATCTGTGACGGATTTTGCCAACTGCAACTATGAGCACCCGTGATTAATCAGTATCCACATTATTTATATATATATATACACACACATACACACACACACATATATACATACATACATCAGTCAGTATCAACCTAAAAATCTGAATCTTACATCACAATTGTTCAAAAGTTTGGCAGACATTTGTTGGTTTCAGATTAGGGATCAGAGCTCAGTTATTGACAGCTTAGGTTTAAACTACTTAAAGTGTACATCCAGCCAAAAAAATTCTCTGCTTTTGGATAGGGTGGGACCCCTGCCAGGTTCTATCCAGGGCTCTGGTAAATTTCCCTCTACTTCCTGTCCTGCTGACAACGTTTTACCAGACAGGAAGTAATGGGTACTCGCCCAACAGCAACACAGACAGAAAAAAAATATTTTATAGAGTTAAAACCTGTTAGATTTTTATTTCTGTTCCTCACTTCCTGCCTGTTAAAACCGTTGTCCATGGGACAGGGGGCTAGAGGGAATTTCTCCAACAGTGGTCACATTTATATCAGTATTATCATTTACGCAATAATTTATTGGAATTAAACTTACCAATTTAAACAGAAATCACTAGAGCCTTTATATATATATTTTTTTTTTATGTTTTTATTTTATTTAGGAAACATGAGGAATATAAGTGTTGAATGTCATACATAAGGATGAGCCGAACACCCCGGGTTCGGTTCGAACCAGAACCTTCGAACGGACCGAAAGTTCGCGCGAATTTTCGAACCCTATACGTTATAATGGACGCGAACGTTCGAAATCAAAAGTGCTAATTACAACGGCCAATATGCATGTTAATGTCATAAAACAGGTTTGGGGACCCGGGTCCTGCCCCAGGGGACATATATCAATGCAAAAAGAACATGTCACCTCACTTTCCGTCCCAATGACAAATGTTTTTGGAAAAGTGGGGTTTTAATTGAAACAAGGATTGGTGATAAAGTATCAGTAGAGAGGAGATACCTTTTTCCCAAATTAAATCTAACAGGATAGAATTTCCCTTCCTAGGGGTAGATTTCCTCTCACTTCCTGTTTTCTCTTTCCATTTGCAAGTAGGAGTCGTTTGTAAGTTGGATGTTTGAAAGTAGGGGCCTGGCGTATATACTCTGCAGAAATTTGCCCTATTAGATGTTGGTGTAGCCACAAGACTGGTGGGCACAGGAATGGGCCCTGCTGTGAGTTAATAGATCAAGATTTGTTAATTGCATGCACCTGTTGAACAGGGCAGAAAAATTGGGGGTGGTGGTGGTGGTGGTGGAGACGGTTTTGCCACAAGACTGTAAGCTCTCACAGTTACTCTTGGTGGGCGCAGGAATGGGCCCTGCTGTGAGTTATTAGATCAAGATTTGTAATTGCAAGCACCTGATGAACAGGGCAGAAAAATTGGGCCTTTGGCGGTGGTGGTGGACGGTGTTGCCACAAGACTGTAGGCCCTCATAGTTACTCTTGGTGGGCGCAGGAATGGGCCCTGCTGTGAGTTATTAGATCAAGATTTGTAATTGCAAGCACTGATGAACAGGGCAGAAAAAATTGGGCCTTTGGCGGTGGTGGTGGACGGTGTTGCCACAAGACTGCAGGCCCTCATAGTTACTCTTGGTGGGCGCAGGAATGGGCCCTGCTGTGAACTATTAGATCAAGATTTGTAATTACCCGCCCTGTTAAACAGGGGCTGAAAAAAATTGTGCCTTAGGCACTGGTGCTGGTGCCACAACACTGCAACCCCTCACAGAGACTGTACTTGGAGCACAGCAGTCACACGTGTTGCGAAGCATTTTTTTATAAAAATTGTATGTACACGCCCCTGTTAAACAGGGGCTGAAAAATTGTGCCTTAGGCACTGGTGCTGGTGCCACAACACTGCAAAACCGGCCCTCACAGATACTGTACTTGGAGCACAGCAGTCACACGTGTTGCGAAGCATTTTTTTTAAAAAAATTGTAAGTACACGCCCCTGTTAAACAGGGGCTGAAAAATTGTGCCTTAGGCACTGGTGCTGGTGCCACAACACTGCAACCCGGCCCTCACAGATACTGTACTTGGAGCACAGCAGTCACACGTGTTGCGAAGCATTTTTTTTTAAAAAATTGTAAGTACACGCCCCTGTTAAACAGGGGCTGAAAAATTGTGCCTTAGCACTGGTGCTGGTGCCACAACACTGCAACCCGGCCCTCACAGATACTGTACTTGGAGCACAGCAGTCACACGTGTTGCGAAGCATTTTTTAAAAAAATTGTAAGTACACGCCCCTGTTAAACAGGGGCTGAAAAATTGTGCCTTAGGCACTGGTGCTGGTGCCACAACACTGCAACCCGGCCCTCACAGATACTGTACTTGGAGCACAGCAGTCACACGTGTTGCGAAGCATTTTTTTAAAAAATTGTAAGTACCCCCCGCCCCTGTTAAACAGGGGCTGAAAAATTGTGCCTTAGGCACTGGTGCTGGTGCCACAACACTGCAACACGGCCCTCACAGAGACTGTACTTGGAGCACAGCAGTCACACGTGTTGCGAAGCATTTTTTTAAAAAATTGTAAGTACACGCCCCTGTTAAACAGGGGCTGAAAAATTGTGCCTTAGGCACTGGTGTGGTGGCATGGATCATCACCCTATGATCAGTCACAAATCCTCCAGCAGCACTGAATGTGCGTTCGGAAAGAACGCTGGAGGCAGGACAGGCCAGTAGCTCAAAAAAAATTCTACACCTTCAGTCCTCTCAGAGCAGCTTTCAGAGAGGACTGAAGGTGTAGTGGGATGGAGATCCCAGCTGAGGAGGAGCAAGGAGAGGTCCGCTTAGTTCTTTGGTGTGGGTCTTTTATGTGTGCCTGCCAACGAGCTGCATGGCAGGTCGCATATGTCTGGTCATGCTTGTCGTGCCCAAGCGGCTGATGTTTTGGCCACGCGAGATACGCTTGAGACAAATATTGCAAATAGCAGTGGTGCGATCTGCTGCACTCGTCTCAAAAAAGGCCCACACCAAAGAACTTTTCTGATAACGTGCAGAGGCAGCGCCCTGCACAGGCGGAGCTCTGCGGTGTTGTACAGTTGCTGTGCTGGCCTCTACCTGGCCTCCAGGGGGGCATCCTGCCTCGTTGGATTTTATAGAGTTAAAACTCTGTGTGATGCCACTAACACACTAGAAGTCCTGTGGGTGCTTATGCAAAGAAAATAGAGGAGCTCTGTGTGATGCCACTAACACACTAGAAGTGTTAAAGAAAATAGAGGAGCTCTGTGTGATGCCACTAACACACTAGAAGTCCTGTGGGTGCTTATGCAAAGAAAATAGAGGAGCTCTGTGTGATGATTTTTAGAGGAGCTCTGTGTGATGCATTTGTGTGATGCCACTAACACACTAGAAGTCTGTGGGTGCTTATGCAAAGTTCTGTGTGATGCCACTAACACACTAGAAGTCCTGTGGGTGCTGCTGAGAAGAATATATAGGAGCTCTGTGTGATGCCACTAACACACTAGAAGTCCTATGGGTGCTTCTGCAAAGAAAATAGAGGAGCTCTGTGTGATGGGACTAACACACTTCAAGTCCTATAGGTGCTTCTGGGAACAAAATATAGCTCTGTGTGTGTGATGGGACTAACACACTTCAAGTCCTATAGGTGCTTCTGGGAAGAAAATATATAGCTCTGTGTGTGTGACTTCTGGGAAGAAAATATAGCTCTGTGTGTGTAATGGGACTAACACACTTCAAGTCCTATAGGTGCTTCTGGAACAAAATATAGCTCTGTGTGTGTGATGGGACTAACACACTTCAAGTCCTATAGGTGCTTCTGGGAACAAAATATAGCTCTGTGTGTGTGATGGGACTAACACACTTCAAGTCCTATAGGTGCTTCTGGGAAACAAAATATAGCTCTGTGTGTGTGATGGGACTAACACACTTCAAGTCCTATAGGTGCTTCTGGGAACAAAATATAGCTCTGTGTGTGTGATGGGACTAACACACTTCAAGTCCTATAGGTGCTTCTGGGAACAAAATATAGCTCTGTGTGTGTGATGGGACTAACACACTTCAAGTCCTATAGGTGCTTCTGGAACAAAATATAGCTCTGTGTGTGTAATGGGACTAACACACACTTCAAGTCCTATAGGTGCTTCTGGGAACAAAATATAGCTCTGTGTGTGTGTAATGGGACTAACACACTTCAAGTCCTATAGTGCTTCTGGGAACAAAATATAGCTCTGTGTGTGTGATGGGACTAACACACTTCAAGTCCTATAGGGTCCTACATGGGACTAACACACTTCAAGGGGGCTCTGTGTGTGTGATGGGACTAACACACTTCAAGTCCAGTCCTATAGGTGCTTCTGGGAGGGACTAACACACTTATAGGTGCTTCTGGGAAGAAAATATAGCTCTGTGTGTGTAATGGGACTAACACACTTCAAGTCCTATAGGTGCTTCTGGAAGAAAATATAGCTCTGTGTGTGTAATGGGACTAACACACTTCAAGTCCTATAGGTGCCTCTGGGAACAAAATATAGCTCTGTGTGTGTGATGGGACTAACACACTTCAAGTCCTATAGGTGCTTCTGGGAAAAAATATAGCTCTGTGGGGAACAAAATCAACACATTTTCAAGTCCTATAGGTGCTTCTGGGAAGAAAATATAGCTCTGTGTGTGTAATGGGACTAACACACTTCAAGTATGCTTCTGGGATAGCTCATTTATATAGCTCTGTGTGTGTGATGGGACTAACACACTTCAATAGGTGCCTCTGGGAATTTCTGTGTGTGTGATGGGACTAACACACTGGAACAAAATATAAATGGGACTACCAAGTTATAAACAAAATATAGAAATCCTGCCACTACAAGAGCTTTATCTTTTTTTTTTTGGTATTATAGGAAACATGAGGAATATAAAGTCCTATAGTTCTGAATGTCTGCACGAACACACTACATATCAATCAAAATGTTTTTGCCACGAGCACACACAAGCCCCTCTTTCTCAATCAATCTTTGTAATCCTTCTCTGTAAGTGATCTGTAAAAACAGCATGTGACCGGCGCAGTGGCGGCGTTTTATGAGATACAGCCCCTTCAATTACATTGACTTATCAATTGGCCAGGTTAAAAAAATGCACTGCGTCGGCCGCGCCGGCCGCAATTGCGGGGCCGCTCGCATACACGAACAAAAAATTGCTAGCACTGATGCGAACGTGGGTTCAAAATCCCAAGTCAAATTATAGTAAATCATATCTGTAAAAGATCTGTTGAGATACCTTCATTACATACAAAAGAAAAAAAATACAGCCTTTATCTAAATCAATTTTAGTGAGCCCTTAATTAATTTCAACTCTGTCAAGCAAATTGACTACGGATGACTTTTGTAGATCATTTCTGATCAAACATCTGTGTTTGTGTCAGAGAACCAATCATGAATAAAATTGAACAAATGATTGTTTCGACAGATTGTATGGTTTTAAAAATGATAGATCATATATTTGATTAATTTTTGTTCGACTGCATTTTAATCGAATTGTGTGGAATAATAAAATGCGTGTTGCATAATGAATCACTTGTTTGCAATCATTCATTTTTAAATCAAATCACAAATTGCTACATGCATTGCCACCCTAATGTAGCCTAGAAAGTGGTAAACACCCAACAGGTTATCCAGCCCTTCTCTACTCTATTACACTAAATAATTGGTACATACAGGGGGAATTTAATTTCAATATAAAAAGTGTATGCGACCATCATCACACTACAGAAGACAAAATTAAAAACTTTACAAACGTAAGGATACATGCAATGTTTAATTTCCAGTGAACAGAGATTTTCCCGTGTTGACAAGTGCTTAAAATTTATTACAAAATTGAAATTTTCTCAAGAACGCTTTCTCAAAAAGCGGCTAATCTAATGATGATACTATGAGAATAATCTCAGCCATAATTAAACATATCATCCGAAATACATAAACTGATAATGTGAAAAAAAAAAAAAAGAGAAAAAGACAAATTACCTTTGGATTTATTGCAAGGAGAAGCGCTTTTTGTCACAGCGATTTCCCTCCTCTTATCGGAACGTCACTTCAGCAGTTGTTACTCATCTTTTCTTGAAGTCTGAACACAATTCTTAGATTCACAACAGACATCCCCATGGAGCGGAATAAAATCCAAGTCCTGTGCAATACAGCTCAAGTTTGCATTTTGACAACTAACATGACTAAAAACCCCTGGTATCTTATTATAAAATCACTATATAAAAAATGTCAGTTTAAATAAATAAACTGATGTAATTATTTAAAGATTACAGATCATTTCTCTTTGAAGCTCTATTTGCAGTCACAGCCAAATCCCTTTGGATTCTGATGTTCTTCAAAAAGGAGTTTCCCTTTCTGTCCCAGCCCTGGAAAGGCTGCCTGTGTGAAATCCAGTTTCCTTTGTTTTAACAAATTTCAAGCCCTCCCTTTCTTCCTGGGGTCAGATAAGATGAATATAACTCACGTATCATAATACATCACCATTCAGTAAAGTAAGAACGTTTTTTGTTAATTTTGCATTTTACAACCTGAATTGAGCAGCACAGGACTTGTTGCATACAATGTTTATTCTCACTTTACATGCAAAGTCTCCCAACACTTTGCTAATGACAGTAAATGTTGTGAGTCTCATTTGTACAAACTTGTAGAAAAAAAAAAAGAGTTTCCTGTTATAACCAACAGACTACAGTTGTCATTTTTAAAGTCCAGGTCAGAAGATAAAAGTGAACAAAATCACTGACACTATGGGCAGTGCCCCAATTATCTTTATAGAGAAAACCCCTTTCAAAATCATCCCCATCAACGAATCAATTTTTACTAAGATAATGAAATTTTTGTTGCAAAGTTTATTTTTATTTTTTTGACAGGCCGATTACAAAAGGTAAGCTTATCTGCCATTGAGGGTGCAGCCCTGTCAGAAACGAACATTTATTTCAAAATTGGCCTTTTCACTGACAATAAAACTTACTTCCTGTAGTTAACTTAAAACAGCTAAACTCAGAATGAACAGGCTGCATGTAATCTTATTTAAGAACAGCTAACATACTATTGTTGGCCCTCTTACTGCAGTTTTCTCCATCTCTCTTCTTTGACTGTGGTAGTGTAAATCACTTGATATGAGAGCATATGTTGACTGTTGTTGAAAGCACAAATAAGTGAAAACACACATCAACTGCTCTCATGCTAAGCTTTTACAATCTTCTTAGTGTGTGTGTTTTTTTTTATTTTTTTTATTCTTTTTATTGATTTTGCACACAATGTTACAAAAAATGTCTGTGACGCTATCACCTGGTGATCATGCCAGTAAGTACTATGTTTTTCAAAAGATATGAAATCTGCTCAATCTGGGAGAGCCCACGGGGTGTCTGCCAAATGGTACTGCCTTGAAAAGAGGCCATCATCCGAGGGCAAAGAGTTAGTAGTTTATCTTGAAAACAAGAATGTGTCTAGGAGAAGATTAAGATGTTCCAGCACTGACTTTAAGTGTTCAGGATGCAACAGAATATTTTAAAGGTTTGGATGGTCTACAACAAATTGGCAGTCAGTATTTTTGCTGTCTCTTCCCTCAACGGGAGGTCATCCAAGTATAGTTCAATAGGAATAACCTGGGAGCATAATAAGTCTAGCCTGAGAGTCAATACCTTGATGAAAACTATGGGTGAGGATAACAGGCCAAATGGGAGGGCTACAAGCTGGTAGTGTTGTGCTCCACAGCAAAATGGAGGTAGCATTGAACTGGAAAGATGGTGTCATGCAATTATCACTAGTGTTGACAGAGACTATAGAGTCTCTCTGATAGATTCCATGTGGCATTCTGGGACCAGAATGAAGACAGTTAAAGCCTTCAGTTCCTACATGGGGTGGATGCCCCCTTTTGGTTTGAGGGCAGTGAAAAATTTGGAGTAGTAACTCCAAAACCATTCTGCATGCTGCAATGTCAATGCCACTTTGGTGCAAGAGATCTGCACCTGGGAGGGGCAGAAAGCGTGTAGCTCCTAAAAAACATTTATTTTACCATGGCATTCAAAATGCTTTATGAACAGGTGTCTGCAAAGTCAAACAAATGTCTCCCCACCTTGAAAAGTGGAGGCATCCCTTCATTCTGGAGAGTATTGTCTGGAGCTTTGAGATTTAAGTGAAAAAAAAAAAAAAAAACTGCAGGAAAATAATAATAATTCAATGGAGAAGGAGAATAAGGAACAAAAAGTGAACCTTGAGAGGTGGTTTTAAACTGACTACATCTGCAGATCGAAGTTTGTTCCTTTGATCTGTACATGAATACACAGAAAGATACAAAAAGAAACAATGTTTCTTTTTAGCTTTCCGTTTCAGCAGCTGAGCAACATTGCTGATAAACATTGCCCATTGCTCATTTACACTTCAGCTGTCAACAGCCCCACTGACAGCTGAATGAGTCATCGGTTGTTAGGGACATGGCAGCCCCGCTCCTTAACAACCGATATATGCCATTTATTATTTTAATTTTTTACATTTCAGCTGGCAGTGGGGAAATCCCACTGGGAGCTGCAAGAATCGAGCCTGAAAGTATCGGTTTCAGGTATCGGAGCATTTGCATGCAAATGTTTAGTATCGGTACCGATATTGGTATCATTGCAACCCTAGAAAACAATTAGTCAAAAATGCAAAAACATTTGTCAATAGAGAAATAAAGTCCATCCTCTTAGGACACTTGCAAAAACACTGAAGCATTACATGAGTGGAAAGGGTTATACATGGAAGGCCAATGGTTTTTATATTTGTCAGTGTCTATTTCCTGTTGAAGGTGCTAGTTTAACCCAATTTTTTCTGAATAACCAATTCCTGTGTCCCTTAATGAACAAGAAAGAAAAATAGATTTTGGAGAAGCCGGGCTTTAAAGCAGGGGTCTTCAAACTACGGCCCTCCAGTTGTTCAGGAACTACAATTCCCATCATACCTAGTCATGTCTGTGAATGTCAGAGTTTTACAATGCCTCATGGGATGTGTAGTTCTGCAACAGCTGGAAGGCCATAGTTTGAGGATCCCTGCTTTAAAGGGTAACTAAGCCCAATATATATATTATATTATATATACACATACACACACACACACACACACACACATATACATACACATATATATATATATATATATATATATATATATATATATTTAAATAAAATGCAGTTTACCAGTCTTTTGATGTTGTGGCCGCATTCGTTTTCTCCTTGTCATTGTCTTTTACAGGACAATGACCCCAAACACACAGCTAAAGCAACACTTGAGTGGTTTAAGAGGAAACATGTAAATGTGTTGGAATGGCCTAGTCAAAGCTCGGACCTCAATCCAATAGAAAATCTGTGGTCAGACTTAAAGATTGCTGTTCACAAGCGCAAACAATCCAACTTGAAGGAGCTGGAGCAGTTTTGCAAGGAGGAATGGGCAAAAATCTGTGGTAAGATGTGGCAAGCTCATAGAGACTTATCCAAAGTGACTTGGAGCTGTGATAGCCACAAAAGGTGGCTCTACAAAGTATTGACTTTAAGGCCCCTTTCACACTGGGGCGTGAGCGGCGTCGGCAGTAAAGCAGCGCTATATTTAGCGCTGCTTTACCGTCGTTTTAGCCGCGGTATTCGGCTGCTAGCGGCCGAAAAAGGGCCGAAAAAGGGTTAACTACCTGAGATCCGCGCTATAGCCAAATGGCGGCTACAGCGCAGATCTATTGTGCCGGGACGACGTCTATTGACGTCACCCTGGCCACGAGCTGCCTGCGCGCCCCCTGAAGGGCGCGCGCGGCGCGCTCTGTGATCAGCGAGTCTGTGAGACTCGCTGGATCACAGATCCGAGTAAGGGGTCGATCCCGACCCCTTACCACGTGATCAGCGGTCAGCCAATGACAGCTGATCATGTGATAATAACAGAGCCGGTAATCGGCTTTTTTTCCTCCTCGTGCTGACAGCGCGAGGAGAAAAAAAAAAAAGCCGATCACCGGCAGCAGTGAGAGGGACATCAGTCCCTCTCACTGCAATGTGCCCAATCCATTGTGCCCACCTTTGCCCCATTAAAGTGCTGCCTACCAGTGCCCACAGTGCCATCTCTCAGTGCCCACAGTGCCATCTCTTAGTGCCCACAGTGCCAGTGCTGCACATCAGTGTCACCTGCCAGTGCCACCTATCAGTGCCCATCAGTGCCACCCATCCGTTCTACCCATCCGTGCAACCCATCCGTGCAACCCATCCGTGCAACCCATCCGTGCCATCTTTGCTGTCCCCATCAGTACCGACTTATTTGTCCCCACCAGTGCAGCCTATCAGTGCCCACCAGTGCAGCCTATCAGTGCCCACCAGTGCAGCCTATCAGTGCCCACCAGTGCAGCCTATCAGTGCCCACCAGTGCAGCCTATCAGTGCCCACCTGTGCCGCCTCATCAGCGCATATCAATGAAGCAGAAAAATTACCTGTTTGCAAAATTTTATAACAAACTATTAAACATGATTTTTATTTTTTTTTTATTTTTAATTCTCCATCTTTTTTTGTTTGTTTAGCAAAAAATAAAAACCCCAGCTGTGATTAAATACCACCAAAAGAAAGCTCTATTTGTGGGAAAAAAAATGATAAAAATTTCATTCGGGTACAGTGTTGTATGACCGCGCAATTGTCATTCAAAGTGCATCAGCGCCAAAAGCTGAAAATTGGTCTGGTCACGAGGGGGGTTTAAGTGCAAAGTAATCAGGTGGTTAAAGCCCCGGTATTGCCGCGGTATTACCGTGGTGTCCCATTGATTTCAATGGGTAGGAGCAGTATAGGAGCGGTGAATACACCGCTCCTTCACCACTCCAAAGATGCTGCTAGCAGGACTTTTTTGACCTTCCTGCTAGCGCACCGCTCCAGTGTGTAAGCCCTCCGGCTTTCACACTGGAGTGAATGGGGCCGAATTTTTTCAGGCGCTGTACAGGCGCTATTTTTAGCGCTGTAGCGCCTGAAAAACGCCCAGTGTGAAAGGGGCCTAAGGGATGAATAGTTCTGCACTTTGACTTTTTCAGTTATTTTGTCCTATTTGTTGTTTGCTTCACAATAAAAAAAAAAAAAAACATCTTCAAAGTTATGGGCGTGTTCTGTAAATTAAATGATGCAAATACTCAAACAATCCATGTTAATTCCAGGTTGTGAGCCAACAAAACACGAAAAAAGGCAAGGGGGGTAAATACTTTTGCAGGGCACTGTATGTACCGACAACAGTGTGTACAGCGTGTGCAGGAAAGGATATCTATGCCTAGCCTGCCAGACACACGTTCGAAGCCACGTTCCGGATGCTGGTCTGGAAGTGATGTCACATGGGACCCAGAAGTGACGGACCCCTGCTCCGATGTACGTTTCACCAAGATGGATTCTTCATAAAGTGAACGTCCTGTAGATGCCATCTTGGTGAAATCTACGTTGAAGCGGGGGTCCGTCACTACACTATACAATGAAAATTTTTTCCTCTAATTTGATACTTTATCACACATGATTTTGTAAATATATGTGAGCGCCAATCCTTTATAATCTTTTTTTTTTTTTTTATCCAAAGAATTTTTTTTTTTATCAAATGTAAATACGTACAGCCCATAACATTATAACTAGCCAAATATTCTCCTTAGTAAACAAACACAGCAAGAATAACAGTTCAATACCCATAGTGGGTTTCAAGAGGGTACCATCCCATACAAATTGGTTCATCAAGTCCAAAACCCTTATTATAACACAATACAAATGCAATGCAATCAATTCCTTTTGAGGCTTATAAATCTTCTCTTAGGCCCCTTTCACACCGGGGCGTTTTTCATGCGGTGCAGCGCTAAAAATAGCGCCTGTTCACCGCACAAAAAAAGTCCTGCTAGCAAGTTAAAAGAAAAGCCTAAATAAAAGGAAAACAATGTAGCCCACTTTTATACAGACTGGTAAACTGCAATATTTAAAAATTTGTAGCTTTTGGTTTTAGATGCACTTTAAAAAAAAAAAAAAAAAAAAAAAATAAAAAAAAAATATATATATATATATATATATATATATATATATATATATATATATATATATATATATATATATATATATAAAAACTGCACATCCACTGAGCATGAAAAACACAGCGATAGCTCTTCTCCACCTGTCACGGGAACTTGGGATAGAAGAGGATCGAATACCAAAAATGTTGCCTGTAAAGTTGTCCTTTTAACCTTACTCCTAGATGGCATTCATATAAAACAAAATACTTCCATGCACATGTATAAGTCAAATGGTATAGTGTTGTATACTGGGAAATTCCAACTTTGCAACAAGAGAAATCTTATTAAGGTAAATAAATGTAAAAAATTTATCTATTCTTCTAAGAAAGAAAAGCATGAAAGGACACAAACTTTTACCGAACACGTTGAGTACATACAATTCCATTTATTACAATTTAAGAACTACTAAATGGTCTCAACCAAAAACCCCACAATGTCCAAAACATAAAAGGAAATATTCATTAAAAAAATAATACAATAATCATTTTGTTTGTTCTATATGCTGATGGAAAGTAATCAGATTGTTGGAAAATTCTGACTGTATTATAAACACAATGCAATGTCCATCAGCTCCCAAATGATATAATAAATCACACACTGTAAATCATACCTCTCAGGTTTACATAATAAAACGTATACTTCTGTTTATAAAAATAAGTTACTGTCATGATTTTACTGCTCTGCATTGAACAAAATAGTTTTACTTTCTTGATTAACACAGTAATGGATTTTATACAGAAAACGAAAATAAAACAAACAATGAATTCAAGGGTGAGGTCAGATGTGCATCCGGACCGGTGCTGTTTTTGCAAATGAAAAGCTTTCTAAACTCCTTAGTTTAAAAAGAAACTGCCATCTTGTACATTCAGAGCATGACAGTTTTTTTTTTAACTAGCCCCCCCCCCCCCCCCAGCCAGTTACTCAGCTAGGAATTTGTCCCTTGTCACCCCGGTGTCTGTTACAGCTGGTGTCAGGCACTAAATGGAGCAGTGACATAACTCCCTTAATTATGTGACAGTGCTCGGGCCTAGCGATTGGCTGGTAGACCTGATTAATGTCACATGGGAGAAGTTCAAACGCTTCATTGAACCCAGGTATTGTCACAGGCAGGAGCAGCAAGGTAGTGCTGGCAAGGGTAGTAATAAGGGGTTAAGGGGGTTCCAAAGACACTGTCACTTTGCCTTGAATGGGTAACTTCTTTTTAACATATACAGGTCATAAGAAAAATATGAGCTCTGCCATTGCACTTGGTAAGCGCTAGCTCTACTGTGCCTGTAGTTGCAGGCATAGTAGAGCAATTCATCTTTAGGCTTACACAGAAATGGCACTAAAATTATTCAAGACATTTTCTTCCTGCTCCCCCCACCCAGCAGCCTTTTTCCATTCTAATCTCTGATGTAAACGCAGGAGCTTTGGGAGGGAAAACTGCTTGGAGAACTTGAACAAATGCAGTGAACATTTGAGGATGAATTGCTCCACAATATCTGCAGCCACAGAGATCAGTATGGTCTTGTTTTAAAGTTAATTTATGGCTTGTTAAAACTCAACTTTGGACACAAGAAAAACAAAAAATACCCTTGAAGTTGCCACCTCACACACATACACTTCAAGGGTCAAATGCTCCTTAAAGTGGTTGTAAAGCCTAAAAAAAAAAAAAAAAAAACATTTTATACCTTAATGCATTCCTTGTATTAAGGTAAAAATATTTAGGTGTCAGCATTCCCCCTCACCCCCTCCTTTACTTACCTGAGCCTTCATTCGATCCAGCGTCATCTGTAGCTCTTTCCTCCCCTCACTTCAGGGTCTCGCTGGCTTTGCTGGGGTACCAGGAGCCATTGGCTCCCAGTGCTGTCAATCAAAGCCAGTGACGAGGGAGTGGGGGGCGGGGCCGAGTCCCGCTGTCTGTGTCAAACGACGCAGCAGCAGGGCTTGGATGCCACTTCCCATGGGGGCACTGGACAGAGGGGAGGGGCCAGGAGCGCCGGCGGGGGACCCGAATAGAAGAGATTCACGGCCCTTCTGTGCAATTCCATTGCACAGAGCAGATAAGCATAGAGATTTTGATTTTGATGTTTGTTATTTTATTTTTTTATTTACCTTTACAATCACTAACTCTAGGGGGGTTTAAGAGAGGCTGTATTACTTAACTGACCCTCCACATCAGCAGGTTCCTTCAATTTTTGTAATCACTTTGCACCTTCTGTAAGGTGACCATGGTCTCACTCCTTCCTCCACCATGAACAATGCAGCACCAGAGCCAGCCGTAGCGGGGAGTCCAGTAATTAATTGTGCCTGTTCTGTAATCCCCTTGACTTAATGAGCATTTTACTGTTTCAGTGCAGGGGTTCAGTGCACGGGTTTTTTCTGTTCTGCTCATAGTTGTGCTTTAACAATATGTAAATACTTAAATGTAGACAGTCTGGCCACAGATTTGCGTTAAGGTGATTCTAATATAAAATCAATTCCATCCTCCTTTCCCCACCAAACTCGGCATTCAATAAACATTTACAAATCTGGATTTCTGAGGATTGATATTCTATAGTGACTCAACAAGCAACTGCTGAGTTATTACTGAGTTATAATTAATGGCTTAGTGACTTAGCTACTCGCTGCAAGAGAAATCTGGTCACTACATTGGTAAACCTGGCAGATTTTGCTACTGCACAGAGATACTCTAGGCTTATATGGTGCAGTCATACTGGGAATACAGTGTGCATTAGGTTGCTGATACAGCGTTTTATTTTATTTTTTTGTAAAGTAAGGCTGACCATACATTATACAATTTTCTTGTACAATTTTTCATTCGATTTACCAAAACCATATAATATGAGGTCAATCCTAATCACTTTCAATTTGTATGCAATCAGGCAGGCCCTTGCACTACATAGTTGAAGGTAAATCTAAAGTAAATTGAACAAGAAAATAGTATAATGTATGACCAACGTAAGGAAAGGTTAGACTATACCCCGGTCAGTTTATGTGTGTTGTCTGTGTCCCACTGGGTAAACGTCTCTTCATTTCCTATCCTGGAGATACACCAGAAAGTGGGGAATAAAGTTAAATTGATTTGTGCATAATAAAAGTCGCAAATCAAATTCAACGTTTTGAAACCACACAGGGTTCCTTCAGCAAGGCAAAATGACCCTCGATAGCTGGTTCTGAAACGTTGCGTGTAATTTGCAACTTCCATTAAGCACGAATAAAAGAATACAAAACTGGTGTGCTGTGGATGTACATGTGATTAAACATGGTGCCACCCATTTGATTCCACAACATCCTGAACACAAGGTTGAATGCCGACATGGTGTGGGCTTGAAGATATCCCAAAAGACCAATTGGAAGATTTCAAATTACATCATATTCCAAAAGCTTTTAGTTGTAACTGGTTTCCTTATGAATGACAATGATCACTGGGAGAAATTTAAAAATGAATCTCGACAGTAAGAACACAGACAGGAACAAAAACGTGATAGAGGTCCTAAATGTTCCCCATTCTTACCTATATATCATTGTTCCATGAATATTCTAATTATTATGCTTCACTAAATGAAGCGGTAAATACAGTTATTGGTTTAGGGAGCATAATGGGAAATGATTGTGTATAACATGGGTTTTTGCAGACATGTCTATGCAGCAATACTTAGGGACACCACCTCCTTGTTTTCTGCAGGGCTAAGAGCGGCAATCTTACTGTATCTGGACGGATGGAATTAATCTTACCAATTAACAGAACATATTTTTTAAGTTTTAATTTGCAGAGGCGTGGTTCCCTCTGCATTGCTGCATTGAGAGGCTTCATGCATTAAAGGAGAAGTTCCAGCTAAAAAAAATATAAAGAGGCATTAAAATGTAGGCTCGCCTGCAGGCCAGCAATCTATTAAAGGGTATATGCCAAGCATTTCCTTCTGCAGGTGCTGCAGGCCTCTGTCAGACGCCTGAGTGTGAGAAGATGCCATGCACATTACTATGGGTATATCTTCACATTAGCACCAGCTGCTGCAGTAACCAGAGGGGCAAGTGCTTGGTACATAAGCCAAATATTCATCTACATAGTGACAAGTGGATCATATTCACTACAAAAACACAAACAGCACTAAAGGTGGGATATGTAGCTCCATGGTGCCAATCAGTTAATATGCCAATTCTATTTAGGTGTGCAGACCAAAGTTCCAGGAGTTTGGTAATGCACATAGATGGAGATGACATTTACAAAAACACAAACTCCATTGCCTTGAGGCGTGTCACATCTTAGCAGCAAAAGTCCTGGGATTACCTTCAAGTGAATGGAGAATTTCCACATTGTTGTGTACAGATGTAAATAACAGATATTTGTTAGGCATATTCTTGTAGAGATTAAGCAAACTGCAATAACCCTTGGGTTCAAAATACAATACAATCTTCAACCTCTAAGGGCTTGTAAACACTGCTGCTATGCCTAAAAAGTATAAACCAGTAAATTGGACAATGATAGACAAAGAGTACACACCTTGCCAACACAGTCAGTGAAATTCTCATCCCTCCACTGGCTCTGGGTGACAACAGTGCAGCCGCCCGCCCTGCCATCCCTATGGGGCCAGTTACGCAGTCTAATTAAACATTCAGGCTTCAAACTTTATGCATCTGAAAACGCATGGGGTATTCCTTGTGACTGTGCAGTCCCCTTTTATATATGCTCACGCTATTTTAAATATGCACTATCCCGGACATTTACAGAATTGTATACATTCTAAATGCAGGCTTTTGGAAGCAGGGAGGTTGAACAGCACCGAGTGACTGGACAGAAGATCTATCCTTATAAGGCTTACCCAAAGCCCTGCTGAATCTGGCCATACACTTTCCATATACTAATGAAATATGAAGGCTAGGTAAGGCAACTGTAATCCACAGATTTGTACCCCAATGTTTGGGGTTAAAAAATCTACTCAAGGCAAAAGTGTCTAAAGCAGCATATTGGATAGTTAACGGTTAGTAGCGTGGCTAAATGTAGGGTAAATTCAGACTGTGTTTGGGATGGAACCCGCTGCAAGGCTGATCAGTGGGATCTACTGTAATCTTTGATAGTTAAAAAATTGCTAATTTATGTCTTATATTATCTTGCTAGTAACCATATCAATGAGTAATCATGATTAGTTTGCACAGTCAAAAGCTGTACAGTGCCCATACTTGTCCACCTAGATACCATGACTTTGGTAGCAGCCATCTGTATTTTTCAGACAGGCTATTGAGTAATACCCAACAAGCAATTAACTATCAAAGGATGTCTGAATGTCAGACTTAAGCAGCCTGGGTCTTCTGCATTTCATGGCAGAAGATATTGGAAAAGGTAATGCCACTGACTGCTGATTACACGATTAATGGGTCACATTAGCCAAGGATAGATATTACCTTGCTGTATGGGAAACCATATAAGTAGAGAACACATACAGTTCCAGTGTTTGTCAAATGCGGACATGGCTTATCTTTACAGGCAGTGGCACGAGGAGAGATCACGATCATATGCGGGTCTGCCTGGTGGGAGAATGTGCTAATTCCAGTGATGGGGCCATGAAGCAGCCAAAACTCAGCATGTGGCTACAACCCATTGTGACCAATTTGCAGAATACCATATCCACACTGGGTCCTCCCTACAAGATCTAATTCAGGATACCACTGATGGGGAGTAGTTGCTGGACGGCACTGTTCATTGACAACCATTTAGCTAAACAGTATTTGTAAAACAATAATAGTAAATTAAAAAAGGTACACAACTGACCAAAGCCTGGAACCAGTGCAAGAAGTTGTAAGCATTTTAACGAGCTAATAGATATAGCTGCCATTATACAAGCCCAGACATGATGCAATACATACGGTTTTAAAGTAACCATAATACCTAATAATTGGCATTGTTATGCTGTTTCAGCCCAACACTTGGGCTGGTTTATAAAACGTGGAAAAATGTTAAATTCTCTGTTGTCTAACCAATCAGATTGGAGACAGTATTGTTCCAGTGCAATTTTGAAAGGGACAGCTGTAAACAGACTGCCTTTTATTTCTCCCATCTTTCCTCAGTTTTTCTAAGAATCAGCCTGTTATTTTAGATGCCAAAAGCAACACAAAACAACCAAAAAAATGAAAACACTACCTAAATGCAGCATTTTTAGTGTCCATGAGATGAAGAAGCCTCCGATAAGTTGGGGACAGATAAATAAATATGCACTGCACAAATTCATTGGATCTTAGAGATTCACATTGCACTCAACCCAGAATGTCAGCCATGTACAATAAGGCAAAATACTTTGTAACCAAAGTAAACAAAGAGGATCCCAGAGTATTCAAGCCACAATACACTGTGTCTGTGGGCAACAAGTTAAATACATCCACAACCGGTTTCTCAAGAGAAAACAAGTTCATGTCATCAGTTTAGTCCAAATGATGAATCCATCTTCCATCCTCAAGTCTGCGTCTGCCACACAATTAGATGGCTTCTTTCTGATCGTCTGCATCTGGGGTTTGCCATTAGGAGGTCCCCATAACCCTCATCCGTGTCTCCAGTTTCATCACCTGAACACAATGGAATAAATATATATATTAAACAGGGGTGTAACCAGTAATACTTAGCTACATCTATTCTGTCTATCCATCTAATCTGTCAACTGTGAATAATCTATTTCTAAAAATAAGACCTGCAATTCTGGGTATAAGGGGCCTGTGTATACAGGGTTTCATTTCACAATAGAACAATTTTTTCTTTCCACACAACGCAATAGTAATACAAAAACAACTCTAGAAATTAATTATGATGTGGAACTTGCAGAAAACAAGACTCTTATGCTGCATGGTTGTGTCGTGTCTCTGGGGGGGGGGTTCAAGGACATTAATAAAAATCAAATTTTGTATTTTGTGATACAGTGCATCCGGAAAGTATTCACAGCGCTTTACATTTTCCACGTTTTGTTAATTTTACAGCCTTATTCGAAAATAGATTAAATTCAAAATTTTCCTCAAAATTCTACAAACAATACCCCATATGAACAACGTGAAAGAAGTTGGTTTGAAATCTTTGCAAGTTTATTAAAAATAAAAAAAATAAAAACAAAATCTCATGTACCCAAGTATCCACAGCTTTTGCTCAAAACTTTGTTGAAGCACCTTTGGCACTGATCACAGCCTCAAGTCTTTAAGAGTATGATGCTACAAGCGTGGCACGCCTATTTTTGGGCAGTTTTTCCCATTCTTCTTAGCAGGACCTCTCAAGCTCCATCAGGTTGGATCGGGAGCATCGGTGCACGGCCATTTTCCGATCTCTCTAGAGATGTTCAATTGGGTTCAAGTCTGGGCTCTGGCTGGGCCACTTAAGGACATTCACAGAGTTATCCCGTAGCCACTCCTTTGTTATCTTGGCTGTGTGCTTAGGGTCCTTGTCCTGTTGAAAGATGAATCTTTGCCCCAGTCTGATATCCAGAGCGCTCTGGAGCAGGTTTTCATCAAGGATGTCTCTGTACATTGCTGCATTCATCCTGCTCTCGATCCTGACTAGTCTCCTAGTTCCTACCGCTGAAAACATCCCCACAGAATGATGCTGCCACCACCATGCTTCACTGTAGGGATGGTATTGGCCAGGTGACGAGTGGTGCTTGGTTTCCTCCAGACTTGATGCTTACCATTCAGGACAAAGAGTTCAATCTTTGTTTCATCAGACCAGAGAATTTTGTTTCTCATGGTCAGAGTCCTTCAGGTGCCTTTGGCAAACTCCAGGCGGCCTGTCATGTGCCTTTTACCAAAGAGTGGCTTCCGTCTGGCCACTATACCATACAGGCCTGATTGGTGGAGTGCTGCAGAGATATTTTTTCTTTTGGAAGGTTCTCTTCACTTCACAGAGAAAAGCTGGAGCTCTGTCAAGAGTGACCATCGGTAACCTCCCTGACTAAGGCCTTTCTCCCCTGATCGCTCAGTTTGGCCCTTCTCCCCTGATTGCTCAGTTTGGCCCTTCTCCCCTGATTGCTCAGTTTGGCCCTTCTCCCCTGATTGCTCAGTTTGGCCCTTCTCCCCTGATTGCTCAGTTTGGCCCTTCTCCCCCGATCGCTCGGTTTGGCCAGGCGGCCCATCTCTAGGAAGAGTCCAAATCATTTCCAACTGAATTTACTACCGGTGGACTCCAATCAAGTTGTAGAAACTACTCAAGCATAGATGTGTGTGCAGCGTATTACATACACACACTATATAAAAAAGAAAAAACACACACTATTATAAATAAATGTAAACAAACATTTTAAAATGTATTAAAACCTGGACGGTGTTAGTAGGGCAGTGGATGCCGTCAGACAGTAGGGCAGTGGACACTGCCAGTAGTTTTCTATTTTATTATTGTTTTTTTTTTTTTTAGGAGCCCCTTTAGGAGGCTTTGATGAAATATCAGGGGTTTAGACCCCTAATGTCTCATGTTGAGACAGAGAAAGGGACTGCCAGACAAAGATATCCCAGTCCCTTTCTCTGCAGCTGCACTGAACAGTGAATGAATAGGAAGTGCTCTGTGCTGAGCGGCTTCCTGTTCATTCACAAGCTGAAGCATAGTAAACAGTTTACTATACTTCAGTTATAAATGAACATGGTGAGTGATTGGTATTGGAAAAAAAAAAAAAACGTACAGGGACAGTAGTGGCAGCAGGGGTAGTATATACTGGTACAGATTCACTGTATTTTTCATTTCCAGCCACCGAATGTCGGAGGATAAGCAGACTTTAAGTGGCTGCAGGAGGAAAATACAGATCAGATCCCGTAAACGCCTCCCCTCCTGTCCAGGTTCCGGGAGTCGGCAAGGAAGGATTATGGTCTATCCATCACTTGCCCATGATCGACAAGTAGATTGTGATCAATGGGTTGCCGTCCCTGGATTAGGGTTTGCCCAGGCATGCCTATGATCCCAGGGATGATCAGTGGAAACAGGATGCACCTCAGCTCAATTTTGAGTGTCATGGCAAAGGCTGTAAATACTTATGTACATGTGATTTTTTTTTTGTGTTTTATTTTTAATAAATTTGCATAGATTTCAAACAAACTTCTTTCACGTCATCATTATGGGGTATTGTTTGTAGAATTTTGAGGAAAATAATGAGTTTAATTCATTTTGGAATAAGGCTGTAACATAACAAAATGGAAAAAGTGAAGCAATGTGAATACTTTCTGTATACACTGTAAAAGGGAAGTATGGGATTCATGAAAAAAACTAAAGCATACTCGCCTAAGTGGATGCTGCATCTAACCCCAACTGGCTCCAGACCGAGGACTGAGCGATAAAACACTGATTGCTCAGCTCTCTGTCTTCAGGCTACAGAAGGCCAGTGATTGTCAGGTCCTCTGCTCTGTCACTCCAACACTCTCTGGAGTGCTGGGCTGTGGAGGGGGTGGAAGCGACTGGCTCCGGCTTTCTGGTCGCTCGTGAGAGGCTAAACCAGCTGCCAATCCAGGCATCAGGGTGGATTCCAACTGTAAAGTCAGGATTTTACCCGAGCCTGCACCGTCTCAGTGAATTCAGCCGACAGCAGGCTTTAGCTCACGGTCAGCTGAAAACAGGTGACAGAAGTGCAGAATGAACTGCACTCCTGTGATCCAAAGGAGAAGCACAGCCAAAAAAGCTTTGGCTATACTTATCCTTTAAAAGCGAAGTTCGCCTTTTCTAAAAATAATATATGCACATAAATTTGCAGGTAAAAAAAAAACGTGCATTTATTATTTTTCTACACTGCAGGCCACAAAGCTTTGCATCCGTGAGTAGTGAATGTGGGTGCAATGCCAAGATCCTGCAGACACTCAGTTCAGCTGTTTGCTCCTACCTCCCATACAGGCAGACTGCAGGAAGTGTCAATGAACTATGAGGACGCTCACCTCACCAGCACCCTTGCAGTTCATTGAGAACTACAAGTCATCTGCCGCAGTGGAAGACAGGACTTGTAGTTAAAGTGGTGTTGCCACCAAAAAAAAAAATTGTCATTAAAAAAGTTTACTCACCTCTAAATGCCTGTTGCTAGGGGGTCCCTCGTAGTCTGCCACCTTCAGTGCCCGGGCACTGACGTCACTTCCCCTAGGCGCTGCACAGTTAAGAATGCCGGCGCCGCGAACGGAGCGGGGAGCGAGGGGGGGGGGCCTCGTTCCCCCGCATCGCTGGACCCTGCGACAGGTAAGTGTCCGATTATTAAAAGTCAGCAGCTGCAGTATTTGTAGCTGCTGACTTTAAATTTTTTTTTTTTGTGGGCCCTCCTCTTTAATTCACAGAACTCTGTGAATGAATGACGTGGTTGAGTAGACAGAGCCCCACACAGTAGCGCTGTTTTTGAATTGTGACAGCGGGTGCGGGGGATTGCCCACCCACTGTCATGGGGGGGGGGGGGGGGGGGGGGGGGGGGGGGGGGGGGGGGGGGGGGGGGGGGGTAATCCGACTGCTCCAAAGTAACATGTTACACCCTTACAGCCCCATCAAATCATTCTCTGCAGCTATTACCTTTTGTACCACCACCCCCTCCCTTTAGAATGTAGGCTCTACGAGCAGGGCCCTCCTGCGTAAACTGTTGGCGCTATATAAATTGTGTATAATAATAATAATAATAATAATAATAATAATTTCAAGTAGACACCGCTACCCCAGTGATCTCCACTAGCTTCCAGGTCCTTTGCTGAGTGACCAGCCTGATGTATTGTGAATATAAAAGGTCAGATGCTCAGCAAGGGTGCCATTCAGATAACGATTTGCATTTTCTTAAAGTGGTTCTAAAGTCAGAAGGTTTTTTATCTTAATGTATTCTTTGCATTAAGATAAAAACATCTACTGTGTTCAGCAGCCCCCTTTATACTCACCTGAGCCCCAGCTCGATCCAGAGATGTTGCACAAGAGACACGACACAGCTGTCCGGGACTCTCCCTCCTGATTGGCTGCAACATACAGCGGTCGCCATTGGCTCCCACTGCCGTCAATCAAAGTCAGTAAACCAATGAGGAGAGGAGTAGGGGCAGGGCTGAGCCACGGCTCCGTGTCTAAATGGACATATAGAGCAGTGGCTCAGTTCAGGTGCCCCCATAGCAAGCTGCTTGCTGTGGGGGCACTCGACAGGAGGGAGGGGCAAGGAGCGCCGGCGAGGGACACGAGAAGAGGAGGATCTGGGCTGCCCTGTGCAAAAACACTGCACAGAGCAGGTAAGTATAACATGTTTGTTATTTTTAAACAAAAAAACAAAAACAAAGCTTTTAATGTCACTTTAATGAATGCAAAGCATTCTATTATTGAACAAAGTATAGAGGTGGAGCAGTGACATCACCAAACATTTTGAAAAAACAAAACATCCAATAAAGGATACTAGGACAATACAAACCACCCCCAAAATGAGCCTTTTAGGAAAATGGACAAGCTAAGGTGACCTAATGAAGAAACATGGCAGTATTGAGATCGTTGACGTTCGCTTCACCCCAGACCAATATTTCAGTTATGGGAGGAGGTGCCAGGCAGACCTACCCACCTGGGTTCCGTGCTCTGCCCACCTTTCTGCAGAGCCCCACTACTGCTGCATTATCCATAGGATCAAACAAATGCAAACTAACCACCGTGAAAACCAGTGGTTCTCAACCTGGGGGTCGAATGACGATTTGCCAGGGGTCACCGAACCCTGGGCTGTTCCTGAAGCCCATGCTGCTCTTCCAGCCTTTTTGCCACCGTCCAGCAGGGCTGTCCCTGGAGCCCACGGCCGCCCACTCAGCCTCTTCGCAGCCGCCCATTCAGTTAACGGCATGGCTGGGGGCAGAGACTAGAGGTCAGCTGATTGGTGAGGAATGTGAAGTGGGAGGGGCTGGAGGAGACCCTATCTCCTGATTTCGGCACAGGTGTCACTGATAAGAGACACCATAAAGTCAGAGACACAGTGAAGCCGGAGACACAGTGAGTAACACTACCTGTGATTATAGTTGCCATTAAAAGTCCTCACTATAGTTCTCAGATCAGCAGATGATCCTAATCAAGTGCACCTACGTTGGCTTATCAGAACTCCCTGCCAGCATTGCCACTCATCCCAACTCCCCGCCAGCACTGCCATACCTCCCAAATCCCTGCCAACCCCACCAAGGAGTAAGAGAAGGAATACAAATAGAGAATACATGTGGAAGGGAGAGGAAAAGAGGGGAGGAACAAAGAAAAAGGAAGAAGAAAGAATAAGAGAAAGAACAAGAAAGATGGTTAGAGAGCGATGGGGAAAAAAAGAAACAAGAAATTAGGATAGAGAGAGATAAAAGGGAAAAGAACAAAGAGAAAGAGTGGTACATACTAAAATGTACCATAAGGGGTTATAATACTGTACAAGTGGAAGGGACTCGGAAGCGCTAAATGTCTGTGGGTTAGGGGCGCAAATTACTTGTCTTGACTTAGGTGCTGACGACCCACGCTACAAAAATTATTTTACTGTTAGGGGACCCCACAACTTGGGAAATTTTATTTTCACGGCACTAGAAAGGTTGAGAACCACTGCCTTAAACGGTGACAGCAGATGGTTGGAGCTGGGAACATGGCAGAAATATAACCACCAGCATCTTTGGGAAAAGAGATTTTTCAGCCTACTTACCTCTATGCAAAACTGAAAGGTTAGTGTTGGTTGGAGAAGCCTTTAAAACACAGAACTTAGTAATGTTGCACTAATTACAGTGCATCAATAGTGTACAAGCCATACACAGAGGAGAAGATGAAGAGGTAATAAAAACAGTGAGGATGGAGATGAGGGGGTTAATGTGCAGCATAAAGGAAGGTGAAGATGTTAAGGCCCCTTTCACACTGGGGCAGGGAGCCGCGGTGACGGTAAAGCAGCGCTATATTTAGCGCTGCTTTACCGTAGTTTTAACTGCGGTATTCGGCCGCTCGCGGTGCGGTTTTACCCCCTGCCAGTGGCCGAAAAAGGGTTAAAGACCCCCGCAGAGCGCCGCCGTAGCGGTGCTTTGCGGCGGTATTGCCGCGGTTTTACCGCGGTTTTCCATTCAAATCAATGGAAAGGAGCGGTATAGGAGCGGTGAACACACCGCTCCTATACCGCTCCAAAGATGCTGCTAGCAGGACTTTTTTTGCCGTCCTTCTAGCGCACCGCTCCAGTGTGAAAGCCCGCCGGCTTTCACACTGGAGTGAATGGGGCAGGATTTTTTCAGGCGGTATACAGGCGCTATTTTTAGCGCTGTACTGCCTGAAAAACGCCCCAGTGTGAAAGGGGCCTAATAGACAGGATGAAGATGGGATGTGCAGGACAGAAGAGATGAAAAGGTTAAAAGTGACCCCCCACACCCCCAACACCACCTCAAATTTGCGGCTTCCTCTCTCTGATCCCTTCTTTCTCTGGTCTCTCTTTTCCCCTTTCCTCAGTTGTAAGAGAAAGGAGAAGGTTCACAAATGTAAACTCTAGCAGTGTTTTACATTTCTGATTGCTTTGATCCGGCAGCCCATATATTATTCATTTTTTTTCCCTGTTCAACCAGCTGGTTGAACAAAAAAAAAAAAATGACCAGATTCCTCCATCCGCACACACAATGTGGACAGGGAATCATTCCCATTGAGCTATTGTATTCTAACAGTGGGGAGACTTCCACCGCTGTCAGAATACACTGACTGATTGAGAAAAACACGACAGGGTGGTTGTACAGATGTTGACTGGTAAATTGACTTCTTTACAATCAGCCTGCCTATACATGGATAGAAATTCATCTGGTCCCCACTGAACTGGCCTAATTTCAATCCATGTATGGCTGGCTTTAGCCGTCACAGCAATAATAAGCTACAGAGCCACTCTGTCTGGCTCTGTACATTTTCCTGATGACAGCGCAGATTACAGCCTTTCAAAGGGCACTGGGTGGCCGTGTGTTTAACAAAAGTGCTCCAGAAATATCTCTGCCTCTTTTTTTACCATATACCGGTACAGAGTTGGTTAAACTAGTGATATTTTAATAAAATTTTTCAAAAATACATGGCTTAACTGAAGGGCAATGTTTTAAAATTTTTATATATATTTTGTCTGCAATGAAAAAAACACAGTAAAAGTAAATTATTGTGACATTATTGTTACGTTCCACAGCATTCTAAAGATGTTTGGTCATTTGCCTTTTCATGGAACCTTTCCAGTCAGGCCCCTCACACTTAAGATTAAATATGAATATTCTACACAAACATACATCTAAAAAGATGGTATACAATGCTGCAACATCATTATTATTTCATACCAATCTTGAAGTTGATGTATCCTTCTCCACCGCTCATCACTAACATAGTGGAATTTCCTGAACTTTCACTGCCATCTACTGGTACTGAAGGGTTGATGCAACCTACAAATATCAAAATGTTTTTAGAATAATTACATTATAAATGGGTTATAATTGCAAATACTTTCAGATTCTGTGTTTTCATGTTTAAAACTTTTTTGCTAGAAAATTACTTAGAACCCCCAAACATTATATATTGTTTTTTTTCTAACACCCTAGAGAATAAAATGGCGGTCATAATACTTTTTTTCACACCGTATTTGCGCAGCAGTCTTACAAGCGCACTTTTTTTGGAAAAAAAAAAAAATCACTTTTCTGAATAGAAAAATAAGACAACAGTAAAATTAGCCCAATTTTTTTTAAATTGTGAAAGATAATGTTACGCCGAGTAAATTAATACCAAACATGTCATGCTTCAAAATTGTGCCCGCTCGTGGAATGGCGTCAAACTTTTACCCTCAAAAATCTCCATAAGCGACATTTAAAAAATTCTACAGGTTGCATCTTTTGAGTTACAGAGGAGGTCTAGGGCTAGAATTATTGTTCTCGCTCTACCGATCGCGGTGATATCTCATATGCGGGCACTACTCAAATATGCGTTCGCTTCTGCGCGCGAGCTCGTCTGGACGGGGTGTTTTAAAAAGAAATATTAATTTTTACACTGTTTTATAAAAAAAAAAAAGGGTTCACTTTTATTCTGATTACAAGGAATGTAAACATCCCTTGTAATAGAAAAAAGCATGACAGGTCCTCTTAAATATGAGATCTGGGGTCAAAAAGTCCTCAGCCGCTGCCGACGGCTCCGGTAAGCGGCGGAAGGGGGGGTGGCACCTCTCCCGCCGCCGATAACGGTGATCTCGCGACGAACCCGCCACAGAGACCACCATTATCGTAGACAGAACCGCTCACTGTAAAGATGGATACCTCGGTTGTGGCAGCAGCTGCTGCCGTTACCGAGATCTCCCTCTTCAAAAAAAATTACGTATATATACAGTGAGCGGTCGGCAAGTGGTTAAGTATTTATTTTTGAACACTGGTTTCTAAAAAAAATTTGTAATAGTCAATTTACAAAGAGGATCACTTTCAATGATATCAGGGTCCATTCCCACCAGAACGCAGTTGGCTGCAATGCAGGCGTTTTGGCACAATTGTGGCACTGTGTTGGGCATCTCATTCAGAACGTGCATATTGTGAATGGTCCTTCATGGAAGCCCTGTCACAACCTAGCATATGGGCATGGATGGAGCTTCCAGTACTCTTCCACCAGTAGAGATTGGAGGATATTTGATGATTTCAGCCAGAGGTTGTGTGGCACTGGGTAGGGACAGAGGTGTTGTAGGTAACATAAGTTATACGACATCTAAAAGCTGCATCACATGAAGCCATCGTTTGCTGGGCCATGTCAGCATTGGTCAAATCTCGCCTAAGTGACTTTGACCAGTCAACAAGGGTTTCAGGACAGTAAAGCCCCAACCAAGACCAGGTGCAGGGTGGAACCAGCAAGCACCAATGAGATCTGATATAGGGCCTTCAGGCGCTTTTGGGGTCCTTAAATGAAAGGGCATCCTCCATCGGAACTGAAGCTGCTTTGTTTCCCTCTGACAGCACATTTCCCCCCTCCACATGAATTGGAGAGGCTTGATCGGCTCTGCCCACACTCTGGGCAGCCCGTGCGCTGTGTGTGGGCTAAAAGTTTAATATGAGCAGCCGACAGCCACATTGTAAACCTGAAGCTGTTGTGACTGAGCCACTGAGGACTGAAGTGAGTGAGCTGTGACTGGACTCTCCCTCCACCTCCTTCCCTCTCTCTCCCTCCCCTTCTTTACTATGTTGTCCTCCAGCAGACCCTTTCCTTAACTGTAGCCAAAGAGCTTTGTTTCTTCAGCCTATAACAGTACTTTGCCCTATGTGCTTTTCAGTGGTATTTATGGGGTTAAAACAGGCAGTGAGGAAATGCAATATCACCTGCTCACTGCATGTCAAATGCCTCTGAAAAGTGACCTGAGCATGGCTCACTTTTCAGTGAAGTAGTCTCTGACCATCTCTTGTGTATCATGTCTGCAGTCTCTGACCATCTCCTGTAGTATGCCTGCAGCCTCTGACCATCTCCTGTAGTATGTCTGCAGTCTCTGACCATCTCTTGTATCATGTGTGCAGCCTCTGACCATCTCCTGTATCATGTCTGCGGCCTCTGACCATCTCCTGCAGTATGCCTGCAGCCTCTGACCATCTCCTGTAGTATGTCTGCAGTCTCTGACCACCTCTTTTGTATCATGTCTGCAGTCTCTGACAATCTCCTGTAGTATGTCTCTGCGGCCCGTAACCATCTCCTGTACTATGCCTGTGACCATCTCCTGTAGTATGTCTGCAGTCTCTGACCATCTCCTGTATCATGTGTGCAGCCTCTGACAATCTCCTGTAGTGTGCCTGCAGCCCGTGACCATCTCCTGTACTATGCCTACAGCCTATGACCATCTCCTGTAGTATGTCTGCAGTCTCTGACCATCTCCTGTACTATGCCTACAGCCTGTGACCATCTCCTGTAGTATGTCTCTGACCACCTCTTGTATCATGTGTGCAGCCTCTACCCATCTCCTGTAGTATGTCTCTGACCATCTCCTGTAGTATGTCTGTGACCATCTCCTGTACTATGCCTACAGCTTGTGACCATCTCCTGTAGTATGTCTGCAGTCTCTGACCATCTCTTGTATCATGTGTGCAGCCTCTGACCAGCTCCTGTAGTATGTCTGCAGTCTCTGACCATCTCTTGTATCATGTGTGCAGTTTATGACCATCTCTTGTAGTGTGCCTGCAGCCTGTGACCATCTCTTGTATCATGTTTACAGTCTCTGACCATCTCTCCTTCTCCTGTAGTATGTCCGCAATCTCTTACTTACACTTAAACATATTGCTAATAGTAATAGCTATCTGTTTATGCCAAAGATAGGACCCTTCAGGGGTGGCAGAGATTAAAAGGGGGAACTGTGATTAGAGAGATGGGGGGCGGGGCAGAGTACAAGGGGCACTGTGATGGGGGGAATGTGAAGTTTGTGCAATAAATTTTAGAAAACATTACACATTTTTGTGGGTGTTTTTACATTTTAAAGTTGGGGGGAGTGCCAGATATAGGATCTGGGTGCCAAATGCTCTAGGTACGCCCTTGCCAGTGGTGGTGAAGTACAAAAGTATGCGCTGATGCTGTGGTATTGAGTACAATGCTTAAAAAAAAAAAACTGACCAAAACAATTGCAGTTTACCTTTTACTAGGAAACAGAAATCTTACCTGGAACATATGCAAAGAACCTGACAGCATCTCGATGACCATGAAAGGAGACTTGTGCATACTCCACAGTACAGTATGGAGATCTCTGGGAAGAAAGGTCCTGGGAGCTTTTCTCTTCATCATTTATTTCTTCTGACTTGGCATCCAATCCTGAAAGCACACAATAGTTTAATGCAGTGTTTCCCAACCTTTTTTCAGTCAAGGCACTCTTTAAAATTATGGACAGTCTCAAGGCACCCCATTCTAAAATGTAAAAAACGATTCTAATAGTTTTACATAATGCAGCAACATCCACACGTTGGATACCCAACGTTAGAGGTGATGTTTGCTTCCAAAGCAAATCCATTTTTACACACTGGTACTGACTAGTATTCCAATGTTTCTCTTCTCCCTCAATTTCTCTCCATCAGACAGCTAATGTGACAAGGGAGAGGAGCAGAGGAGGGTCAAACAAGGATGTTGTGGAGGCAACAGACATCCTCCTTATCAACTGATGACATCGTTGGTTGTTAGGATGCCAGTGTCTAGAAAGTTGTAATGGTGCATAATAAAAACCAAAAGGCAGGCTTGATCCACCTGCTGACTTGTATACAATTTTTGATAATTTTTTAGGCATTTTGCCAAGACACCCCTGAAGGAACCACATGGCACCCCTGGTTGAAGAAGGCTGCTCCAATGATAGAAATTATCCACCATAAATGCAGCCTGAAGTGCTTCATCATTCAGATACTCAAAATTTGTCAACTGCAAACATTCCCACATATAAAAGAGTTAAACTAAAACCCCCTTCCTATACAAAGCAGAAATCCCCAATACTATAGTTTTATACAATGTTCTAGCAGGAGGGAAACCACTGTTAGAGTGGCTTAAATATCTCACAGTGAAAAAGAATGAATGAACTCTTCGGCCAATAAAAACTTTAAAAAGTAAAAGACCTGCCTAGGAACAGGCGCTACAAAGCCTCTTCTGTTAACTTTATTAGCCTTAAAACTCCCTTCTGTGCACTGCCTTGATTTAATTTATAATAGGAATGTCCACTGTGCTTAAGGTGATTGTACCCAGCGCCTGTACTAATGCCCTTGCACCAGTGATAATTTTTTTTATTTTTATATACAAACAGGTAAATGTTCAGGAAAAGCTTTCAGAGTATTCTAGTTAGTGTAAATAAAAATGTGTCACAGACAGTTCTCAATAGATAATAGTTTTTAGTTGTCCGACTTATCAGCAATGCCCCACTCATGTGGCTGCACACTATTCAATAAATGTCCTTAAAGTGATTGTAAAGGTTCCATTTTTTTAAATTAATATAACAAACATGTCATACTTCCCTGTTCTGTGCAATGGTTTTGCACAAAGCAGCACTGGTTATCCTATTCTGGGGCCCCCTGACGGTGCTCCTGGCTCCTCCCCCTGCCAAGTGTCCCAATAGAAAGCTTCTTTCTATGGGGGCACTCATGCTGCTTGCTCCTGAGCTGCCCTGTCTATGTCTGTTGACACACAGACGGCGGAGCTCAACCCTGCCCCTGCTCCCTCATCATAGGATTTGATAAGAGTGGGAGCCAATGCCTCAGTGAGGAGGGACAGAGCCGGGAGAGCTGCTGCTCTTGCGCACATCGCTGGATTGAGAGCAGGCTAAGGTAAGTACAGTATAAGGGAGGCTGGGGGGAGACCCTCTGCAACAGAAGGTTTTTTACCTTAACGCATAGAATGCATTAAAGTGATACTAAAGCTTTGTTTTTGTTTTTTTAATAACAAACATGTCATACGTACCTCCACTGTGCAGCTCGTTTTGCACAGAGTGGCCCCGAGCACCCTCTTCTGGGGTCCCTCGGTGGCTCCTCCCTGCATTAGATAACTCCCTAGGAGAAACGCTCTCCCGAGGGGGTTACCTTGCGGGTGCGCTCCCGAGTCATTCATTCAGCGTACATAGAAGCCAAATGAATGACTCAGCCCCAACCCCCCGGGTCTTAGGATTTGATTGACAGCAGCAGGAGCCAATGGCTGTGCTGCTATCAATCTATCCAATCAAAACTGGGACTCTGTGGAGAGGACAGCGCGTCCCCGCTGAAGAAGGTGAAGGGGCTCAGGTAAGTAAAATGGGGGGGGGGGGGGGGGGGTGTGACTGCCAGGTGTTTTTTCACCTTAATTCATAGGATGCATTAAGGTGAAAAAACACGAACATTTACAACCCCTTTCAGATAATAAAAACCATAAGGGTTTAAACCACTTTAAAGTGATCTTGTTAGAAATGCCAGAGAAATATGGTGGCATCCATTGCTAACATCATTCCAAAAAAGTATTAGTTGCCTGACTTATGCTGAACCACTTCCTCCAACATATTTTAGTCACTAGCCAAGTAATAAGTATGGAGATCAGATAGTTCATATCTACATACTTGCTGAAGGTCACTTGTTCAAATTATTGAAGCCACAGCTTTTTTCAGATGTCAGGTTCCATGTTTATCTTATGATCTCATCTTTTCTTTAAAGCCACTTAAATGTTTTCACTGGGCAGTTGATCAGGGCTTAAACCAGAAAGCAGAAAAGTTACTAGAGATGAGGTTCAGGTTTGCTGCTACCATTGGTTCAAGGAGAATCCTACAGGTTCAAGATTCACAGTCCCGATGAAATTATGTGCAGATTCACACAGATTTATTTATTTTTAAAAGGAGTTGTAAAGTTAGAAGTTTTTTTTCTTAATGCATTCTATGCATATTCTATGCATAATAATAAAAAACCTTCTGTGTGCAGCAGCCCCCCCCAGCACCCCCCTTACCTACCTGAGCTCCTTCTCTCCAGCGATGTCCATGAGCCCCTCAGCCATCCAGGAAACTCCTACTGATTGGCCGAGACAGAGCAGTGGCATCATTGGCTCCCACGGCTGTCAATCAGTCAGTCAGCCAATCAGGGGATGGGGAGGGGGTGGCCCGGTCAGGGCTCTGTCTGAATGGATACACGGAGCTCTGACTCCGCTTGGGTGCCCCCTGTAGCAAGCTGCTGGCTGAGGGGCACTCAAATGTGGGAGGGACTAGGAGCAGCAAAGAGGGACCTGAGAAGAGGAGGATCCGGGCTGCTCTGTGCAAAACCAACTGCACAGAGGATGTAAATGTTTTTTATTTTTTTTAAAAGAGCCTTTACAACTTTTAAACCATACCACACTGCATGACCTCTGAACTAGCACCAGCAGGCTTAGAAGGGCCAATAAGGTTTTTTTTTTTTTTTTTTCTGGATAAGTCAGCAACCTCACAAAAAATGTGGGGGTTGCACAGAATAACCATACTGTCAGTGTATTGGAAGCCAGTGTGAGGAAAGAATAGGAAAAGCTGGAAGAGGCAGTGACTAGGATCAGTTAGTAAAATCGGTACTTTAATTCTGAAGAATAGCTATTTTGGCAATAAATCCTATTTGCTGCCTTTTTTGGTTGTTGTTCCAATTACTGTGTGCTATTTTTTCTTTCATTTTGTGGTTGATTTGAGGTTAGCAATTGCTTTTAGCTGCCATCTCCTTCATAGAAAAGTTTTTTTTTTTTTTTCTCTTTTTGGTTTTGCTGCAAGGCATCCATTTAAAAAATTGGCTTTTCTCTCAAGGGTATTTATATATTTTTTTCGGGTTGAGGGATATTTCTCTTTATTTTATATTAATAGGGCCTTTATTTTGGGTTGAACTCCTTGACTTTTTTTCCTGTAAAGCTTCCCTAAAAATAAAATGGGGCTTTTGTTTCTGGGGTAGAATTTTGGGGTTTTCATTTTTTATTTTTTTAATTGATAGAGACCTTTTTTGTAAAGCATAACTCCACTTTTTGAGAAAAAACATCCCCCTCTGGGTGATCTATGTACTTTGTTGCCGATTCCTACCTTTTGTTATTCTGAAGAAATCACTGTTTGTTCCTCTGTGCTGAGTGAATCTAATGGAAGTGGTTTCATAATTAACAACCAGCTGTGCAGCTGCAGAGCACTAATGAGGAAATCTGCTGGGCCTGCATCCCTTTAGACATGTTCCCATTGGGAGTATCTCGCCAAAAATTACATTTTTGTAGGAGGGGGATGCCTGAAATCTGACTTGTATTTTAAGCAGACTTCTGGAAACATCTGTGAGCCAATCACACAAGCAGGAAATTATGTTTCTGGGGAGTGGTCAGTACACATTCTGTGTACAGAACACCTCTGGGTAGCCATATTGCATTGCATTTTCAGAAAATTACAGGCTGTAGATTGAAAAGGAAAGGTATTTTTTAATAACATTCAATTACAATATGACGTGTCGCAATTGAAGACGCTATATTATTTTTTCTTTATTTGCTATTTTTTTCCCCATGAAAGTGGAGTTACCCTTTAAGTTTTGGAGTGCTTAAAGTAGAGAATTCGCCTGGCGCAGACCATCTGTTCTTGGTGTCAGCTTGCATTTGCTGCATGGTTTAAAAAAAAAAAAAAAGAACTAAGGGCAAGAACAGTATACACATAATCCACCTCATAAAACTCACATTCACGGCACCCCCCTATCCCCATAGATAAAATACATTTTATATATATTGAAGTTAGGCCTATTATTTCTGATTAAAACTGTCCTTCTGCTGGCCAATTTTATACTGTGGTATTCTCTGCAGTATCTTAATTCTTCTAGTACAACTCCAGCCTAGCCTAGCCTGTAAATTTGGGCCTAGCCTTGCTCATTAAAATGTGCTGCTGCTTGTTGCCCACTTTTTCTCTAGTACATTTTGACCTATTATCCCTCATGTATATCCTGCTGATAGCCAAAGTTTTACACTGCTGTATCATCTGTAGTCTCCTAATTCCTAATGAGCTTGACAGAAATTGGCCAGAGGCTGAACAGGTTTGTATCAGCAAGAAAAAGGGAAAGCCACAGTGATCTACTGGTCAATTTCTATCTGCCAGTGAAAGCAGGCATATTACTGAAAATAATTGATGAAAATGTGCTGTTGCTAAAGCTACCTTAGATAAGTGTATTTTTCTTATACACTAATCAGACCTGGAGGAGATGGGAAATTACATCTGGTTCTTAAGAAACAAGAGAAAGGTTGTTTAACCAGTGAGGAATCTTTTGACATGGAAGACATTCACCAACCATAGATCAAAAGCGTGAAGCTGGTCAACCTGATTCAACCTGAAAGCTGGAACAAACAAAAAATTTCAAACAGAAGAAAGACCGGCAACCTGAACTGTGGTCGGTGAGGAGAGAGAACCCCCTTGAACAGGAACTTGAACAGGGAAGAGAACGCCCCAAGAATTACCTACTGGTAGAAGAAAGACAAGGACTGGTCTAAACAGAAAAAAAGGCCCTTCGCCTCAACTCGCCTGATCCAGGGGACAAAAAACTCCATGTTTAAAAATGACTACCAAGCAGACATTTACCTTGTCAGAATGTAAAAACAAATACACATGTGCAATCAAAGTGCAAATAAGTAATGAATAAAACCCAAACCTGTAGAAAATTCAAAACAGATAAAACAGTGCAATGCCATAGATGTGCAAAAAATAACTATTCACAAAGCAAACATAGAAATGTTCAGATAAACAGTGTAATATCATAAATCTCTTCTTCAAAAACCAGTGTTCTAAGACATGCCACACACTGTGCCAGATAAGTGTCTCTTTTATTCCCAGAGAAATCACACAGGTGGAAGCAAATGGAATTGGACTCACCAGATATGACCCACTTAGGATTAGAGTGGGTCAGATGGCGCTTGTTAAAATCATGCAGGTTTGCTCACATCTCGGATCTTACAGGTGGTAAACAAACGGCATCATACAGAAACCAAGGAAAGAGATCCACAGACAGTTATAGTATAGCTTAAAAAAGGTTCATAATAAACTACAATAGCCGTGTGCTCAGCCCAGAATGAAGGTACAGTCGCATACACATCCTGCCTCAAGTGCACCACCATGAACCCAGCGTGTGTGTGTGTGTGTGTGTGTGTGTGTGTGTGTGTGTGTGTGTGTGTGTGTGCTGCCGCAAATGGAGTGACATCACATCACATATCCCTGCCCAACAATTTTTGCCATTAGATGACTTTGTCAAAATGAAATTAATCAAATTGGGAAACTGCTGCAGCATATAGGTTAACCTAATTGCTAAAAAAAAGTACATATAAAACAAACTAGTAAGGATGCACACTGGCTCCTCCACCATCCATCAATTTAAAAGGATAAGTTGACCTTTGAAACAACATGTTACATGTTCCACCTGTTTTTTGGGTGGAACGTGTAAGGCCCCTTTCACACATGCGGACCGTATGTCCGTTTTTCATCCATCTGTTTTTGGATGAAAAACGGACATACATGCATGTCTATGGGATAGCGTGTGTCAGCCTCCGCCTCCGCCTCCGCCTCCGCTGTGGTCCGATTCTGCAGATGGAGGAAAATCCTATTTTTTCAGCCGTCTGCAGAGCGGATCGGATGAACACGGACAGACGGTGCAGACGGTGCAAACGCGTGCAAACGCCCTCTGCACAACGGGGGTGCTGATGCTCGTGGCCGACGGTCGCGATGACCGCGGGCCATGAGCTATCGTGGGCACGAGAGGCAGAACAGGGAAGTGTGTGTGTAAACACACAAATCCCTGTTCTGTTCGGCGCGACTGATCATGAGTTCTTATTAGCTAGGAAGAACGACTTGTCACTTCCTCTAGGTCAGTCCCCTCCCCCTACAGTTAGAAACACACATAGGGAACACATTAACCCCTTGATCGCACCTTAGTGTTAACCCCTTCCCTGCCAGTGACATCTTTACAGTAATTAGTGGATTTTCATAGCACTGATTGCTGTATAAATGCCAATGGCCCCAAAAATGTGTCCGATGTGTCCGCCATAATGTCGCATTCCTGATAAAAATCTCAGATCGCCGCCATTACTAGTAAAAAAAAAAAAATAATAATAATAAAAAAAAATACTATAAATCTATCCCCTATTTTGTAGACGCTATAACTTGGCCGGAGCCGCCATGTCGTCACTCCCACGCATGCGCGCGGGAGTTTTCTTCCCGGCAGGACCTGGCGTCTGCCGGACTTTCAGCCGAGAATCCCCGGAGCGCATGCGCCGCTGCAGTCAGCGTCTCATTGCAAGGGGAATATCTTCTAAACCGTACAGGTTTAGGAGATATTTTTTTTACCTACAGATAAGCCTTATTATAGGCTTACCTGTAGATTAGTTAGATTAGAAGTTAAAAATTTGACTATACTACCGCTTTAATCAAAGTCAGGTAGCCGATCAGGAGAGAAAGGGGGTGGGGCCAGGCCGGGCTCTGTCTGAATGGAGCAGTGACTCAGCTCGGGTGCCCCCATTGCAAGCTGTTTGCTGTGGGGGCACTTAACAGGAGGGAGAGGCCAGGAGAACAGAAGTGGGACCCGAGAAGAGGAGGATCCGGGGCTTCTCTGTGCAAATCAACTGCAACAGAGAAGGTAAGTATAACATGTTTGTTATTTTTATAGGAAAAAAAAAAAATAGACTTTACAATCACTTTAAAAACAGCGCGGCTGTTCAAGGCTCCGCCCACATGGTAGTGTCATTTATTCACAGTTTCATGTGAAATAACTGTCAATCAAAGTCAGTCAGCCAATCAGGGGAGAGAGGAAGCGGGATGGGGGGACTCTGTGTCTGAATGGACACACAGAGCTATGACTTGGCTCCAGTGCCCCCATAGCAAGCTGCTGACTTTGGGGGGCACTCGATAGGAGGGAGGGGCCAGGAGCAGCAAAGAGGGACCCGAGAAGAGGAGGATCCGGGCTGCTCTGTGCAAAACCAAACTGCACAGAGGAGGTAAGTATAACATGTTTGTTATTTTTTATTTTATTTTTAAAACAAGACTTTACAATCACTTAAATATTTTTAACCACTTGACCTCTGGAAGATTTACCCCGCTTCATGAGCAGACCATTTTTTTTTTGATCAAGCAGTTACTTTAACTGACATTTGCATGAACATGAAATGCTGTACCCAAATAAATTATTTTATGTAATTTTTTTCCCCACAAATAGAGCTTTCTTTTGTGGTATTTGATCACCTCTGCGTCTTTTACTTTTTGTGCTATAAACAAAAAAAAGACCATCAATTTTGAAAAAAACACAATATTTTTTTTTACTTTCTGCTATAAAACATATCCAATACAAAAAAATCAAAAAAAAAAAATCAAATGTCTTCATAAATTTAGGCCAATATGTATTCTGCTACATATTTTTGGTATAAACATCCCAATAAGCATATACTGATGGTTTACACCAGTGGTTCTCAACCCTGTGTCAAGTACCTCCAACATTACCTCCGTTATCTTGCACAGGTGCTTTAAGTCAGAGTCAATGGCTTGGTATTTTGGACAGCAATTTTATCTAAGAGAAATTACCAAAACATGGCCTGTTGGGGTACTTGAGGACAGGATTGAGAACCATTGGTTTACATGAACATTATGGCGTCTACAAACTATGGGATATATTTAAGGAATTTGTACTATTATTTTTTTTTTTTATACTAGTAAAGGCGGTGATCAGCGACTTATAGCGGGACTGTGATATTGTGGTGGACAATCTGACACTTTGTGGGAACCAGTGACACTAATACAGTGATCAGTGCTAACAATATGCACTGTCACTTTACTAATGACACTGGCTGGGAAGGGGCTAAACATCTAAGAGCGATCAAAGGGTTAAATGTGTGCATAACCAGTGTTTTTGTCACATGTGTGCTGCTTTTACTAAAGGAAGGGATGGATTTTATTCCCTGCTTTGCAGGAACACAAAATGTACATAGGCAGAGCTCTGCTCTGTGTGTTTTACCGATGATTGGCAGGTGCCGGTGGACATCCAGTGCCCGTCACCTGCAGATCGGCTTCTGCTGTGATTAATCTCAGCAGAAGCGTTGCACCCCCTGAAGGCGAAAGTACAGAATTGCATATTTATATGCAGTCCTGCACAGGAGGGTCACCCTGTAGCAGTAAATCTGATATAGGGCGGTCTGGAACTGGTTATAGAAAGCAGAGATGACGCTTCACCTGCCGGCTTTTCTGGCACTTTTGACCCCTAAGGGTGTGTAGCCTTACTAGTGTCTCTTCTTAAAAAACTTTAAAATGGGTGACAGGTTCTTTTAAAGGAAACCTGTGACCAAGATTAAGTAACTAACAGCATTAGTTCTCAGCACAGAACTGGCCGGAGCTTCCTGGATTTTACTCATTCCCTGATGGTGATGATTGTACAAGCCTACCTCTTTAATTACCTAATACAATGCCTGAGCTCCCTATAAAGGGCGTTAGGCTCCCTTCCCATGGGCTTGGCCATTTGAGAGACCCCGTTTGCTCAGCGGGGGATCAATCCATTGATCCCCGCTGAGCAGGCGGATGACAGGTCCCTCTCCGCTCACTGTATAGAGACGGACCTGTCAGAGTCCCGCTCTCCTCTATGGGGAGATCAGATGAAAACGGACCGCCTGTCCGTTTTCATCCGATCCCATCGACGGATGGAAAATAGGGTCACCATCTGTCTGGATTTTTGCGGACAGCGTTGGATTGATAGCAGTGGGTGTCAGCGGACCAGTCACTGCTGACATCTGCCACTCCATAGAGGTGAATGGAGTGTCCGATCAGGTCCACCAGAGAAACTGACAGGCGGACCTGGAAAGCACATGTGAAAGGGCCTTTACAGTATATGCCAACTGCAAGTAAGAGCACGTTGCTATTTACATGTCAGTGTCGGGAGGTTTTGGAGAGCTCTATGGTAAAACCTTACTGCAGCTTGTGCAGTTACTTACCGTACCTACTTCTTCTATAAGTTTTGTTCTTTGTTCATATGCTTGTCTAGTCCTTCTTTAAACAAATTTAAAACTAGGCTTTTGATTACCCACCAAGCATATCAATGAATTCTTACCTTTACAAAATGGAATGCTGACAACTACCCCAAAGGCAGTCCCGACCCACAGACGACCAGAGAATACTGACAGTGCAGAGACTTGTGCCATAGACATGCCAAAGCTGCTGGGACCTGTTACAAATACAAGATGTACAATGCTTAATTTTATACAAAGCTCCACAATTTAAAACTAGATGGCGGGACTGTAAACCTTTACAAGCACCTTATTCAGTTCCACTAACAATGGCTAGAATTGTGAAGTTCTTCAGGCACATCTCCTCCACTAACTGTCACAGTGAGAACATTTTTTTAAACCCCTGCTGATTGTGCCCCCAATAGCGGCTTGCTATTGGGGCCACTGGTCAAGGGGGAGGAGCCAGGAGCACCCGCGGGGGACCCAAAAACAAGAAGACTAGGGCTGCTCCATGCAAAACCACTGCACAGAGCAGGTAAGTATTTTAGTTTTTTTCTAAAACGAACCTTTCATACCACTTTAAGCTCACAGTTTAACCCTTTTTTGACCGGTTTGAACACCGAGACTTCCTTGCTGACTACAAATATGAATATTGTGTATAAGCATGCCCTCACCCAGCATTCTTTGTATAAATGGCTCCAGTTCCAGCTCCTGTAAAGGTTGTCCTGTCTGGGCATGAAACAAACGCAAAATAGAATCCAGCCGCACAGAAACCCACACACCATCCCCTGCAGCTGCAATATGCCGAACTTGGCTTTCAGGACGAGGAGTTGCTTCAAACCATTGCTAAAAAAAAACAAGCACAATAAAAATTCTGTATTTAAAGACAAATTATATAATTTTTTATTTCACCTTTAAAAGCATTAACTGTACTACTGCATGGGAAGAAAAAAAATTACCTTCACTTTGGCAGTGCGTGGATCCACAACATATATCCGATTCCTGTAGCCACACCACACCTCTCCTCGTATAGACACAGAACAGCGAATGGACTGCTGAGGTCTGCCCAAGTCTACAACTTTTGGATTGTCCAAATCCCAGATCCTAGCTGATGAAATGCATTACTTATTACTGCTGAAAGAGTCAACAATAACCTCTGCAAAATTTAAAGTGTCATTAAACCCACATTTTTTTTTGGTGTCATTACCTATTAAAGCGGAGTTCCACCCAGATTTTTTATTTTATTTTTATAGGTAATCTGTTATGCTACACTTGGTTAAATACTTGAATGCGTGTAATTTATAAATTCGCTGCTCAATTCCCGCATTTTGTAAATTACTCACGTTTGTTTTCAGCTCTGCAGAGCGCTTCCATCTTCACTGTGGGCATGGAAAGCCCACTAGGGGTCTCTTCCGGGATATGGTGCTGCTGGATACCCAGCATGCACCTCCAGATCTCTCGCGCGTGCACAGTATACACACTGCGAAGCGCAGGAAAATGATCTGGCCGATGCCTTGCATCGTGCCATTTCCTGTTTCGAAATAATGCAACGCTACGACCCGGTGACGCCAGCTGTCTCCTGGGATTGATGACACGCATCTCCCAGGAGACATTGCAAAGCCATGAAGAAGGAAGTAAGAATATAAGTAAGTGATACAGCAAAAAAAATGATATGCCAATTCGTTAATGCCCACATTACTGCTGGATTGTGAGGAGTTCAAAATGTGGGTGGAACTCCGCTTTAAAGTATGGCCTCTCCCTGGATTCAAAATCTTTGCATCATTCATTTGTTTGAAATTTTGATAAATAACTGGTTGATCCTGCTGTTACATCTGACTTCCCTATACCAATTCAATCTTCTGCACCCTCCATTGCCACTCTCAGTGCACATGCTCTGGCAGATCCTTGTAAGGAAGCCGTTCACTTCCTCCTTTATACTCTGGAAGCCATTCCACGCGGCTCATTTCATTGACTTGTGGGACGGCTTTAGCAGGTTGTCTGAAGCTCCACCCCCTCCTCTCCACCCCACCTGACAATCAGTGTCAGATTGAGGGGAGGCTCTAGCAGGGATGATTGACAGAGTCTCCTCCCCTGCCCCCTTATATGAGACACTATGCAGAGGCTTGTGGGGAGGCTCCCGGGAAGTTGATTGGCAGCAGCTCTTCCAGGGAGCTTCACTCTAAAGCTGGATATACATGGCTCAATTGTTTTCATTAAGCCAGCGGGCTAAATAGAAAAAACAGAACCGATTCCCCCATTTACATAATAAAAGGTGGGTGAGGGAATCTTCCCCCCTGCGCTACTGTATTCTGAAAGCAGAGGGACTCCAACGCTGTCAGAAAACACAGATCAGCGCTGCAGTCATTGGCTGTGACCGCTGATCAAGTGGCATTTTTCCAACAGGTCTGTTCAGCATAAGTCGATCGACCTCTGTAGAGCGGCAGTGGCTACACAGGAATTTTAATACAATGCTTAATGATGATATACAATAATCAACTTGACATGGTTTATTTATTCATTTACTTTTAAATTTCATTTTGTTTATTACACAAAGTAGACTTCCTGCAGTGACATCTGCAAACCTACTTACAAACGGAGGGAGACAACAGGAAGTGAGAGGAAATCTTCCCCCCCCCCAGGAAGGGAAATTCACTCCTGTAAGAGTTATTATGGGAAAAAGGTACCTCCACTGATGCTTTTTTATCAAGGCTTGTTTCCACAACAACCTAAAATTTTCAAAATCCAATTGTAATTGGGACAGGAAGTGAGGTTAAATCTTTTGAACAGGGGCACAGACAGCGAAACAAACATTACAGGGGTGTTAACCCCTCCTTATGCTATCAAAAAAGCTTAAAAATAGTTTTTTTGGCTGGAGCTACACTTAAAAAATGTACCTGTTCCGACTTACAAACAGATGCAACTTAAGAACAAACCTACAGATCCTATCATGTTTGTAACCCGGGGACCCCCTGTATGTCAGAGGCTTCATGCTTGCTCCACCCATTGATCTCACAGTGCAGTAAGGAGCAAATATCAAAATGTCACATAACTGTGGTATAAGGCAATGAAAATAAGGTATTTGGACAGAATATTGCAACGTGAATTACAGACAGATGTTACAGTGAATGATTTCTGTATGATAGATAGAAACAAGTGACACTTTAAGGTATATATGTATAGGTCAGATTCTCTGTACAAAATAGGCACTTGCCCTCCTATTTTCTCCCTCAATGCCTTTATGGTGATCTTTTATGGTGGTTAACCGGAAAAGCAAGATCAAAGTCCCAAGTCGTTTGCAATAAGTTCGATTGCACACGGTTGTGAATTTTTTAGCCCAGTTTTTTGTGTGTATATGGTTGTAGTCTGGGTGTTCTGTTATCCTCTGTGCAATACTAAAATGTTACAAGGCTGCCAGATGACCAGACTGCACTCAAAGATTATCAAATAATAACAGTGCAGCGCTGCACTGTTATTATTTGATTGTCCTTCTGAGGTTTTTGTTATATTCACCTTTAGTGCATAGCAGCTATTGTCTAGTTAGATTCCTTTAGGCGATCATATGTTTTTGCCCTGACTGACCCTACATTTACAAATGCACTCAAAGATTGAATCATTGCCAAATAGATTTTAGATTTATAACTGTCTTTATACCATAAATTCTTGCAAACAAAGCCTGTTATTACCTTTTTCTTTTCTGCTTGTCACATAATGCCATAAGAGGGAAAAAGTATTCTTAACACCCAAAGCAACCTGACTCTGCCTTTCGCTGCCCCTTTCTGTGCTAAAAATATAAAAAGGAAGGGTGCTTTCCTTAGACTCTATTATATCTTTTATATAGAAGACCATTGTATTATTGCATGTGTTTTTTGTGGCTTCCTCGGACTGTAAAAGTTAAAACTCTACACATAAAATATTAAAGGAAAAGAACAAAAAGGTCATTCACACGCTAGAACTTACCTGCATTTCTACTAAATATTGCAAGTGTGCCATCACCCAATGTTGCCACTACACGGTCACCCGTATGTCTGTCATGTAGACAAAAGACAATTAGCGGTTAAGAAGCAAATTAAGATAGAGAGAGCAAGAAAGAGTAATTCAAAGTTTAGTGTACTGTATAATAGTTATTGATTAATCTACCAGCACCAACAGACGTGTCAGTTGATACAGTATCTCACAGAAGTGAGTACACTCATCACTTTTGTTGGCAGTGGTTTAGACTGTAATGGCTGTGTGTTGAGTTATTTTTAAGGGACAGCAAATTTACAGTTATACAAGCTGTACACTCACTACTTTACATTGTAGCGAAGTGTCATTTCTTCAGTGTTGTCACATGAAAAGATAATAAAATATTCACAAAAATGTGAGGGGTGTACTCACTTTTGTGAGATACTGTGTGTGAATTTAGACATATTTTTTGTACAACTTTCTCAAGCAATAATGTGAATGAGGCACCTTGCAGACTCTGAACTACAATGGCTTTACTTGTTAGAAACTTGTAGATATAACGAGGTCTGGGGATTCCCAAAATTAGTGGAAAAACACAAGGTGGTCTCATCATTCTCAAATTCACAAGTCAGGCCGGACCAACAATTAAAGCGGTATTAAACACAAAAGCAAAAAAAAAAATCCTTAGATGTGGTGGCTGCATTATTTTACTTTATGTTTTTTCTTTTATTTCACCAGGTGATCCAGCCAGTAACAAATATCCTGTCTAAGACCTCTTTCGCACGAGCGGACCAATCGGGTCCACCTGTGCATTTTTCAGGCAGACCCGATTGGACCACCCATTGTTCTCGATCGGGAGGCAGATGTAGACCGACATGTGTCTGTTTACACCCACCTGCATCCAATCTGATCAACACAGACGGATGGGGATCCGTTCCCCATCCATCTAGTGGATCAGAGCAGATGAGAGTCACATGGAAAAGGACAGGAAGTCCGTTTCAATTCCTAAAGAAAACAGCAGGTTGTGTCCGTGTCTGCTCTGCATAGTGGAGCGCACACCGACCTGTCATCTGCCTGCTCAGCAGGGATCAGGGACAGATCCCCCACTGAGTAGGTGGATCCTCTTTTTTGTGTCCGCTCTGTGTGAACTGGGCCTTAGGGTGTATGCTATCTGGATGATGTAGTAAAGTAGACAGCAGGACTGTCAGTCTGTGAATAGAGTAAGCAGATTTAGATGGACCTGACTGACAAATTAAAACTGAACTCCAGCTAACACTTTATAAGCAGTTACAACAAATCTGACCATTGTAGGTACCCCTGTCAGTATTTGTGGTCAGTGGTTTGTCTCAACTCTGTAACTACTACTTTGTCTGGACAGCTTGGTCTGTTATAGTAAGCTGAAAAATAACAGACTTACTAGCCTGATAACCAGGTGAAAATAAAGGGAAAAAAAACATAAGAGAGATAACTAATGCAGCCACCACATTTAGAAATTGGTAGCCTGCAATTTAATATATTTTTGTTTTTGGCTTTAATACCGATTTAAAGCTGTGTACACGCACCCAGCGGGCTGAGTGAAAAAAAAAAAACGTAGTTTTGAGAATGACACAAATATTAATTTTCACAAAGTCTGTTACTTCAATTTTTTTTTAGATCTTTTTGTCAGATGTTACTATGGTATACTGAAGTATATTTACAACCATTTCATAAGTGTCAAAGGCTTTTTCTGACAATTACATAAAGTTTATGCAAAGAGTCAAAATTTGTAGTGTTGACTCTTCTTTTTCAAGACCTCTGCAATCCGCCCTGGCATGCTGTCACTCAACTTCCTGGCCACATCCTGACTGATGGAAGCCCATTCTTGCATAATCAATGCTTGGAGTTTGTCAGAATTTGTGGGTTTTTTTTTTTTTTTTGTTCACCAGCCTCTTGAGGATTGACCACAAGTTCTCAATGGGATTAAGGTCTGGGGAGTTTCCTGGCCGTGGACCCAAAATGTTGTTGTTTTGTTCCCCAAGCCACTTCGTTATCACTTTTGCCTTATGGCAAGGTGCTCCATCATGCTGGAAAAGGCATTGTTCATCACTAAAATGTTCTTGGATGGTTAGGAGAAGTTGCTATTGAAGGATGTTTTTGTACCATTCTTTATTAATGGCTGTGTTCTAAGGCAAAATTGTGAGTGAGGCCACTCCCTTGGCTGAGAAGCAACATGAATGGTCTCAGGATGTTTTACTGTTGGAATGACAGAGGACTGAAGGTAGCGCTCACCTCTTCTTCTCAGGACAATTTTTTTTCCAGATTCCCCAAACAATCGGAAAGGGGATTCATCAGAGAAACTTTACCCCAGTCCTCAGCAGTCCAATCCCTGTACCCTTTGCAGAATATCAGTCTGTCCCTGATGTTTTTCCTGGAAAGAAGCGGCTTCTTTGCTTCACTTCTTGACACCAGGCCATCCTCCAAAAGTCTTTGTCTCACTGTGTGTGCAGATGCACTTACACCTGCCTGGTGCCATTCCTGAGCAAGCTCTGCACTGATGGTGCCCCGATCCCACAGTTGAAACAACTGTAGGAGACGCTCCTGGCGCTTGCTGAACTTTCTTGGGTGCCCTGAAGTCTTCTTCACAAATGCAGTGGAAATGTTTATGGGATTAAGTTAATTTTCATGGCAAAGATGGACTTTGCTATTAAATGCAATTCATCGGATCACACTTCATAACGTTATGGAGTATATGCAAATTGGCATCATAAACACAGAGGCAGCAGACTTTGTGAAAATTAATATCAATATATTTGTGTCATTCTCAAAAGAAAGGAGAACGCCTCTAAGTAAAAGTGTTTAATCAATATAAAACAACACAAAAACGTAGGCACTTACATGTCAATATGGTAAGAAGCTCTACACGGGTCATCATAGTAGTGAGGTTAGTATCAGTAGCAGGTTTATCGTGATTTATTTTTCCTTCTACTATCAACATCATCCATCTCATTGTATCCTATTATTGAACTTCATGAACTGGTGTTTTATCCTAGCCTGGACATTTATTTTATATATTTTTTATATACTTTCATCAATAACGTTTTTCTTTTTACTGCCATTAAATGTGTTGGCTGTTATTGATTTATTGGCTGTGCTTGACCTTATCAGTACTCTGAGCGCCAGCGTCTGTGTGTTTTTTTTTTTTTCAAAACTTTGTGAATGTTGTGATGTTAGTGTGGCGATCTCCCCTGCTGTGCCTTTGTATTCTGACAGGGGGACTTGGATTAGGACTGGTACCATGGTGAATTACAACTTACACAATACTGTGTATGGCATCTTTAAGTTGAACTTTTTGTAGGCAGGTCCTCCAATCAGATACAGCAGAATGAATGAATAAACTAAAGTAAATTAAATACAACCGGTTAATGTTAGAACAAAAAACAGGAACATTAAATTGCACACATACCATTTCAAATCATCATCATCATCATCACCATCATCAAAAATACTTTATTAAAAAAATAAAAACAATATGTTGAAATGTCATGATGAGCAAAAACAACTAAAACATAAATTAAATATATATATATATATATATATATATATATATATATATATATATATATATATATATTGTGGAGATGCGCCCCATCTCACAGGTGTATATAAGCAGTATATGCCTGATTTTGGCAGGAATACTGATTGCATACCTGTGGGCTGGGTTCATAAACATCCCAGGAAATGCAGTCAGTGCTCAGACCTGGAGACGGCTCCGCCCAGCAGACAGGAAGTCTGGCCAGGAGGTTGGGAGAGTTCCAGGAGATAGAGACAGGAGCCTAAGACTGGAGGTGGCAGTCTGAAGCAGGCAGGTGTAGCCTGCGACTAAAGCAGCACGAAGCTGACAATGAGTAAGCCAGGAGGCTATCGTTTGGTTATGCAGTGATGGTGGAACCCCCTGCGAGGGAAGATTTCTGTTGATTTGAACTTTTTTTGTTTCCTTTAAATAAAAGTGGGCTGCCATGCCCTAAAACACAAGTCTGGAGTGGCACGTTTCTGAAAAATCGCATGCACCACTTGAATCTAATCACCCCGGATCGTCACAATTGGTGGAGAATGCGGGCACGGATGGCGTTGGTCCAGATCCTCGCATGCCGGAAACCGTGAGTGTCAGAGACTGTGTGTATTGCTGTTGCTGTGTGAAGCAAAGTGATGGGTGCAGTGTCTCAGCTGTAAGGAGACAGTACGCAAAGATTTTTTTGAAGGAACTCTGCATCTGTTGCTGCAAAGATGCATGTTGTTGCCCGTAGCAACAAAGGCAAGGTCAGGCGTGAGACCTATGGACAATGGTGGAATGATCCTGATGAGAGTTCTGGCTGGTGGGCTCAAGAGGATCGTTGCAGTTACTGGAGAACCTCTGCAGGGAGAATGCAGTCTCCCATAGCAACCAGTGAAGTGTCGTCTGGATGGTGGGGCTTCTATGAAGAGGTGGCTCACTGTTCCCACAAAGAGGGCTGGGAAGCCCAAGAGCCTTTCATTTCACCTTACCGCATGGGGAATTGCAGCAGGAGAAAGCAACAGGCTGACTGGAGGTTCAAGAGGAGAGCGGTTGCCCGTAGCAACGCCTGTGATTCCAAGTCTGCAGACTGGGTGAGAAAGACTGATTATGTGACTGTGCACACGGGAGTGGAAGTGACCCCAAATGGGAGATCCCCTGTTTGTGCTAAAAAGGACTTGCCTTGCTACAGTGCCCTGTTCAGTGGGGAGGCAAGTGTTAAACTTAAAAAGCTTGAGGCCTGCAATGAAACTCCATCTGCTCATGCTGATGAGGGTGGGATACAGCAACATGGTGTGATTGAAAATGTGTTGCCACAATGCAGGGTAAAACAAAGTGATGTGTTTAATGTTGAGGAGTGTAAGTCGCCCCCCTAGGATCTTTGTTAACCTTTTTACCCCCCATTTGCCTAACTGTTCTTTCTTTCCCGTTTTTCTACTGTTCATCACGGGTATCCATGCCCCCTTGCAATTAAGTTCCTAGCCTCCAATGGGTGCTACACATTGGATGTCCCCTGTTGATACCTGGTTATGGGGTACTATGTCCATGCCGAGTTGGGGTGGTAGTGGACTGGGTGGGAGGGGAAATGTTGTGGTTATTGTTTTTTCTATACCACCATGTTTACAACTGTTTATCAATGCAAAAGGTACTATGTTATTGTCAAACATACATTACAGATATTGGAGGCCAATGTGTTTTATGCTTTCTGACGTGTCTATATCTGCTCTGCTGATCTTGGCCCAGTCGTGGTCTACCATATATGCCCTATACCCGCCATGAGTTCCTTAAAGTTTCTCACATGGAATGTCAGAGGCTTGCATAATAAGATCAAACGCACAGCAGTCCTGACATGTTTGAAGTCCCAACGTGCTGACATCATCACGCTAGTCGAAACCCATGTCACGGGTCACTTACAAACCTCTCTCAAAAAGCCCTGGATAGGTTGGGCCTATCACGCCACCCACACCTCTTATTCCAGAGGAGTATCGGTCCTGGTTGCTAAAAGGGTACCGTTTGACCTAGTGCTGCTCCAGACAGACCAACAGGGCAGATATGTGTTTATCCACGCCACCATTAACGGATCCCCCATCCTAATACTAGCTTGTTATGTCCCCCCCCCATACAACTCAGCTGCAATTAAGGAGGGCCTTGCCTTCATGACAAAATACACCTCTGTACCGGCGGTGTGGATGGGGGACTTTAATATGACTCTCATCCCTGCTTTGGACCGAATGGGCACACTGGATCCCCCCCTAAACCCACCAGCCTACACCAGACTGTACCGCATACTGATCGATTTCGCCCTTGTTGACACTTGGCGCCACAAGCATCCACACACTAGGGTTTACTCGTGCTTTTCAGCCAGTCATAACACAATGTCACGCATCGACTTTATCTTAATTTCAAAGTCCCTGACACCTAAACTGCGAGATGCAGGCTTTGCTCCGCGAATACTCTCAGACCACGCCCCCTACTGGGTCACGATCCAGCTCTTGAAGGCCTCCCCTTCTCCTCCTTGGCGGCTAAACCCATTTTGGTTGACTGCTCTGCAGGACCAGGATGACATCCCCGCAGAACTACAATACTACTTTACAGCTAACAGGGACTCTGCCACATATGATATGGTGTGGGAGATGTTCAAGCTTCACGCCCGTTTATTGCTTTCCACGCGTATCAACAGACTAAAACGTTCATCGAACCTCATTGTCCAACAGGCTACAGAACACCTACAGGCGCTGGAGGAGGCGTTCCATAGGGACCCCTCGCCCAGCACCGCCAACAACCTTAAGATTCAGACACGACAGGTCTCTCAGCTGCACACTGAAAAAGCTAAGCAACGTATCTTTTTCTGTAGACAAAGGGTATTTGAGCATGGAGAAAGATCGGGCAAACTACTTGCGTATCTCGCTCATCTAGACTCGCGCCCCCCGGTGGTAGTGTCCCTGGTCGATCCGCAAGGGAACGACATCACTGACCCGCAACAAGTGGCGGAGGAATTCATGAAATTCTACCGTACACTTTACACTTCCCGAGTCACCCACACTCCCCAAGACACCAGGGACTACTTAGCAGGAGTTGAATTCCCTAGATTGAGTAACGACCAGCTTGAACTCCTGGAGGCCCCCGTCACTAAGGAGGACATTTCCGAGGCTATCTCCTGTCTGGCCACATCTAAGGCCCCTGGATTGGATGGCCTACCACTTGAATTCTATGCCACCTACTCTGAAATTCTAACCCCTAAACTTTACGACCTGTACAAATCCATATTTGATTCAGGAATTCTGCCCCCCTCTATGAGAGAAGCCCAAATTGTAGTAATCCCCAAGCCCGGTAAGGACCCTAAGTACCCAGAATCGTATAGACCCATCTCCTTACTACAGGTGGATATCAAAATACTAGCCAAGATTTTAGCCTCACGCCTTAACCAGGTCATTCTGTCACTGATCCACCCTGACCAGATAGGTTTTATGCCAGGGAAAAACACAGCTATGAATATTCGCCGTCTATTCATGAACATCCAGGGTTCCCATGATGAAATTGCCTCGAGTGTTGTGGTGGCACTAGATGCCGCCAAGGCCTTCGACTCGGTGGAGTGGAATTACCTATGGGAGTGCCTTTCGAGATTTGGATTCGGCCCCAACTTTAATGTTGAGGAGTGTAAAACTGACAAAGGCATTGTTTCAGATGCTGTTGAGCCTCTTGGTCTGTCCAGGTCTCATTGGGATGATGTAGCCCAACAGAGCAATACCTACTGGGATGATTTGGCCAAGAGACTAATAGCAATGCTGGAAGAAGCTTTTGCCACTAAAAGAGTAGTGGATGCTATGGCTGCTGTGTCAGGAGAGGTGTCTGCAGAACAGCCTATAGGCCAAGATGCACAGGTTGTTGCAGAGACTAATCCTCTCATGACTGAAGGTCTCAGCGAGTGTAAACGCACAGCGGAAATTGTGTCCACAATGATAAAAAGAGAAAATGTGTATTCTGTGACAGACATGCTTAATGAAATGTTAGCATCATGGAGTATACAGCCAGTATATATCCTGCCGTCCTCTCCTATGTTTGGAGAACTGGTTCCCACAGGGTACGGCTGATTGGCGCTGGATATTGCAGGCTGTACTGTGCAGAAATCGCAAATGCTTGACTCGTTTAATGCAATGTTTTGTATTGATGTGGAAAGTTGTCTCGCAGTGTGCTGGTTTGCTTCATACAAAGATTGTGTATGATGAGCACTCTGGAGCCCTGTTAGACGAGGCAGAGGTATTGGAAATACCAGCGGTAACAGAAATGGTGAAAACTGATTTGGAAAAAAGTGTTGTGCAAGAACAGTCGGTGATGGAGTGTTGGACAACAGGGGGCGATGTGAAACTGTGGGAAGGTCCCATAGAGAGTAACTGCTTCCCTGTGTGTGGTCCCTCCTCAGACACTGTCCTAGCAAGCAATGGGACCAGAGTTCCTGGTAGTTTTTGTATTGGGTAATTTTGAGAAAGCGGTTGCCAGGGGTAACTACGCAGGTATCAGCGAACCTGAAACCCAAAAAGTGCTGGGTAAAGTTGAGACCGATGTCAAAGTAGGACCCCTACAGTCTTGGGAGAGTAGATCTGGGGGAGGTGAGAAGAAATGCAAGCTCCCAAAAATTAGGAAGAAGTCCGCATGGAAGCATACCCGGAAAAAGAGGTGGGTGGAGTGCCCCTTTAGGAAGAAGGGTTTTCTATTTCTCCCTCCGGTGCGAAACAGGGGGGGAGGATTTGTGGAGATGCGCCCCATCTCACAGGTGTATATAAGCAGTATATGCCTGATTTTGGCAGGAATACTGATTGCACACCTGTGGGCTGGGTTCATAAACATCCCAGGAAATGCAGTCAGTGCTCAGACCTGGAGACGGCTCCGCCCAGCAGACAGGAAGTCTGGCCAGGAGGTTGGGAGAGTTCCAGGAGATAGAGACAGGAGCCTAAGACTGGAGGTGGCAGTCTGAAGCAGGCAGGTGTAGCCTGCGACTAAAGCAGCACGAAGCTGACAATGAGTAAGCCAGGAGGCTATCGTTTGGTTATGCAGTGATGGTGGAACCCCCTGCGAGGGAAGATTTCTGTTGATTTGAACTTTTTTGGTTTCCTTTAAATAAAAGTGGGCTGCCATGCCCTAAAACACAAGTCTAGAGTGGCACGTTTCTGAAAATCGCATGCACCACTTGAATCTAATCACCCCGGATCGTCACAATATATATATATATATATATATATATAATATATATATATATATATATATATATATATATATATATATATATATGGTAGCTGTTCAACCTGTCAAGTAGGGCATAACATTAGAACAGGGGATCCTGGTCTTCAAATATATTTATAAGGTTCACACAGTATGATTTCTGTGTTGTTCTGTGTTGAGATAATTTCGGACTAACCTTCCATTAAGAAATAGAAAATATCATTAAATTGTAGTTCAGCTTAATTAATATACGAACTGGTAATGGTGAAAACTTGGGCAACATTTTAAGTGGAACTTTACCCATATTAGTTTGATAACAATTATTGTTCTTTACCAAAAGAACATGCATTCCACATTAATAATTATGCTACCAAAATGTGTGTGCTGCAAATTGCCTCAAACATTGTACCGATTTCTTCTTGCTGGAGGCTGCCATTTTGTTAAAGCCCAGAGCAGTCACCTCCTTATTGAAAAAACTAAATTTCACTTTCTGCAATTAAAATGTGTCCATTTCCAGCCTTAGTTTTATATCTTGGCTCAGCTAGAGAAGAAGGGTACAGTAGATAACAGTGCTCAGGATCACAGAGCTGTCACTGCCAAGAAAGAGGAGAACAGCAGGGATTTCCTCTCACATCCTGTTTTTGCTATGGGACAGGAAGTGAAGGGAAATCTTCCCAATGGGACACATATGGGGAAAAAAAAAATCTGACAGGGGTTATAACAATCCCTCCCTCTACCCAAAATGAAAAAAAGTTTTGCATATAGTTCTACTTCAAGTCTTTTGTGTCTCCCTGGCAGCAGAGTTTGTCCTGTCATGTCTCCTGCTTTAATCTTTACTCTCCCTAATTTGAACTTCCTCGGCACAGTCTGTCATTCTTTTTGCCTCCCCCCCCCCCCCCCCCCAGCAGTAAAGCCTTGTTCACCTATGAGCCTCCAGGCAATTTAAGGGGTTTCAGATGCCGGGTGGGGTTTATGATCATGTGACCGTCGTGATCGGCTGTCAGAGCAGTTGCTGTACCGAGAGTGCATAGGATGTGTGCTCTCGGCACACCTCTATGTAGAATCTGGCATTATATGAAACAAATTGAGCCTCCTATTGTTTGATCTAAGACACATACCGTTGTCAGTAGCATTGTTAAACAGCTTTTTTGACAAAACAGGTATAAAATTATTTTGATAAACTCACATCAGCTTTTGTATCAGAAATAGCTTACCTTCCTTCTTGTGTCCCTAACCAGATGGTGGAACCTCTGACACGGTCCTGACCCTCCTCTTCACATGCTTCAGTCTCTTTTAAACATTCTAACCTATAGGCTGCACAGAAAGTGAAAGAGTGGGTCACAGTCACCTATACAGCATGCATATGCACTGAATCTTAACAAAAAAACAATCATTATTAAACCTAAAGCTGGGCATACATGTCTATTTTTTTTTCATTCAGCCCGCTGGCAAGCATTTCTTCGGACCGCCATCACCAGAAGCAAAAGGCACTCCTTTTCATTGCGATGACGTCTGACAAAATGCGTAAGGGCATCGCTCCGGAGACTGGCTGGCTGAGCAAGCTTTGGGATAGCCACAGCCATATATATCTATATATAGATATGTACACACACACACAATATACAGTATCTCACAAAAGTTAGTACACCCCTCACATTTTTGTAAATATTTTATTATATCTTTTCATGCGACAACACTAAAGAAATTACACTTTGCTACAATGTAAAGTAGTAAGTGTACAGCTTGTATAACAGTGTAAATTTGCTGTGCCCTCAAAATAACTCAACACACAGCCATTAATGTCTAAACCGCTGGCCAGAAAAGTTAGTGCACAACTAAGTGAAAATGTCCAAATTGGGCCCAAAGTGTCAATATTTTTGAGTTTCACAGGTTGCCACTGGAGTCCTCTTTCACTCCTCCATGACAACATCACGGAGCTAGTGGGTGTTAGAGACCTTGCGCTCCTCCACCTTCCATTTGAGGATGCCCCACAGATACTCAATAGGGTTTAGGTCTGGAGACCTGCTTGGCCAGTCACCTCCCTGATGATGGCCCACTGATTGCCTGAAAACGCATTGAGGCAATATAGCATCACCGCGACACACTTCCGCCCGCGCTAACCTTCAGGAATCGAACCGGACCGTGGATAGTGGTACACAACACTTTGTGGGCCGATTCATTAAACAAATAACCTGCTATACATGCCGGGTGCCAGGATGTTAGGCACCATTGCATGTGAGCGGAATTTTTTAAATAGTTTTTACCAATAAATTTCAAATGCATTGTGCAATGAGGATTCTTTTTTATTATTCCCATTTACTTATATGAAGCAACTTACTGCAAGAGATGCGCCAGCACGAATCTCTCCAGGGGTTTCCCCACATGCTTGAATGACCACACTAGAGATAGTTGGTCAATTCCTAAGGGTGAGTGCACATCTATGTGGGGCACCCAGTCTGAGCACCTTGGAACACAGATTTACTATTGAGCATGTGCACTTTCAATATCAGCATAAATTGGGACTGTTCGGGATTTATATTCATTGTTACACCCAGCGCGGTGGTATTTGCCTTTGCTATTTAGCAAGTTTTTACTGCAGCTGGTGGAATTACATTTGTGTAATATATTTAATCACTATTCATTGGGGCTTAGGCCGGTTTCACACTGGGGCGGTGCGGGCGGCGACGGTACAGCAGCGCTATATTGAGCGCTGCTTTACGTAGTTTTAGCCGCGGTATTCGGCCGCTAGCGGGGTGGTTTTAACCCTCGCTAGCGGATGAAAAAGCAGCGCTTTGCCGGCGGTATTACCGCAGTATCCCCACGGTGTCCCAATGATTTCAATGGGTAGGAGCGGTATAGGAGCGGTGAATACAACGCTCCTTCACCACTCCAAATATGCTGCTAGCAGGACTTTTTTTATCGTCCTGCTAGCGCACCGCTCCAGTGTGAAAGCCCTCCGGCTTTCACACTGGCGTTAAAGGACCCGCTTTTTTCAGGAGCTATACAGGCGCTATTTTTTAGCGCTGTAGCTCCTGAAAAACGCCCCAGTGTGAAAGGGGCCTTAGTGTATATTTTTTCTGTCACTAATTTACATTGTAGCAAAGTGTAACTTCTTCAGTGTCATCACATAAAAAGATATAATAGATAAAAAAGATATAATAAAATATTTACAAAAATGTGAGTGGTGTGTATAATTTATATATATATATATACATACACACATATACACACACACACACACACACACACACACACACACACACACTATATATATATATATATATACACACACACACACATACAGCAGAGCTTTTTTAAGTGACACATGATATTATCTTCTATTATGTGAGTGTATTTTATAGATTTCTTACAGTAAAGCTCTATGTTACCTCTATATTTTTGAGCATTGATCTCTCCACACCACTGAGTCACTGAGGAGCGTTAGCCGATCGAGAGTAGGGGTGTTATCTGGGTGTTATTTGTGAAAGTGAACTTTGATCTCAATTATGGGGGTCATTTTTAGAAGGTGAGAGAGGGAGATTGGTGAAGGTTTCAGCCCCGTTGCACTTTGAATGATAATTGTGTGGTCATGCAACACTGCACCCATAATGAAATATTTATAATTTTTTTTCACACAATTAATTATTTTGGTGGTATTTAATCTCAACTGTGTTTTTAAAATTTTTGCTAAATAAAAAAAAAAGACCAGGCCGGTGAACTGATCTGTCATCCACTGTGTCCGGTAGATACAGGGGGTGACAGATCGCGCTGAAGCACGGCCCATGAGGCGCGATCCTGAGAGGATGTCATATGATGTCGTATAATAGGGCTTCCGCCCGGTCGCCGTTTTACAACAGGCCGATGGGAAGGGGTTAATCATGTGTTACACAGCATATTTCTATTTTGTATTTTTTAAAATTCTTTATTTCAATTTTCTAGTGCAACAACCATTTACGTACTTATAGAAAAACAGTTCTATTTAAAAGGTACTCCTGCTCTGCCACCTACCCAAATAGATATAAATAAACGGGCTAACTGCTAACACTGTCAATGTACAAAATAACAAGCTAGTGTAGCGCTGCTCTATATTACACAAACTAGTTAGTTGCAAAAAAACTGCAACCCCAGTGTTAGTTACATATTCTAGTTACACATGTAAGTATGTGAAAAAAACACCTAACCACGTGATCCTAATGCTTCCAGAAAATAATTATAAAACAAAAAATGTAATGAAAAACAAAATTGTCAGTTAAAGCGACGCAGTGCTGTATCGCAAAAAGTGCTCTAGTCGGGAAGGGGGTAAATTCTTATTTAGCATTCCACAACTCCTTCACCCCGGAGGTTCTTGACTCATATCAATCCATAATCCATTAGGGCGCTACTTGCTCTTGAAGTTAAAATACATGCAAACGATTCTTGAAGTGGTTAAGTGGAAAGGAGATGAAAAACTCTAGTTAGTTTGCATAAAAAAATAATAATCCTGAATACCTGGCACACTGGTTACACAAAGGACATGGGTATTGGGAATCACAAACTGATCCATGACATGGTTCGAGGAGTTGGCATCGATCACCATGACTTCACTGACAGAATGTGTACCTGAGCATATCCACACTAAGCTGGGGTGTGCAGCCTGCAAATGATAATAACAAAAAAGAGTTTAAATAAAAACATTGTGTACTCAATACTAGTACTAATACTAGAAAACTAGTAAAAAGAAAACATTTAAAAATGCTCCATAGATACAGTACAGGGAGACATCTGTATCACGCTAGGACAGGAAATGTATTTACTGGCAGGCAGTGTTAATTTTGTCGACTAAAACATTTTAGTCGACTAAATGAATACTATTTTAGTTGACTAAAATACGACTAAAACAAAAACAATTGAGATGACTAAAATATGACTAAAACTAAAATGGCATTTTAGTCAAAAGACTAAAATGGGACTAAAACTAAAATGCCATTTTAGTCAAAAGAATAAGACTAAAACTACATTTTAAATTTGACTTCAAAATGAACACTGGTCTGTAGTGTATGTTCATACCTCAATACCATAAATAATAACATATTCGATTTATCACTCCAGAAGTATATAATACATTTGTAAATTGTAGAGAAATGTTAACTAATGCATTACAATTTAATTACACCCATTCGATTTTAGATGACTAAAATTAGTTTTAGTCAACTAAAATGTACTGGAGATTTAGTCGACTAAATACGACTAAAACAATTTCAGGAGACTAAAATGGGACTAAATAAGACTAATGCCGCGTACACACGAAGGGACTATCCCGCGGGATTATCCGCTGGACCGAAGTCCAGCGGATAATCCCCTCGTGTGTGGGCGCCGGCGGACTTTTTTTGGCCAAAGTACGGCGGACTAAAGTTTCAGGTTTTGTTTTCAAATTATCCGCTGGACTTGGCAGTCCAGCGGATAATCCGGTCGTGTGTAGTATGGTCCGGCGTACCAAAAAGGACGCATGCTCAGTAGCAAGTATTTTTCTAGTATTTTTCGTTTTCTAGTCCCGTCGTACGTGCTGTACGTCATCGCGTGAACCGTCGGACTTTTTGCGTGATCGTGTGTGGTCAAGTCCGTTCGCTTTTTAGTCCAGCGTACCCAGCTGGAAAGTCCAGCGGATTGTCCGCTGGACTTAGGTCCGCCGGGAAAAGTCCGTACGTGTGTACGCGGCATTAGACTAAACCTAAATGGAAATCCGCTGCCAAAATTAATACGGCTGGCAGGATCACCAGGCGCAAGTAAAGAACAAAAAGCTTGAAAAGAAAGAAAACTAATGTAGCCACAACATTGGACTGATAAGCTACAATATATTATATTTTGGTTTGAAATATGCTTTAAGCAGCATGTTCACTGTAAAAATACAATTAACACAGATTTCTATTGATAGCAAACCATTACGTCTTTGTTTTCTTTGCTTGCTGAGTTGATTGCAGGTGCTCCTGTGGCACACCAGAGCTGTAATAAAAGTAAAAAAATATATTTAAATGTTACAGTACATATGATCTGATATAAGCAATTTTCCATACGTTAAAATTATTTTTATCTATTAATTCTTCAAAGAAGCAGAAACTTTATAAACACTTCACACAAAATAAAGGAAGTCCCGGTTTCATTTCAGCCAGTTTCCTTGTGGGTCCAGAGGCCAAGGCTATTTTTATCAGACTGTTGCGTATCTGGTTACCAGCAGTAAAAAGTGTATTTGATATAATGCAGCCTTATGCTGCATGCACACTAGGAGCTGAAAAAAAAAAAAAGACAGAAAAATGCTGGGTAAAAAACGCTTTGCCGGCATTTAGCAGTGTATAGCTGGTTGTTAACATTTAGCTGCCAGTCCGCTCCTTAACAAAAGAGGGACGTGGCATGGCGAGATAGGACACGTCTCCTCTGAGCTCCCGCTCTGGCCACAACAAACACTGCCATACCGACGGCACACTCCGGCACCTACCTCACCCCATGAGCAGGTGCAGCAGCACAGCTCCCTGAAGCACCGGAGCACAAATGATGGGCAAATCAGCCGATATCTCCAGAAAAACGGCCCGGGCGGCAAGACCACCCCAGCTTCCAAGATTGCGGCGACACGTGCAGCCACAGCACAGGCTGCCTCACAGATTTACCCCAGACAGACACTGCATTCCCCACAGGGGTCAAAGCATGGTTCCCACTGTTTTGGAAGCCCATCGCCCACATCTTACAGCTCCAGGAATGGCTGGGATATGGAGGCATACATAAAAGTATTGCCCACTAAAAACGACATAGAATCCTATATCAGCAGATTGGAGAGATCAAATAAACAGGAGTTAACTGACCTACGCAGGGATATTGGTCACCGCATTGAGGACATTGAACACACAGTGGAATATTCAGTCGCAAAACTCACTGAACATGAGGAGATTGTCCATGAACACACCATACAAATCCAACAATTGTTCTATGGGCTGGATGACCAAGAGAACAGAAGCAGACGCAATAATATAAGGATCCGTGGTCTGCCAGAAACAGTAGAACGGAAGGACTTAGCAATTGCAGTTACAGCCATATTCAACCAAATCCATGCTAAACCTAAGGAATCCCCGATCAAAATCGACCGAGTCCACAGATCATTTGGGCACCGCAATCCAAACCCTGCCTACCCGAGGGATGTTGTTATTTGCAGGATTCATTTCATTAAGTGTTTCCCAGTGCTAAACCTTTCATCTGATTTCTAAATTTATGCAGGCAGCACGCACACAGGACTCTATTCTCTTCAATGACACCCCAGTCATGCTGCTAACTGACCTGTCCAAGCAGAACCTGCTGATGAGGAAGGCCCTTAGACCCGTCACAGATGCATTGCAAGCTAAAAAAATCAAATACAGATGGGGATTTCCCTTCCAGCTCACGGCTTCCTACAATGGCAAGACAGCAACTTTCCGCACACTTGGAGACCTGGCAAATTTTTGGGGAACTTTGAACTGCCTCAAATCCACATCCCAGACTGGCCACTACAAGCAGCAACCCCTGGCCTGCCTCTCTCGAATGAATGGACAACCTTCACAAAGAAGAAACGTTCCCACCGCATCCAAATCTCCAGCAGGATGAACTCCTCTACTTTCCCACCGGCCCGTGGGACAGGCTCTCTCTCTCCTCCTGACTCCAGGAACCCTGACTATGATTAGCAACCCACAGCTGGTTGACTGGGAAGTGTCTTATCAGCACTGTTTCTAGTTTAAAACTGTTAGCAAAGAAAAATAAAACTTTTGAAATGCAATCTGCATTTATGCGGGTGACTGAGGAGGACCCTCTTAATAGAGGCCACCCGGATACCCCCCGGAGGTCTCGTTTGGGGCCCCCACAGATTTGGCTGTTAACGTTTTTGTCATACTTAGAATATCTACCTTATCTCTAGGCCAGGGCGGGTAGCACCCTACATGTGTTGCCACATTCCCCGCATTAGGATTTACATAGTCTTTACTGACTCTGCTTTCAGTGTTTAATTTAGTTATGTCTATCTCTAGAGACCTATGTTATTTCCCCCCTACGGTCGCTAGAGGGCACTGTTTCCCCACAATGCAGGGCTCAGTCCCCAGGTTCCAAAACAGCCTGGCCAACTCAGATGCTTTTCCTCATTAGCCTGCTCTATCAGGATGGCGAACCTGCATATACCTACCCCATCACTGTTGGTAACATCTTTCTTTTTCACTTTCTATACCCTCTCCCCCCCCCTTCCCTCCTATCCTTCACCCTCCCCTTTTGTCTGGTATACTGCCCACAGCTCTCATGGTATACAGTGGTTGACTCTCTCTCATGGTCTGCTACTATATACTCACTATCCCATGGCGTCCACCTTAGCTCTTCAGATTTACTCGCTTAACTGCCGGGGCTTCAACACCCCAGAGAAATGCAGACAGTTGCTATACCACTTCCAGAGAGCCTGCAAAAAAACGATATTCACGCTGGCTAACGTTTATCTTCCTAACCAGGATCAACTCACCTTCCTAACCTCTGTGACAGCACCTCTGGAAACATTTGGGACCCTCAATCTGATATTGGGGGGGGGGGGGGGGGTTGACCTGAACGTCCCATTGGTACAGAGACTGGACTCCTCCACCGGTAAGTCCCACATCTCACCATCTACCTGGACTAAAAAGGGACTACACCAAGTAGGATTGAGTGTTCTTTTATTTAAAAGAAAGTTCAAAACAAACACAGAAATTTCCCTCCCATGGGGTATTCATTATTTCAGTCCTGCTACCAAAGTAAACGATTTTCAGCCCTCCTGGCTTGTAAACGCAGCTCTCCAGCTCAGGCCTTACACTTAAGGGCCTTGGTCTGTCTTCCACAGACCGGATGCCCAGCACCTCCTTGCGTACAGCAAGTAGCCTCGTGTTACACTGGCTCCCACCTCTCTCTCCTAGGTGAAGCCCTACTGACTCACATTTTTCTCCTCGGCACACGGGTCATATAGCAGAATACTACATCCTGTTATCACAATCAATGCTAGGATTTGACCCCTCGTTTCATATTGGAGTCAAGCTCTGGTCAGACCATGCCCCGGTACATCTCTCACTAGGCAGACTCCCCAGATCCACACACAGACGCACCTGGCGACTGAACGATAACTTATTATCAGGCCTAGCCTGCACGACAGCGATCTCCGATGTGATTAGAGACTTTACACATAACCATGCTACTGATGAGACCTCCGACATGAACAAATGGGAAACGCTGTAATGCACACTGAGGGGAATATTTATCCAGCACGGCTCTCGGCTAAAAAAAGCCTGCATAGCTGACATCAAGCATCTATTTGCCCTCATTGCTTCCCTTGAGGCAACACACAAACACACATTAGAACCTAAAACCCTAGCAGAACTCGCTAATGCGCGTCAAAAACTTACTCCACCTCTTAGCGGAGCGCTCTCTAGCTGCCCGCGACAAGGGAAGACACCTACATTATGTGCAAGCCAACAAATGTGGCAAGCACCTAGCGCAAATCCTTCACCCATGACAATGCAGATAAACCATCCCACACATTCTTGCACACCCTAACCGTAAGCTCTATAAGAACTCAGAGATAGTTTCCAAATTCATAAACTATTATTCCTCACTATACAACCTGCCCCCCCCCCCCCTCAAAACTAGGTGCACCCCACAGTTCAGGCGACACTGACATGTCCACATACGTCAAAGACACAGCCCTGCCCACTATCCCTACCAATGCTATTGAGGATCTTCAAGCACCTATCACCACGACTGACTATTTACTAGCAATCAAAAGCCTCAAAGAGTCCTGGGCCTGACGGCTACACACTACGCTTTTACAAGACATATGCCCATCAGTTAGCCCCAATCATGGCATGGGCCTTTGAGGAAGTGGATGACGCACACCTCCTATCTTCTCATTTACTACAGGCCTAAATAGTTGTCATCCCAAAACTGGGGAAGGATCGCGCGAGTTGCAGTAATTACAGACCCGTATCACTACTAAATATGGATCTTAAACTGTTCTCCAAGATAATCGCGAACCGTCTTGACCCCATACTACCCGACCTAATGCACAGTGATCAGGTAGGCTTTGTCCTGGGCCGAGAGACCAGGGACAACCCCACAAAGACCCTTCATCTGATCATCTACGCTCAACGTAAACCTATGCCTATGCTCTCCCCACTGACCGAGGTGGCGCTGGCTCTGTGGCGCCGACATACATCATATGCACTATCCACCGACCCCAGCCCACTAACACCACTATTAGACAACCCGACACTTCCCGACTCTGAAACCTCAGGATGGGTGGGTGGCTATGAGAGGGCAGGCTGGCCAACAGCATGCTCATTTGTCCATGCAACAACAGGCAGATTCATACCACATGAGGGAAACCAACTCCCCTCAACAAATTGGCTATCCATGATGTCCCTGACGAACTTCTACTCTACCCTACACTTAACCGGTCTAATACATAGGACCCTAATGACCTTCAATTAAATGTGTGGTCTCTTCCAGGTCCCCAGACACACGCCATCATTAACATACAAGGAAATTCTCTCACACACACAAACACACACAACACCCTACCCACATTCACACAAAAGTGGTCTGGAGATCTGGGTAAGGAAATCACCCCAGGTGAATAGCAGACCTCTTTCCCATTCACCCATAAATCTTCGATCTCCAGCTTCACGCAGGAGAAAAACTACAAACTACTCTCCAGATGGTATAGAGATCTGGTCTCGGTCCACAGGATGTTCCCCAATGCTCCTGATACTTGCTGGCACTGTCACAGAGGAAAAGGAACCTACCTCCATATCTGGTGGAAATGTGATCGAGTCCACCCCTTTTGGAAAGAAATATTTGAGGCATTTAATGGAATGTATGATGACTCTCTCGCCCTCTCTCATAAGGTGGCCCTACTGTCTATCCTCTCGGGATCAGTCAAGTCCCAGAAAACTAACCTCCTCAGGTTTTTTCTATCAGCAGCTCGCCAGCTGATAGCAAAATACTGGAAATCAGAAGTAACCCCCCCCCCCCCCCTTCATAGGTGGATTGCTATCCTCAATGATGTCATGCTCATGGAGGAGATGCAAGCTAGGGAGGGAGACAACTGGGATGAACACCTTAAACTGCCACTACTCAACCTCAGATAGACTATTGCACAGAATTGCCAGAGGATGAGCCGAGAAAAGCCCTAGGCGTTCACAGCCGGAATATCACTGGGGTAAGTGGTCCATATGAGTTGATGACCACGCTCCAGTGCACAACTCTCCAAACATCTTGTCTCTGCCACATTGAGAATGAAATGTAACAGTCGCACTAACTGTATATCTATTCCCTCCCCTGTACGCCACACCCCCTCCCTCCCCCCCCCTTTCCCTCCCTACCGCTGGTTTATACAGATTCATATGTCCAACTACTTGGTTATGCTGAATGCTTAGGATATTGATTGCAACCTTTACGCACTGTTATTTGCATTTATATGACCTAACAATATGTACCATTAGTGTGGTGGTATTTGTTTAACAACATCCCCACCCCCTTTTTTCTTTATTCTGTACCCTCTACTGCTTTACTAAAGATGGTTAATAAAAATATATTTAACCTTAAATGTTAACAAAAGAATTGCTGGAAATTAAAACTTGAGAAAAAGAAAAAAAACAGCATGGTGGTCCTCCCCAATCCCTTCGATTGTGAGGGGAACCCCACACCCCATCAAAACACCTTGTCCCACAAGGGCCTCTGGTTGTAGGGGTCTGTGGGCTGGGGGCTTATTGGAATCTGGAAGACCCCTTTAACAAGGGGACCCCCAGATCCCACCCTCCCCCCTGCCTATGTACTCCAATTCCTTTATTAAAAAAAACAAAACAATGTTCCCCAAAGTAAATCCAGTGTCAATCACGATCAATGCCACCTCCAACCCCCCCCCCCAAAAAAAAATAAGAACCCTGCCCCCGATGCTGGCTCCCATAAATTTATAAGGGAGCAACCCCATGACATCACCGGGTGACTCATGCCCCTTGCGACATCGCCAACCCAGCATGCCCCTGCCACATGACGTCACAATGGGGTGGGGTCACCCAGTGGCATCATCGGGTGCCTCTGCCCCTTAGTTTATTTAGCGGCAGGAGGCAGCGAACCTGTCAGATGGTGGTAGCCAGCATCGAGTGCAGAGCTTCTTTTTTTTTTTCGGGTCGGCGCTGTTCATAATGATTGACATGGGATTTACTTTAGGGGACATTGTTTCTGTTTTTTAATAGAATAATTGTCAACTGTTTTTATTTTTGACACTTTTTTTGGTTAACCACTTCAGCCCTGGAAGGATTTGCCCCCCCAGTTTAGGCCGATATATATTCTTCTACATACTTTTGGTAAAAAAAATTGCAATAAGCGTATATTGATTGATTTGCGCAGAAGTTATCGTGTCTACAAACTATGGGATAGGTTTAGGGACTTTTATTTATTTTTTTATTGTTTTTACTGGTAATGGCAGCATCTGCAATTTTTAGTGGGACTGCGACATTGCGGCGGACAAATCTGACCCCAAATTACACTTTTTGGGGACCAGTGGTATTATTACATTGATCAGTGCTATAAAAATGCACTGATCAATGTAAAAATTACACTGGCAGGGAAGGGGTTAAGACTAGGGGGCTCAAAGCACCCCCCCCCCCCCATGTTGAGGGCATGTGGCCTGGTATGGTTTAGGAAGGCGCTCACTCGTCCCCCCCCCCTAGATAAGGGTCTGGTATGGATTTTAGGGGGGACTCAAATGCCATTTTTTTTTGGGCATGGGGTCACCTCGAAATCCATACCAGACCTAATGGATTTAAGGGTCTGGTATGGATTTGGGGAGAGGGATCCCACTCTGTTTTTTAAAATCCTGGTATGGATTTATAAGGGGGGGGCTAAGCTGTTCTTTTTCTTAAGTTATTGCCCACAATTCTTTTGTACACACTCAGCTGTCAGCGTGGAACCCCCCCGCTGACAGCTGATGAGTCATCTGTTGTTAAGGACATGGAGGCTGGCTTGCCGGCGGCCATCAGCTTAGAAGTTTAAAGACGCTGGAAACTGGCTCTTAGCAGCTGTTAGCGGTTAGTTTTTTCTGCTGGCAAATCGCTCCCGAAAATGCAGAAAAAAAAAAGTTTTTTTTCTGCTCCTAAATGCTGAAGCTTCAAAAACGCTTCTAAACTAAAACAGTGTGCATGGACACATAGTGTTATCCTATTTGCTTCTAGAGGCAGAAAAATGTTTAAAAGCGGCTGCCAGGAGCTTTTTTTTTAACATGGGGTGCATGGAGTCTTAATACAAAATATTAGGGGTAGCAAAAGAAATGATACATGTCTAGTTGTCCTAGCCAGCATAAAAATAGCCCACTCATCTCTAATGGAACGTACAATACCTTTACCAGCATGTATTTTCATTCTATTTTTTCTTTTTTTTTAACGCATCAGGAAATATACACAATGTTTTTGTCTATCCATACAAGTTTTCTGAGATTTAGAGCAGACCTGCTGTATAAAATGTTCTTTTAATATAAGGAGAACATTTTTCAAGTAAGCATTAAAGTAGAACTATAGGCAACCGTTTTTATTCATTTTGAATAGGGTAAGGAAGGGTTATAACCCTTGTGAGGTTTATTTTGCCATACATGTCCAAGCTGAGGAGATTTTCCATCACTTCCTGTCCCACAACCAACAGTAAGTTAGAGGAAATCCCTGGTTGTCACCAGAACTAGTTTCTCTATTGGAAGATCTCCAAAATTTGGGATTTTCTTTCACTTCCATTTTCGATGAGAACAGTAAGGCCAAGTTCACTCTGCTTCAATCTGATTTTGATCTGACTTTCAGAGTGATTATTTAGTGCAACTTGGATGTGGTTTGGATATTCTATGGGGCCAAAATCATACTGGAATCACACCAAAGTAGTGCAGGAACCTTTCCCAAAATCACACCATTGAAAACAATGTGATTTCTATTGTCATGCGATTTTGTGTGCCACAAGCCACATCTGAAACTGCACTTGTGAACGGAGCCTATACATGCCAGAGTGAGTGAATCTCCCTAATGGGGGCACAGTAAAAATCTGACAGATGTTCTAATCCCTCTCCACTTTATTAAAACAAATTAAAAAACAAAACGTTTTGCCTTTAGTAAATTGTTTCTAAAGGCTGAAGGTTTTTTTTACCTTCATGCATTCTTTGCATGAAGATAAAAAACCTTCTGTGTGCTGCTCCTCCCACAGCCCCTCATTGGATAAGACACAGCAAAGGGAGTCATTGGCTCCCACTGCTGTCAATCACATCCAGTGAGCCAATGAAGAGAGAGAGCGGGGGCGAGCCATGGCTCTGTGCGTCTTATGGATGCATAGAGCAGGGCAAAACCGATGCACAGAGCAGGTAAGTATAAACATGCTTGCTATTAATCAAATGAATACATTTAAAAAAAATGAACCTTTAGAATCACTTTGAACTTTATTAAAACAGACCAAAAGCTCTCCTGCATTTATCTGGCACCCAGTCACATGACACAAGTCAAAGGTCTCTGCCAATGCAGGGATGTTGTGAGAAGGACTTCAGCTATAGATTGAGAGCTTGGCTTCCTGGCATTGGTGTCCTAACTGGGAGGGACCTTGTGACCAATGTCATGTAAACCGGATGCATTATTACAGAAAAGGGTATGGTTTTCGAGAATTTCATAACATTTTAATTATATAATGCAATGTGTATAATAAAATAACTGTGGGTTAACATCTTGCTAAAAGGTCAGCTTTATTTGGCCATACATTGATGAATTTAATAATTCAGAAACAAATAATCAGACCCTCTAACAAAACTCTTTTCCACCCAAAAGGCACACTGGGTCAGCTCTCTATTACAACTTATTATGCAGTAATACCTAATGCTGGGCAACCTCTGTATCCCTTGTGCTTCTGGTCTTGGGCTAAAATGTTTAGGAAAGATTATGGATTTAACGTATATACTCACAGGGTGACTTACTGTGGATATACAGATAACAGTGTGCCAACGTCCCAATAATAGATATATAGAAACTAGGAAAATGGACTTTAAAAGGCACACGGTTAAACCATATAAAAGTAATTAAGGTTTTTTATTTGTAGAAAAATATTAAAAAGGATTATTTGTACATGATGTTTATAAAGTTGTTATTATATGATCCACACATAGATTCTGACAACACTTCCAAAACAAACAAATTATACTGATACACCCAATGGTTCAGTGGTTGGAGTCCCAGTGATGGTAACCAAATGAGGATGTAGGTGTGGAGTGGTTTAAGTCAGAGTGTGAATCCAGTTACAAGATATTCTCTCTACATGTTGCGCGTAAGAATACGCTTCTTCAGGAGAACATGGTGCTTCTTGAGGAGCACACGGACTTAGGGAAGGTAAGTAGGTAACCAACCAGTCCAGGATGTAGAGTCATAAAATCATCAACCGTAGAGGTTTGGCATTTATAGTTTGCTGGTAAGCAAAAAAATATGTGGATCTACCCAGGGAAAAATTGTAAACACACAACTAAAAAGACACATATGCTGGTAGTATGAACCAGCCTGTGTATATCAAGGTAAGAGGACTGTCCAGAAAGGGTAGCTTTAGGCTCAAAAAGAGAGGATGGTACCTCAAGGTTCGAAGGCGTCCTTGTGTGGTGTTTGTGTCTCCTCGTATCCAATTGTAGTCTGCCCTTGGGCTAAAATGAACCTTTAAATTCCCCTTCCCCTCAACAATAGGTCTGCTGTAACCTTGGTCCCTGGCATGCACAGCCTTGTAGTTTCCATTCAACAGACCTATATTTCTTTAGAGGCATCTTACTTTTGTGCTTGGGTCCTTTTGATCCAAAAGTCTCAGTTGTACTAAAACTGGAACATCGCTGATCTCGTTATTTGCTTGCGGATCTACCTGAAAAATTGAGAAAAAAAAACAAATAAAATGTTACAGAAAGTTAAACAGTGAAGCAGTGAAAGATTGGACATCTAGACTAGTTGCTGAAGTATTAAAGAAATTGACACATAGCACAGCATTCCTTATATGAAATGACAAACTGCTGGTGGTAAAGTTCCACGATTCTGTAGACTGCTTCTTTGACCAAAAGTAGATTGAAAGTTGTTGAAATGACGTCTCTCCTCTAGAAACTTGCTGTTCTTCAGAACATACACTTGGCATTTTTGGAGATTCCCAGCAGCTTTCAGCCACCCACGGCTTAAATTTTTCCCATCTTTCGGTGAACAGATAGATGGTTTACACTGGCATGGAAATCAATTGAATCGAGATGAGCTTCCACAGCAGCTTTCTTCAATTGGCAGGTCACAAAGAGAAAGGAAATAAAACTGTGTGCAGACTGCTGTGATTAAATTCCAAAACGGTCAACAAAATTGACCTGCATAAAAGAACTAAAAGCTTTACTTTTTTTTTTTTTTTTTTGGATAGAGTGGAGAGGAATTAGAACGCCTGTCAGTTTTTATTGCCTGTCTGTGCCCCCGTAAGGGAGATTCACCCTCTATATTTGTCCTGTACCATTATCTTCAAAAGTAAAAGTAAATCCCAATCTTCTAATGGGGACACTAGATCTGGTGACCTGGGGGTCCCCAAAGAATTCCCTTAATTTGCAGGGATTTCCTCTCACTTCCTGTTCGGCTATGGGACAGGAAGTGAAGGGAAATCTCTGCAATGAAACACCGATGGCAAAAAAATATCTGACAGGGGTTATAACCCTTCCTTGCGCTATCCAAAAAAAAAAAGTTTTGCCTACTTTAAAGGAGAACTATGGCCAAAGTTACACCGATCAGCCATAACATTATGACCACCCAACCAATATTGAGTATTGCTAAAACAGTCCTGACCCATTGAGGCATGGACACCAAAGTAATATTCACATGAATGGCAGGACCCAAGGTTTCCCAGCAGAACATTGCCCAAAGCATCACACTGCCTCTGCCTGAATCCACATGAAGTAAAAGAAAAAAACACGATTCATCAGACCAGGCCCCCTTCTTCAATTCCTCCATAGTCCAGTTCTGATATTCATGTAACCATTGAAGAAGCTTTTGGCCGTGGACACGGGTCACCATGGGCTTCACAACCCCATACACAACAAACTGCGATGCCCATTTTTTTTCTGGTTTCACCACATCAACATGTTCACTTGCTGCCTAATAAAGCCCACCAATTTTCAGATGCCATTGTAACGAGATATTCCCTTTACCTGTCAGTGGTCATAATGTTATGGCTGATCAGTGTATTTTGGCTATACTGCTCCTGTGGGTCACAGGAGTACACTTAGTTCTGCACTCCAGTGACCCAGATTCAGCTGACAATGGGCTAAATCCTGCTGTCGGTGTTTTAAAAAGTAAGCCTAGAAACCTGGGTGGAAATTACGTTTCATCGCACTGAAAACGCTGGAGCGTTTTCTCTTTTCTTTAGGCTGTGTTTTCATGCCGCGTTAGACGCGTTTGCGTCTATAAGCATTTGTAAAGATAACATCATGTGTTTTGGGCACAGACCCTCTATTGTATCCCAAGCTCAGAAAGCTTGTACGAGACGCAAATGCAAACTCTGCTGAACGCGTGTTTTAAAAAGCAGAAACCTGCGTTTAAAAACGCGCGTTTGGCTGTGTTTTCATGCCGCGTTTAGACGCGTTTGCGTCTATAAGCATTTGTAAAGATAACATCATACAGACCCTCCCCAAGCTCAGAAAGCTTGTATTATTAACTATTTCTGCCATTCTGATCAGAGAGAGCAGCAGAGAGAGCAGTTGTACACTTGCATTTGCCTCTCTTTCTGTGTTTTTTTTTTTTTTTTTAATGGATCCCATATTGATTATATGTCAGGAAATGCTCCTGATGTTCTCTTCATGAGGCAGCAATGTCATCGCAAATTTGTATGAGAGGTCCAGAATCAGAGCTTGTCGATATTGGACCCATCCGTTGATGGCACAGCGAATGTCCGTTGGATATTTCACAAACATGTATGCATTTCACAAACATGTATACATCAGTGAGTATATATGCTCTATGAACTATCTAAACTAACTACGACATTTTAAACAATTTTTTCTAGTATTTTTTATGGTTTACCATCATATTTCTGAGTTTTCTGGTCAAAAAAATTGGGTTCCTTTAAAAAGGCTTATAAACGCAAACGCGGCTAAACGCAGGTGCCTGCGTTTAGACGCGTTTTGCGTCTGAAACGTGGAAAAGCAAAGTGTCTGAACGCATTTTTTTGCTTCTGGAAAAACGAGGTTAAACGCAACTGCATAAAAACGGGAAAAAACTAGACTGTGTGCATGGACACATAGGATAACATTGCATGCGTTCAGGTGCAGTTGAAAAAAGTGTCCAACTGCCTCTGAACGCGCGTTTAACTGCGTCTCATGTGCATGGGGCCTTAAAGTGGTTCTAAAGTCTAATTATTTTTTACCTTAATGCATTCCTTGCATTAATGTTTAAAATGTTTAGGCAAGTAGAAGGATGGTGATGGAAGAACTAACTCTTTCCGTCAGAGGCAAACATGAGACTTATTCTAAAACCTGGGTCCATTGGAACATGTTTATATTCTCAGACCAAGGCAAGTCCCTCTTGGAGTTTTCACTGTAAGGTGCTCTCTCTCTTGCCCCTGCCCCTCCAGCGAGTTCCCAAGCCCCTTTCTTCAACTCCTCCCCCAACTCCCCTCCTCCTTTAATTTTTTCTTGTTTCGCCTCCCCTCCCACCCCTTATTTACCTGCAGCTTTGCTTGTTCCTTGACATAAAGAAAACGTAGTGTCCTGCTGGCCAATATCCTTGTTGATGATGATGACACTTTCATGAGTTGGCCTACATAATCAGATGCAAAGTAATTTCCTCATGTATGTTGCATTTGATAGCTTTGACCTGTTGATTCGATTTCTGATATATTTATTTGATATCTGTGTTCCTGTAACTTGCTTCAGAAGTAACTATCGTTCAGTGCTACTGTCTGGAACTATGTCTGGTTTTGTCATCACATTTGCGATGTACGTAAACGCTGGATACCATAAATGAAGAATGCATTAAAAAATTTTTTTAGGTATCAGCACCCCACGCCTCACTGCCCCCTTTTACTTACCTGAGCCCTTATTCGATCCATTGATGTGCACGTCTGCAGCTCTTCTCTCCCCCATTTTCCTGCTCTCACAGACTATGTAGTAATGCACTCTCATATCATCAGAGATGACGGCGTTTGAACTGAGCGTGATAACAAGCCGGAAGTTCCCACTCCTCTTCAGTCCGGAGAACGAGGCACCCATGGTTGACATTCTGAGGTTACACTCTGCAGATATCAGTTAAAAGAGCTGAGAGATGATTGGAGGCAGTGGCGTCACTATGGGAGTGTAGCCTGCCAGTGGGTGACACCTAGCCGAGTCTGACACCGGTACTGCATTGAGAGGAGCTCTTCCTTCTTCCCTTCCGCAATGTGCGGGGTGGGACCGAGGCAGAGACAGACAGGCAGGGTGCCCGAGGTCTGATCGTCACGGTTCCCACACACCCCCACATGCCACAATCGCATTCCTCTTCCCACCGGCTGCACTCACTGCACGCCGGACTTTAGCCGCCTCCTCCGCGGCACTGACCTGACAAGTACACGGACCAGGAGGAAGAGCCAAGGAGGAGGGACAGCACGCTACAGCATCTGCCCAGGGGTTGAGGTCTGTAATAACAGGTCTTGTGGGAGTTGGACATTATGATTGGGGGGGGGGGGGGGGGGGTTTGGATGACCTGGGACTGGGTAGGTAACAATTATGCTGCCAGGAGTAAATTTTAGAGAGGGGGGTGAGGGTTAGAGAATATGTGGTAGAAGGCTGCTTTGTTTTGGGTTAGAGAGGATTTGTACTAGAAGGAGGGGGGCATATTTGAAGTTTGACACCCGCAGCACAATTCCTCTCCCCTGCCAAAGCACCCTCTAGCACATATTGCTCTAACCCCCACTCCCCCCTCAAATCAAAGATCCCATTCCAGCTCCATCCATCCCCCAATCCAATCCCAGTTCCATCCACCACCCCAATCCTACCCTGGCCCCATTCATCCCCCCGATCCCACCCCAGCTCCATCCACCACCCCGATCCCATCCCAGCTCCATCCAACACACCACATCCCATCCCAGTTCCATCCATCACCCCAATCCCATCACAACTCCATCTACCACCCCAATCCCATTCCAGCTCCATCCATTCCCCTGATCCCATCCCGGGTCTATCCATCCCGATCCCATCCTGGCTCCATCCACCCCCCCCGATCCCATCCCAGCTCCATCCATTCCCTGCAATCCCATCCCGGCTCCATCCATCAACCTAATCCCTTCCCAACTCCATCTACCACCCCAAACCCATCCCGGCTCCATCCATTCCCCTGAATCCCATCCCAGCTCCATCCATCACCCCGATCCCATTCCGGCTCCATCAATTACCCTGATCCCATCCCAGCTCTATCCATCCCCTGATCCCATCCTGGCTCCATCCATCCCCCAATCCCATTCTGGCACCATTTATTCCCCCAATGCCATTCCCACTCCATCCATTCCCCCAATCCCATTCCGGCTCTATCCACCACCCTGATCCCATTCCGGCTCCATCCACCCCCCCAATCCCATCCCGGCTCCATCGATTGTGTCAGGTTAAGGGGGGAAAACGCTGAAGCACTAGCCTTCAGTACAGAACACAGGAACTGAGCTGAGGCTGTCAATCGGCTGGAGCTCCCTCACCTGTCACCTTTGTTCTCTTGGTGTCAGGTCAGGAAAACTTGTTAGAAGTGACTCATGCTGATAGCAGAGAAGCTAAGTAGCAGACAGAAATGGCACTTAGTGCACTGGATTGAGACATATATACACTATAGAGGGATATGCTTTGTTTATATTTCATGTCAGAGGTTTACAAACACTTTAAGGGAGGTTAAACTACAGCAGATGTTCAGAAAGAGGAGCAATGAGAATCTAATTTAAGGTTAATAAAAACATCACAGTAAACAGATTGCTATATTTTGTCTCAAATACAAGTAAAGCGATATTGTCTGCTTAGGCATCTAGCAGTACTCTAAAAACATTCAATGTAGAGTCTACGGACCTTGTTTGCTATAGTTGGAGGAAGACTCCAGCCATGAATTTGCGCTCTCCCAAACTCCTTCCAGATGTGTGAGCGAATCTGGCGGTAATGTTCATGTTTCTTGCTTCTCAATGGTACAGCATCATCATCACTAATAAGAGCAAAAAAAAATTGTAGTCTAGAACCATCAGCTTCAAACCTATATATGGGCCAATAACACCATAAAGGTCTTTTCACTCTGCAAGCTTGACATAAATGTGTGGCAAGTATGAGGTTTGACCCACCCAAAGTAGCGGCTTATTTTGGGGTCTAGATGCCTTTTTATTCCTAAATAGTTTTTAGTGACCCTTAATCCTGAACACAGAATTTACAGATGTTTTGTCTTCTGCTTCTGCTCAAACCTGGACCCCACTCCTATAAGATTTAACAGTCCTGCGTTAGAGTACCTATAGGCCCAATGAGGCTTTTGCTACTGACTATTAATGACATAATTGTAGCATAGCTCTGAGTTGGGGCCTCTGAATATATTGTGCCCAGGATTAACAAGCTACCTGAGCACACAGAAAATAGTATGGATTAACAAAGCTACTTTAAAAGGTATCACAAGATGCCTAGACTTTGAAAGTGTTTCACATTAAACGCTTCTCGGTTCCACTATGAATATCCAGGTGTGGGGGATTTACCATTGAATTCTCATGGTTGTACAAAATTGAAAAATCCCCTCATGGGGTTTTTTAGCAGCCAAGAAATTCAAAATTGTTAATTAAAAAATGATTTTATTTTATCAAAAAGCAATTGACAATTTTATGAACGTTGTAAAAAATTGAGCTTTGGCATTTACATGAAAATAGCATAACCATCAATCATAATGGAACTACACATTGTATGAAATCCTAATGAAATTTGCATTTTACTGCAAAGTGGTCTTCCACATGATACCTCTACGTGTTTCGACCCTTCTAATTGTGGTCTTCTTCAAGGGGGATTTTTTTAATTCTATGCAGAAAAAATAAATATTTTTCATATTTTAATAATCATTTTATATTTCACCATTCTTATTAACAACACACAATAGTGTATATTTACCAACCATGATGATGGAAAAGGCATGTCCTGTAGCCAGAAATTCCTTTAAAAGCTAGTTTCAGCAATCCTGGGACCTTTCATGTGTCGTCTCCAGACCCCACCCTCAAAAGAACTTGCAGGAGACCACTTGTACAGACCCCCAAGGTGACGAGGAGGGGAACAAGCAAGCACCTGTGGTATATTATAATAACCTTATTATTTTTACAATAAATTCAAAAATGGTATATTTAAACTGAGTATTGATCATTCAAAAAGGTTTGAAGATGGTTTGGCATTTCCCACCCCAGACACTTACTTGATAACAAGATTTGTCCAATATGTCTGTATGTTAGCAGCTCTCTTGGGATCACTCCAGGATCCACAGGAGCTTGTATCTTTTTATACTTGCTGTTAATTAAGTACAGGTGCTTGCTCTCCTAAAGAACTCCTCCCCCCTGTGTACATCCCGGCCACCAACATGGCGGTCTCCTCTGCATCTCGGAAGGCACTGCCCCGCCCATTGCCCTCATCTCCGTGACAACCATGTGACGCTGTGACGTCACACGCCATGACGTTGCGCATGTGCGTTGCCAGCGATGATCACGGAACGCCCCTGGCATGGTAGAGCCTCCTCTTGTGGTGCAGATGGAAATTACACCAACCGGGAGCAAAAGGTGTGAGAAAGCATATGCTGCTTCTCCCTACCGTGCCGGAAAGTTGAAAGAGAGGCGGGATACTCACCACTGGATGCGGCAAGGGCACTGGATCAAGATAGTATTGAAAACTACAAAATACAATACGTACGATAAAAGTCATAATCACAAAGTGCATATATTATATATATATATATATATATATATATATATATATATATATATATATATATATATATATATACACCATTTAATTCGTTTGCTTTTTGATAATAAAAACATTTTTAATTAACGATTTTGAATTTCTTGGGTGCTAAAAAACCCCATGAGGGAATTTTTCCATTTTGTACAAACATTCCAGGGTGTGCAGCACTAGCAGCTCACGTACGTGTGTTTTTTCTATTGAATTCTCATGGTTTGACAGGCATATTGAGTTGAGTCTCATTTACACCAAGCAATCATCTCACTTAACTCTACCAATCTATTCTTAGTGAGATGCCCTTTATGAACACACGTATGCCAATGACAGAATGTGCTTGGTTTTTCATTTGAGCTGCCAGTAGAGGGCAGGTGACACAGGACTGCAAAAGGATAGATGGCATGCAGTCATATCCTACCCCCACTCCACCTACAAGAGAAAATTCTATTTTAGTTAGAGATCTGTTTAAATGAAAAAAAAATGTTATGTTCACTTTAATACAATTAATTCATATCTACAACTGACACACAAAATAATACTGAAAGACAGCAAGGTACCCACTTTGTATGTGAGGGGTTGTGTGTGCGAAAACTGACAGACTGGTTCCGTGTAGCGCTGCTTATCTGACCCATGGAGTAAACAGCGGATGTAGAGCGTGCTCTGTGCAGAGAGGTGGGTGGAGTTGGTGGCGGCGTTTCTGCTTTTTCTGGTGGACTGCTGGACGAGCTAAATAATTTGTCAAATCTAAGAGCAAAAAGAAATAAAATAAAATCCTTTTCAAGCTGCAGACCATCGTTTTCTATATTGTATTACATGCTAAAAGAAAAGTTCCCTGTGTTAGACTGGCAGCTCTCTGTAATGAAATACACCCCGATTGACTGACTCTGAGGGCCAGCGGCGGCTGGTGCTCAATATTATGGGGGGCGGCAAACAAACCTGCCCCCCTCACTCGCACAAATGCCACCCCCCACCATGGGAGACGGAAGGAAAGCTGCCCCTGGCCCCTTCACTAGCACTAGACTTAGGAGATGGTGCTGGAACACCCGTTGCAGCTTGCCGAGGGAAGAGCTTTTCCTCCTGGCCGAACAGGAACTGGGTCCTAAGACCCAATTGGCCAGGAGGAGAAGCAGGAAGACATTAGCAAATATTAATTTGCTAATGTCACACAACTGGGTGGGCTCAGTGCTCTGCACCCCCACCCCACCCTTTTTTAAAGCCAATTAGAGCCTCAGGCTCTAATCACGTGCTTCAAAAAAAGAGCAAAACCCCATTGAAATGCATCCGACGCCCTGAATGTAGATTAGGGGCTGAGTGCATGGATTGGCTGAGGGCCCATTCACACCAGAATCTGTGGTTTTACTTCACATTTTTGCATGTACGTTTGCATGTATTTGCGGTGCATTTCTTACACGTATTTGCACAGCCTTTTTCCATAAGCTTGCATTCCCTTTGGGGTCACCTCTGTCTAGTTACTTCTTTTGGCTTTTATGTACACTGCACTGCAATGCATTTTTTATGCATCTATGCGTATGTCGGTACATGTGCAGTACAGAAAAATGTAGCTTGCAGTACTTTTCTTTTCACTGCATATAGTGCAATAGTGTGAACCATGACCATAGGATAACCTGTATTTTGGAATGTCTATGCAGTTGGAGTGCAGTCAAAATTTCATCACATTGCATCTGGTTTGAATGGGCCCTAAAGATTCTACTTTGCCCTTTCACACAGGTAATCCAATCAGGTCCGCCTGTCAGTTTTTCAAGCGGACCTGATTGGAAGGTCCATGCATTCCCATGGACTGGCAGGTGTAAACAAAGTTGCGTTTATTTTCACCCACTAACCTGCAAGTCTGATACAGTCCACTAAAAAAAAAATAAAAAAAAAAATAAAAAGAAGGACTGCGTTCTCTTCCAGTTGAGTGGATCAGATCAGAGGCAGTTTGTTTACTCCTGACCGCCCATAGAGCAGAGCGGGATCTGTCCGTGTCTGCTCTGCATTAACTGAGAGGACACAGACCTGTCATCTGCCCTGCTCTGTTCCAATCAGCAGGAGATCAGCTCACAGATCCCCTGCTGATCGGAATGGAAGGCGCCCGTGTGAAAGGGCCCTTAGTTTTTTGCTGCTGGTCAAAGAATCGTAGCAAAAGGACAATGATAAATTCAGGTGTTTTTACCAGCTGTTTTTTTAAATCCGTTTAATTGCTTTTTATTTCCCTGTCTAAATAAAAAAATGGCTTTAAAATTTCTATGAAGATTTAACACATACACTTTCCAGAAAGAGGATTTTTTCATCTGTACAGCCTGAACGTCCTTGGAGGCCCTGAAAAAAAATTAAATACAAAAACTGCTCAGTAAGCTTACTAAAGAAAGGAATGCCATATTGAAAAAACAGCAAAATTTCTATATTTTGTGATTAGGACTGGCTAAACAATGGTTTACATTTTATTGAATTTTTTGCAGTATTTAAGTAAGGTTTGATTTCTTCACATTATCCCAAGTGAATGAACAATAGAAATATATATTCGCTGTGCCCTGGTACAGCAGCGCTGCTTGCTACACTCACTGGTCATGGAGGCAGCAGCGAGAGCCATTGGCACCTGATGCTGTCACTCAAATCCTGCGAGTAGGGCATGGGGGCAGGGCCAAGCCAAGCTGTGTGTCAATAGGCGCGCACAGCCTGGCTCGTGGTCTAGCCTGCACGAGCGCCCCTCTAGCAAGCGGTTTGCTATAGTGGGCACTCAGAAGGAAGGAGGCGTTTGAGAGCACTGGAAGGGGACCCCCAGAAGAGGAGATTCAGGGCTGCTCTGTGCAAACCCATTGCACAGAGCAGGTAAGTATGACATGTTTGTTATTTAAAAAACAAAAAAAAACAAACAAACTTTACTATAACTTTACATCTTGCCCTTTAGAGAAGTTGAAACTCAGCATCCAGACCAGATGGTGTATAAAAGGGTGAAGCTACTGGATTTTGTTGCTAATGAAGTTCTTCATTATGTCTAGTCTAAACAATGCGTTCTTTTCTTTTCAGAAGTCTGCCAGATTAAAAGATTTAGCGACTAACCAAAAGAAGGTACAGCAGAAAGGGTCCTAGTTTGCCACATATGCTTTCCCTTTGATGAATACACCCTTCTCAAAGGATGGAAGCTTCAAGTACTCGAGTTCTATTGTTCAAAAAAGGATCAATTGTTCTCAAAGAAATTATGAAATACAAATTTTTATCCAAACAAATGTAATCAAGAGCTTTTCTCTATATAGATTCCCACCAGGGCTCTGTACAGCGCTTAAACCTGGGAACAAGATGAAATGTAAGCTTTGGTACTTTAAGAAGCTAAATCCAAGAATGTATGGCATAACATTTGGATGAAAAAGATGTCCATGCAGAACCAATTTTGAAATTGATTGTTTTACGTTTGATATCGTACAACCATATACCAAAGCAAACTTACACGGACATATCATGTCACTAAAGTGGATGAAATTACACTATCAAAACATTTCTTGTAACTCAGCTGGGAGAAAGACATCCAAGAGGAACACCTATACTGCAATGGGATCACCAAATTACCAATAAAAAGAGTGGATTGGTGCTCTACAACAATGTCTGGATGAAAAGCTAAAGCCCTGAGCAGGTAGGCTGTTTCAGTACAGGCATTTCAATTTTTTTTTTATTATTATTACATAGATGAGCAATATTTTCCATGCATTTAAAAACATGAAACCTAACACTAAAAGTAGTATTCCTACTCACATAAGCACATGTACTGAATTTAATTACTTTAATAAATCTCTGAATAATGTACCACTTAATCCTCAGCCATAGAAAAGACGTTACCTGAGCATTTCTGTCCTGCGTACTGCCTCTTGCAGTTCCATCAGCTTCTCTTTGTACTGGTTCCTCTCCATCAGCACACGTGCCATTTCTGCTCTGGTGAATCTCTTTCTTTGAGCTGCTGGAATATCAACCTAGGAAATAGTTTTGGTGACATAAATTGGTAGTCCCCTTTTTTGATGAGGTCATGTACAAGAATTATTAGTATAGCAAAGTTCTAAATATGATGCTACATTGTTGCTCAGTAATTATACAAGTGTCTAAACATCTGAAGACCTACCAGCAGAGACAGTCAGATGCACAAATAATTTATGAAAAACTAAAGAAAGAAAACGAACCTGTGCCTCAATGGATTCCAAGAAAAGGATTATAGGGCAAGTACAAAAATCATTTTTTTCTTTCTCCCCCATTGAGGGATTGGCCAGCCATACAAACCTGTGGCATGAAGCCAAAATTCCCAAGAAGCCCTGAAAGAGTTCGCCTTGACTGGAAAGTAGGGAACCTTATCCTTAAGACCATAAGCTTGCATGACAGTCTGTCTGAGTCACATAGAAATGGTCTATGGATCTAAAAGCCAGAGCACTCTGTCTGAGCCTATTCATAACAACAAAAATAGTACACGTCTTTCAGAATGAAGAAGTAACTTAGATATACTCAAACAACCCAAAATCTAGATAGTGTTCATCTTCTTCTGGCGAACTGCGACTGGACACAAAGAGGGATGAACAATGTCCTGATTAAGGTGATACCTTATCCCTATGTAGGACCAAAATATTTTTTTGTCATATAAAGCTGCCACTTCAGATACTCATCTAGCTAAGGTGATAGCAACAAGGAAAACTAGAGAAAGTGTCTGACAGACTTAAATGGGGCTTCTGAAGAACCAAATTCAAATCCCTCAGAAGCAGAGAAGATTTGGCTAGAGGGAACCCCATTGGAGCCCCCTTGCACAAAGGTCATGATCAGGAAGCGGGAAGCCAAAGGTCTTTTTAAAAAGAATGGCAAGAACACAGATCTGGCCCTTGAAAGTACTAAGGGCCAAACTGTGGTCCAGACACAACTGCAATAATGAAAGACTCTGCCCCACAGAGAAAACTCCTTGGGTGAAAGCCCCTGGACTCACAACAAGCGAAGTACACCTACCACATTCAATGATAAACCTTGTGGGAAGTGGACTTCTTAGCCTTAAGCATCATAGGGATAGCACTTTCAGAGATGCCCCTATTCCTTATAACTTGAGTTTCAACATCCATGCTATTACGCCAGTGATTGATAAGCAGGGTGGTAAATTGGTCCTTGGGACAGAAGATTCAGGTGGTCTGGCAGAGCCCATGGTGCGTCTGCAAGATGTCTTAGCATTTCCACCTCCATATCAATCCTGTGTTAAGTCAAGAACGAGGCTTCTGGTGAGGAAATGTGCAAACATGGATACAAACTTGTCTAAATTGTTGTTGAATCAAGAGGTCAACGGCCAGCTTAGAAAACCTGTGCTCCAATTGTCTACACTGGGCATGTCAACCCTGACATAGCTGAAACATGTTTCGCTGGTCGAGCAGATCTTATTTGCTGCAACAAGACTTCTTGTTCCTTTCTTATGATTGATTGCCATGGTGTTGTCCAACAAAATCCGCAGCGCATGACCTGAAAACAGGTCGGACCAACACTGGACAGATAGCTAAATCCCTCTGCTTTTTCTGCTGGGGAAGGTGGGTAATTTTAACCGAATTTGCTTTCATAATGAGAGCATCCAAAGTTGACCCAAAGAGATGCTGTCCCTCAAAGGACATGTTGGGTAAAATGCTTTGTGCAAGTTCTGCAGTCTAGCACCTCAGCCATAGAGCCCTCTGCAAGTGCACAAACAGTATACCTATGAGAGACAGCAAGCAGGAGGCTTCCTGCAAACCATCATAGCTAAAATTTTAAAGACAACTAGTCAATGCAATCAATGATCTGCAGGTCAACATCAGCACAGATTATATCATGCTTAAAGTGGTTGTAACCCTAAAAAAAAAAAAAAAAAAGTAAGGAGAACAAGTCCTCGTATAGCAGCCCTCTGCATGTCAACTGACCATCATGGCTGCTGAGCCCTGACACTCTGGTTAGTTTACTTGCCTTCTTCATCCACATCTCACCTCTCTGCTCTCCCGACCGACCTCCTCTCCCAGCCTAACAGCTCAAGAGTCTGTGTCTGTGTCTCTGGCTCTAACACCAACCCCCCCCCCCCCCCCCCCCCCGCTGCTGTTAGTAAAAATCTAAACTTTAAAAAAAGTTCTCTGCCAGCCCCTCTCTTTTAAGCTACCGTCCTGCACTGTGTAATTGTTTGTTAAAAACGAAGCCTCTAAATATCTTTTTGTAATGAATCTTCAGGCCGGTCACGTGACAACCACGTGACTCTCCTACTCTGATCCAGGGCTACAGCGGGAGGGGCTGAGCGGCCAGTATGCCAGTAACGTGACCTCCAGCCTGTCAGAGGGAGATCTTGGCCCCTCCCGCTGTAGTCCAGGGATTGGAGTAGGAGACCGGCTGGGAGTCACGTGACCGGCTGGGAGTCACGTGACCGGCCTGAATATACATGACAAAAGTGTAGGGTTATAAACCCTTTAAGAAATTTAACTCATTCAGTCATGGTCTGGCATAAGAGCACTACCACAAGAACCAAGTTCAAGACAGAGCCTGCCAAACAGAATATGGACGTAGACAGTAGTGGGATCCTTAAATGATGGGGCATCCTCAACCGGAATTATATGCGCCTTGAGTTGAGAAATGGTTGGCTCCATAATTCATAGTTTCATAGTTTCATAGTTAGTAAGGTTGAATAAAGACATCAGTCCATCCAGTTCAATCTGAGTGAGTGTCTACAATTGTCCCTATCCCTGTACATTGCACACTCACATCGGTCCCTACCCTCAAGGAGCCCACAATCCAAGGTCCCCATTCATATACTAGGGCCAATTTTTGGTGGACAGAAGCCAATTTACCTACCTGCATGTCTTTGGATTGTGGGAGGAAACCGGAGTACCCGGAGGAAACCCACGCAGGCACAGGGAGAACATGCAAACTCCAGGCAGGTAGTGTCGTGGTTGGGATTTGAACCAGCAATCCTTCTTACTGCTAGGTGAGAGTGCTAACCACTACACCACTGTGCCGCCCTAAATTGGATTGGACCATTTAGTGACAAACCCCTAATAAAAAGGATGGAGAACCAACAAGTCTTTGGGACATTCAAAAACCCAATTGGGGTGCTTTTAATCTTCATGCAGAAACAAAAAACAAAAAAAAAAAAAAAAAAAACACGTAAAGAAAAGGTTTTGGTGCCCTAAGAGGCCATGTAGGACCCAAGGCCAGAGACAGTACTGGTGAAAGTGACAGGCTTGTCTTCTAGTTTTAGGGTGTGTCACAATGCATCAATAGGGGCCAAAACAATCTCTTTCAATTTTGAAGTAAAAGTAGAAAACGGGGACTCGAGGGCAAAGCTCATCGGTTAATGACTTAAGCAATTCAGGCAGAGTTTCCACAGCCAAAAGGTTTGGAAGCAGCTAAGGCCATAGGCAGATAAAGGCACAGAGTCCAGAGTTACACATTTGCAGCTGTTTTGGCCAAGGCCAGAGATTAGCTGTGCAATTTGCAATATAAAGGAATGCATGACTGCAGTAAAAACCCTCTTCTGAGAGGGGAGCAGGCCCATCAACACCCAATGGAGACATAGAGGACTCAGAAGAGGGATAGACTCAAATACTAAACAGGCAACAGCCTGCATGCTATGTGCATCGGCAAACCCCAATCACATTGTGTCAGAGACACCTGGTGTAGCCAGACTGTCCTCTCTTTGTATAGAATCAGACATGTTGCAGCAAGTGCAGTAAGCATTGGACATCCCCCAAGGTAGGGAGCCAAGCCTTCGAATTCCTGGAACCTGGGCAGTTGGCAGACAATGCACCGGACCAGGGTTAAGTGGCTTTGACAAAGTCATTGCAAGTGGACAATAAGAACAGATCATGTAACAAAGTTCCAGGTAGCAGAATCAGCAATGGACACATGCTTCCCTGCCACTGTCTGGGAGAAATGAGGCAGCGGAGTGAGTATGTGTAACACTTTACCCAATGGAATCTCAGCACCCACAGCGTTAACCCAAACTATTGGGAACAGGGGGAATTTAAAAAAGCATGTCAAGCTAATAAAAAGGAGGATGGAGCCACACACAGAAGTGAGTTTTAAGAGATAGACTTAAGAATAAAGCAATGCTCTGGACCTGGAAATCACTACAAAGCAAACTTAGGCAAAACCAGTCTTGAAAGTTATCAAGTGGTGCCCTGTGACCCGAAGTCACCCCGCGATGTCTGACCTAACAAGGTACGGTCACAGTAAGATTAATAGTCAAAATTGAGGACAACTGTGCTGGAGAGCTGCGAGAAATCGAACAAACCTCTTGAAGCTACATGGAGATAAATCTTGATGGTCTTAAATCAAAAGACGCTCATCATAGCAAAGGAGGTATGCTGGTGGTAGGAAGGGGGTAGATCCTGGTCTGGTCCACAATTTTTGCTTTTTTTTTTTTATATCTTAGTTTAAGTAGTAGTATTATCCCCAAGGTTTAAAACTTGCTGTGTCTCGCGATTGACAAGAAAGAAATGTAGATCCTACACAGTAGAGTGGTGTAGATAAGCTGCTGAGGGTCTGTGATAGCACAGGACCAAGCCCAAGGGAATTGTCACTGCATTGTACTATCACTCTATGCAGCCTAAGCAGTTGAGGTTATATGTCCAGACCACCTCTGCATGGCATTCTCAGCATACTATAAATGTAAACATATTTGGGTGGTGAAGGTTTAGGGAAGTGGCTTCAAACTGCTAGCCCCAGGCCCCTTTCTAAATCTTCATTTTTTGCGGTCAGCATACAGCAGGATGAAGATGGGAGATGGGAGCCTGTGTCAGTCTGGCTTGTAGTAGTCTGTATGGAATGTTCAATATACTGTTTTTAATTATGTATTTTATGAATTTTGAATAAAATTTTGTTACTTTTCAATACCTTGATACTTTGTGTATACGCAAAATAACCTTCACTGTACAATCCCTGGGGCACTCTCTCCTATTTGTCTGGCTTGTAGTAGGTAATCGCTATCTTGTCATAGGATTCCCCCTCCTCCTTTCATCTTTTTCACACAGTAGACTACTGACCCCTAATGAATGCACTGCTCGTTCCCATACAGGTTGGGCACGGAAAGGCAAGGAATCACCTGCAAACACGAACCTATTATTATAAACTGCTTTTGTGCACACTGCATGCTTTGTTATCATTTTGCCTGTTCGGTATTCTTAGAAAACGTTCAAAGTGTCAGTTCTTATTTCGGCATTTAGTTTTCTGGGTCAACTGCCTGCTAAATGAACATGTATCCTTTCATGATATTGCTGATTTACAACCCAAAGCACAGACATGTGATATAGGAAGTTGCAAGACTAAAACAGTGATTCCTGCCCGATTATATAGTATGACAGGGGTGTGTGGATTGCATACGTTGCAAACAAGAATTACAAATATTGGTCAGAGAATGTATACACAGCAGGGGGTCTAATAATACCAAATACAATAATTATAGCCATTTCTGTAACAAGCATATATATGCATATACACACAAACACACATTTACCTCCGCATCTTCCCTGCACAGTTTTCTTGCTTCATCCAGTTCCATTCGAGTCCTGAAACATAAGAAATCACTTCATATGAATTAAGTTTAAAAAAAAAAACCTGAACCCTGAAAAAAACCCTGAACCAGATCTCAACTAAGGCCCTTTTTAAAACCATTATAGCCTCATGCACACTGGATGTTTTTACAGCTGCTGTTTTTAGCTTCAGACATTTTTTTTCTGCAGTCCATAAACTTCCCAGAATGTTATCCTATCTGTCCCTGCACACAGAGGCTGTTTTTGGCTGTGGCGTTTTATAGCTGAAAAACTAGTGGAGAGGAGCTGTAAAACGCGCTAACTCTGAAAAAAGCTGAAAACAGCTTAAAAACGCGGCTATTCATCACTTATCAGCGTTTTTGAGCCATAAGCTTTTATGGGAGTATAATTTTGCTAAAAAACGCTGAAAAACACTACTACAAAAATGCTGAAAAACTCACTCTACAGTTACAGCTTTCTACAGATAATGTTACTGGCTTTTTTATAATGTCCAGTGTGCATGAGGCCCTATTATACCAAGGAGGAAGATCGTGATTGGCAAACAAAATGTGCCCATACAAATAAGCAGTATATATTAAACTACAATGTGAAATATTAACAGCAAATAAACCAGAACACACACACACACACACACACACATACACACACATATATATATATTTAAATATTAATATTAGATTGATGAACTGCTTCTAAAAATGTCAGCTTGCTTGGCTTTAAGGCAGACCCACAGGCTTAAACATTTTCCCAAGCAAATGGCCCAGAAAATTATACAGATCATGATACTCAGTGAAAGCTGAGAACTCCTCATCTGTGGACAGATCAGTGACTCCTAAAGCTGGCCACACACTAGTATAACTTTGCTTGAAATTTTTCCATTTAAGAACGCTCATTCTATTTTTGAATTATTAGTTGGGTCAAGTCAGTTTTCGACTGCAGTGATGCAAAAATTTGCAAAAAAAAAATACAAAATTTTTCTCGAACCAACACATTTTTTTATGTGGTTTCCATTTGGGAAAGTCCATTCATTACAAAATCAAATGTTAAAGCAAAACTAAAATTTGAATTACTTTAGAAACAACTTTCATCAAGTAAATAAATGTACTGAGAATTTGCATAGGAATGTTTGTACGATTATTTATACGAAAGTTCATTTGAAAACCTGTAGAAACATGACAAGTGAGGCCACCACATGACAAACATCTGATATTGTAAGGGTACCAATGTGAAAAAGTGTACACATTCTGATTTACTCGATTAACTTACCATTAGAGCACAGGAAATCTGATAACACCCCCAACATAAGAGAGGACTCTTGAGCGGAACCCAAAGAGAATCAGATTTGACCAGAAGTACCCAGTACTTGAGTTTGACAGGTCTGATCTGGGAGTGGTTACCATGTTGTCCCAGACTGACTTTCAGCCTTTTGCCAGGTACAGTATACAGTATACAGTATTTGCAGTGTTTTATACTCACATGTGCAGTTCCTGCTCGGTCTCTCTCAGCCTGAACTCACAGCGCGATTGATTTTGTGCTGTATTCTCGGCCTCACGTCTAAGAGTCTCTCTCTCTGCTGTCAGCTCCTCAACTCTCGCAATCAAGCTCTTCCTAGCCATATCAACTTCACTCCTGTACATAAAAAAATATATATATATTTAAAGAGTACTTTATCAGTACAAGTTTTCTAATCCACCCTCCTTTGTGCCTTCACATCAACACAAAGCAGAATGCTCCCGTTTTTAGTTCTGTTCCCAGTCCCATCAACCTAAGTATTAGACGGTAGTCAAATTGTCTGTTCGCATATTCAATGGCCCTCATAGGTTAATGAAGGTTTTCAGAGAATGAGCATCCTCTGTGATTATTTCCCAGCCCCACACATAGCCTGAGCCCAGCCCCATACATAGCCTTTATCTCAGAGACCAAATTATGTGGTGGAAGAGTGAATGAACACAGGCATTTTGTGCAGTTGTCCGGTAATGCAAGCATACAGTTTTCTTCTTGCATTACAAAAAAAATAAAAAATAAATAAACTTTTAAAGCTGCAGCATTAATGAAAAAAGTAAACATCCCCTGCTAATAGACTTAAATGTCTTTTTATGTGACCTGTAATCACTGAAATCTGGGGAGCTCTAATCTGGTCCCAGTGTATACAAAATGGACTGCCTACACAAGGATGCAAAGAATACCTGTGCATCCAGTGCGGGCGAAGACAGCCCTTCGCATGGATGTATGTAAAGATACACCTGTGTGAAGGAGGCCTTATAGAAACAGAAGAGGAAAGGGTTCAAGGGCCAATGAGACCCTGGTTCGGACTTTTCAGGCAAAATGGACAAAAGTATGATAAAATAGATATCTTATTAACAACGAGTTACAACAGACAGGTCATTTAGAAAAAAGAATTAAAAACATACAATACACATTGATGGTCAAAAGTGTCTAATGTAAAAAGAATGGATGGTAGTGAGCCTCTGTGCATCAACGCGTTTCGCTATTGCTTCTTTAGGACACACTGGGGGTTGGTTGAAAGAAAACAGGTCTCATCAAAATAAAACATAGCGATCAGACATTTCATAACAGAGAACACATAATATAAAAATTTTTAGCTGTTGCTATATCCACAGGACCCTGTTAGAATTGGTGATTCACTGTTGATCATCAGGGAGATCTCCATGTGGAGACAATTGTGTGCCTATGAGGTAGCTATATGTGTATATTATGTATAGGTCCTATGGATATAGCAACAGCTAAAAGTTTTTATATTATGTGCTCTCTGTTATGAAATGTCTGATCACTATGTTTTATTTTGATAGTGAGACCCGTTTTCTTTCAACCAACCCCAGTGTGACCTGAAGAAGCAAAAGCGAAACGCGTTGACGCACAGGGGCTCACTACCATCCATGCGGTGCTAATTTTCTACTTACATTAGACACTTTTGACCATCAATGTGTATTGTATGTTTTTAATTCTTTTTTTCTAAATGACCTGTCTGTTGTAACTATGTATTTTATCATACTTTTGTCCATTTTGCCTGAAAAGTCCCTACCAGGGTCTCATTGGCCCTTTACCCCTTTCCTCTTCTGAGTTAACAATATACGCATGTGGCCTTAGGAGTGTTTTTTCAATCATTTGCGCCTTATAGAAACAGACACTTTGCAGCCTTCTAATGTAGCCAAGTTATGTAATATAAACAGCAATTACTGTTTTATGTAAATGTTCAAAATATTTTAATATATGTAATGGTCACAATAATTAACATATCCCTTCTTGTGAGACTAATTAATACCAAGTCAAAAATATAACAGATAACAGCAAATCTTACTGTGCATCTCTGAGCTGTGCATTCTCCACCATAAGATCATCTACATGATTTCCAACTCCTGGAACAAAGGATAGTATATTTTGTATTAGGTGGACAAAAACAAACATTTCATCCCATATACACTGATTTACTATTACCGGTACTAAAGTCTGTATGATTAACAGAAATGTAATCTTACGAGTATGAACATTCATGAATAACCTTTTGACAAACAAGCTTTATTAATGCAGTTAACAATAACACAAACCCTGTATGTATGCATTAGGTATATAGACAAAAGAACTGGTTTGCTCTTTAAAGCGGTTTGGTACTCAAAATGACATCTATATCTTACTAAAATCACTTACTACAGTAGATGCACAAACGACCATTAAAAAAATAAAAAAAAAATAATAAGCATTATTTACCTTTTAGTAGTCATTCTTATGCCGCGTACACACGAAGGGACAATCCCGCGGGATTATCCTCTGGACTGAAGTCCAGCGGATAATCCCCTCGTGTGTGGGCGCCGGCGGACTTTTTGGCGCCAAAGTACGGCGGACCAAAGTTTCAAGTTTTGTTTTCAAATTATCCGCTGGACTTGGCAGTCCAGCGGATAATCCCGCCGTTAGTGGGCAAGTCCGCGGGACTTTTGAAATGAAAGGACTTGCCGCTCATCGGCAAGTCCGTTCATTTACCACGTGACTTCAGGTTACGTAGCTAGCGTAGGCAGTTACTGCCGCCGCGCTAGCTCCGTGACCTGGCATGGATTTAAAGGGAATCCCCACGCCGAAAAAACGGCGTGGGGGTTCCCCCCAAATCCATGTCAGACCCTCATCCGAGCACGCAGCCTGGCAGGCCAGGAAAGGGGTGGGGACGAACGAGCGCCCCCCCCCTCCTGAGCCGTACCAGGCCGCGTGCCCTCAACATGGGGGGTGCCCTGGGGAAAGGGGGGCCGTGCGGCCCCCCCACCCCAAAGCACCTTGTCCCCATGTTGATGAGGACAAGGGCCTCTTCCCGACAACCCTGGCCGTTGGTTGTCGGGGTCTGCGGGCGGGGGCTTATCGGAATCTGGGGGCCCCCTTTAATAAGGGGCCCCCCAGATACCGGCCCCCCACCCTATGTGAATGAGTATGGGGTACGATGTACCCCTACCCATTCACCTAAGGTGTAAAATGTAAAGTAAAAAAAAACACCCACACTTTTGAAAAAATAGTTTATTGCACTGCTCCGGGGGTCTTCTTCCGTCTTGGGGGTCTTCTCGCCGGACTCCCCCGCCATTTACCAAGCTCTTTTACCGAGCGGGGGAAGTCCGGCTACCTTCTTCGTCGTCGCCGCCGTCTGGGGGTCTCGATCCGCCTTCGGGGGTCTTCTTCCGTCTTGGGGGTCTTCTCGCCGGACTCCTCCGCTCTCTTCTGCTCTTTTACCTAGCTCTTTCACGAGGGGAGGAGTCCGGCTACCTTCTTCGTCGTCGCCGCCGTCGTCTGGGGGTCTCGATCCGCCTTCGGGGGTCTTCCGGGGGTCTCTTCTGTTCTTGCGGCGGTCGTCGTCTTCCGCGCCGCCGGCGCCTTCTCCTTCTTCTTGTCCTTCTTGTTCTTCTTCTTCTTCCGATGTTGACCCGACGCTCTCTCTGCCCGGAATGCCTGTGCCGCTCTGCGCTCGGACTTATATAGGGTAATGGGGGACAGGGTCACATGTTCATGTCACATGGTGACCCCGCCCCCTTGCGATGTCACAGTCCCAGCATCCTCCGGGACTGTGACAACACAAGGGGGCGGGGTCACCATGTGACATGTGCATGTGACCCTGTCCCCCATGTCCCTATATAAGTCCGAGCGCAGAGCGGCACAGGCATTCCGGGCAGAGAGAGCGTCGGGTCAACATCGGAAGAAGAAGAACAAGAAGAAGAACAAGAAGAAGAAGGCGCCGGCGGCGCGGAAGACGACGACCGCCGCAAGAACAGAAGAGACCCCCGGAAGACCCCCGAAGGCGGATCGAGACCCCCAGACGACGGCGGCGACGACGAAGAAGGTAGCCGGACTCCTCCCCTCGTGAAAGAGCTAGGTAAAAGAGCAGAAGAGAGCGGAGGAGTCCGGCGAGAAGACCCCCAAGACGGAAGAAGACCCCCGGAGCAGTGCAATAAAATATTTTTTCAAAAGTGTGTGTGTTTTTGTACTTTACATTTTACACCTTAGGTGAATGGGTAGGGGTACATCGTACCCCATACTCATTCACATAGGGTGGGGGGCCGGGATCTGGGGGCCCCCTTATTAAAGGGGGCTCCCAGATTCCGATAAGCCCCCGCCCGCAGACCCCGACAACCAACGGCCAGGGTTGTCGGGAAGAGGCCCTTGTCCTCATCAACATGGGGACAAGGTGCTTTGGGGTGGGGGGGCCGCACGGCCCCCCTTTCCCCAGGGCACCCCCCCATGTTGAGGGCACGCGGCCTGGTACGGCTCAGGAGGGGGGGGGGGCGCTCGTTCGTCCCCACCCCTTTCCTGGCCTGCCAGGCTGCGTGCTCGGATGAGAGTCTGACTTGGATTTGGGGGGAACCCCCACGCCGTTTTTTCGGCGTGGGGATTCCCTTTAAATCCATGCCAGCTTGCGGAGCTAGCGCGGCGGCATTTACTGCCTACGCTAGCTACGTAACCTGAAGTTACGTTCGAAATGAACGGACTGCTCCGTGTGTGGGCAAGTCCGTTCATTTTCAAAAGTCCCGCGGACTTTTGGCCGGCGGATTATCCGCTGGAGAAGTCTGTGCGTGTGTGGGCAAGTCCACACCCTCGGAAAGTCCAGCGGACCTAGCTGGGAAGTCCCGCGGGATTGTCCGCTGGACTAGGTCCGCCGGCAAAAGTCCCTACGTGTGTACGAGGCATTAGAATGACTTCCGGTCTCTCCTCCCGTGGGAGTAGGCGTGGTTTTCGCCTTTCCCCGGCTCCGCAATGACCCCTGGGAGCTGTGTTACAGTATTCCCAAGAAGCAGTGGGGGACGCCGTCATCCTGAAATCTCGTGAGATTTCGGACGGAAGACGCCGGTTACAGCGCTGCTCGCTGATGTAACTGAGCATGCGCGGGATCGAGCGGTGAATGCTGGGAGCACAGCATTCACCGGATACCGGAAGTGCTTGTGGGCTTCAAATGCCCACAAGCAAAATGGAAACGGCTGGATTTTATATAAGTTAGAATACAGGACGAAATCGGGGGAAAAGAAAAAAAGGAACAAGTCAGTGCTACAGATAGCAATGAGACCAAAAAAAAGATAGGTCCGCGGAATCCCGCTTTAATGTAAGTTGTAGTTGCATTCCTAAAGCCGACGTTTAGGTACGTTTTTTTTATAGCATAGTTACATAAATCCAGCTTGGACCAATGTAAATAAGCATATCTCATACCTGACTGGTCCCTATGGAACCTGCAAATCACTGTAGTAGTCACTGCTATTACAATGATAAAAGCGATGTCTTGATATACAAGTCGCGTCACGTCACAATTGAGTATAAAAGAGAAAAGAGGTACCTCTAATGCCGCGTACACACGAAGGGACAATCCCGCGGGATTATCCTCTGGACTGAAGTCCAGCGGATAATCCCCTCGTGTGTGGGCGCCGGCGGACTTTTTGGCGCCAAAGTACGGCGGACCAAAGTTTCAAGTTTTGTTTTCAAATTATCCGCTGGACTTGGCAGTCCAGCGGATAATCCCGCCGTTAGTGGGCAAGTCCGCGGGACTTTTGAAATGAAAGGACTTGCCGCTCATCGGCAAGTCCGTTCATTTAGCACGTGACTTCAGGTTACGTAGCTAGCGTAGGCAGTTACTGCCGCCGCGCTAGCTCCGTGACCTGGCATGGATTTAAAGGGACTCCCCACGCCGAAAAAAAACGGCGTGGGGGTTCCCCCCAAATCCATGTCAGACCCTCATCCGAGCACGCAGCCTGGCAGGCCAGGAAAGGGGTGGGGACGAACGAGCGCCCCCCCCCCTGAGCCGTACCAGGCCGCGTGCCCTCAACATGGGGGGTGCCCTGGGGAAAGGGGGGCCGTGCGGCCCCCCCCACCCCAAGGCACCTTGTCCCCATGTTGATGAGGACAAGGGCCTCTTCCCGACAACCCTGGCCATTGGTTGTCGGGGTCTGCGGACGGGGGCTTATCGGAATCTGGGAGCCCCCTTTAATAAGGGGCCCCCCAGATACCGGCCCCCCACCCTATGTGAATGAGTATGGGGTACGATGTACCCCTACCCATTCACCTAAGGTGTAAAATGTAAAGTAAAAAAAAAACACCACACTTTTGAAAAAATAGTTTATTGCACTGCTCCGGGGGTCTTCTTCCGTCTTGGGGGTCTTCTCGCCGGACTCCCCCGCCATTTACCAAGCTCTTTTACCGAGCGGGGGAAGTCCGGCTACCTTCTTCGTCGTCGCCGCCGTCTGGGGGTCTCGATCCGCCTTCGGGGGTCTTCTTCCGTCTTGGGGGTCTTCTCGCCGGACTCCTCCGCTCTCTTCTGCTCTTTTACCTAGCTCTTTCACGAGCAGGGGGAGTCCGGCTACCTTCTTCGTCGTCGCCGCCGTCATCGTCTGGGGGTCTCGATCCGCCTTCGGGGGTCTTCCGGGGGTCTCTTCTGTTCTTGCGGCGGTCGTCGTCTTCCGCGCCGCCGGCGCCTTCTTCTTCTTCTTCTTCTTCTTGTCCTTCTTCTTGTTCTTCTTCTTCCGATGTTGACCCGTCGCTGTCTCTGCCCGGAATGCCTGTGCCGCTCTGCGCTGAGACTTATATAGGGACATGGGGGACAGGGTCACATGCACATGTCACATGGTGACCCCGCCCCCTTGTGTTGTCACAGTCCCGGAGGATGCTGGGACTGTGACATCGCAAGGGGGCGGGGTCACCATGTGACATGTGCATGTGACCCTGTCCACCATGTCCCTATATAAGTCTCAGCGCAGAGCGGCACAGGCATTCCGGGCAGAGAGAGCGTCGGGTCAACATCGGAAGAAGAAGAACAAGAAGAAGGACAAGAAGAAGGAGAAGGCGCCGGCGGCGCGGAAGACGACGACCGCCGCAAGAACAGAAGAGACCCCCGGAAGACCCCCGAAGGCGGATCGAGACCCCCAGACGACGACGGCGGCGACGACGAAGAAGGTAGCCGGACTCCCCCTGCTCGTGAAAGAGCTAGGTAAAAGAGCAGAAGAGAGCGGAGGAGTCCGGCGAGAAGACCCCCAAGACGGAAGAAGACCCCCGGAGCAGTGCAATAAACTATTTTTTCAAAAGTGTGGGTGTTTTTTTTTTACTTTACATTTTACACCTTAGGTGAATGGGTAGGGGTACATCGTACCCCATACTCATTCACATAGGGTGGGGGGCCGGTATCTGGGGGGCCCCTTATTAAAGGGGGCTCCCAGATTCCGATAAGCCCCCGCCCGCAGACCCCGACAACCAATGGCCAGGGTTGTCGGGAAGAGGCCCTTGTCCTCATCAACATGGGGACAAGGTGCCTTGGGGTGGGGGGGCCGCACGGCCCCCCTTTCCCCAGGGCACCCCCCATGTTGAGGGCACGCGGCCTGGTACGGCTCAGGGGGGGGGGGGGAGCTCGTTCGTCCCCACCCCTTTCCTGGCCTGCCAGGCTGCGTGCTCGGATGAGGGTCTGACATGGATTTGGGGGGAACCCCCACGCCGTTTTTTCGGCGTGGGGATTCCCTTTAAATCCATGCCAGCTTGCGGAGCTAGCGCGGCGGCATTTACTGCCTACGCTAGCTACGTAACCTGAAGTTACGTTCGAAATGAACGGACTGCTCCGTGTGTGGGCAAGTCCGTTCATTTTCAAAAGTCCCGCGGACTTTTGGCCGGCGGATTATCCGCTGGAGAAGTCCGTGCGTGTGTGGGCAAGTCCACACCCTCGGAAAGTCCAGCGGACCTAGCTGGGAAGTCCCGCGGGATTGTCCGCTGGACTAGGTCCGCCGGCAAAAGTCCGCACGTGTGTACGCGGCATAAGTGTAGCAATATGGTTACATTTAATGAAGGTACAACATTTAGCAACTCACATTGTTGATGATTAAAAGAGGCACATCTAAGTATGCAGGCATCCGGGGTAAAGCTGTCCACATAGATCGTCCTCCGTACCGCCATTGACATCGTCCCTTCCACACTGCGCACCACGAGCACTTCAAGCCACGCTTTCAGATCGCTCTACTGCAGGGTAGTCTTCCCAGTCAAGATTGCAGGCTGACAGCGGTGAGAGCCGGCAGTGCGGATGATGATCTATGTGGACAGCTTTACCCCGGATGCCTGCATACTTAGATGTGATTCTTTTAATCATCGACCGTGTGAGTTGCTAAATGTTGTACCTTCATTAACCACTTCAGCCCCGGACCATTTGGCAGCCAAAGGACCAGAGGTCTTTTTTCAATTTTGCACTGCACTGCTTTAACTGGTAATTGCGCGGTCATGCAATGTTGTAACCAAACGAAATTTGCGTCCTTTTCTTCCCACAAATAGAGCTTTCTTTTGATGGTATTTGATTGCCTCTGTGATTTTTATTTTTTGCGCTATAAACGGAAAAAGACCGCAAATTTTGAAAAAAAAAGATATTTTCTACTTTTTGTTATAAGAAAAATCCAATAAACTCAATTTTAGTCAAACATTTGGGCCAAAATGTATTCAGCCACATGTCTTTAGTAAAAAAAATGCCAATAAGCGTATATTTATTGGTTTGCGCAAAAGTTATAGCGTCTACAAACTAGAGTACATTTTCTGGCATTTACACCGCTTTTAATTTATGACTGCCTATCTCATTTCTTGAGGTGCTAAAATGGCAGGGAAGTACAAACCCCCCCCCCAAATGACCCCATTTTGGAAAGTAGACACCCCAAGCTATTTGCTGAGAGGCATGTTGAGCCCATTGAATATTTTTTTTTTTTTAGTCCCAAGTGATTGAATAAAGACAAAAAAAAAAAAAAATGTTTTCATAAAGTTGTCACTAAATGATATATTGCTCACACATGCCATGGTTATATGTGGAGATGCACCCCAAAATACGTTTTGCTGCTTCTCCCGAGTATGAGGATACCACATGTGTGGGACTTTTTGGGAGCCTAGCCGCGCACGGGGCCCCGAAACCCAATCAACGCCTTCAGGGTTTCTAAGGGTGCAAATTTTTGATTTCACTCCTCACTACCTATCACAGTTTCGAAGGCCATAAAATGCCAAAATAGCACAAAACCCCCCCAAATGACCCCATTTTGGAAAGTAGACACCCCAAGCTATTTGCTGAGAGGCATGTTGAGTACATGGAATATTTTATATTTTGCCACAAGTTGCGGGAATATTACAAACTTTTTTTTTTTTTGCCCAAAGTTGTCACTAAATGATATATTGCCCACACATGCCATGGGCATATGTGGAATTACACCCCAAAATACATTCTGCTGCTTCTGCTGAGTATGGGGATACCACATGTGTGGGACTTTTTGGGAGCCTAGCCACGTACGGGGCCCCGAAACCCAAGCACCGCCTTCAGCATTTCTAAGGGTGCAAATTTTTTGATTTCACTCCTCACTACCTATCACAGTTTCGAAGGCCATAAAATGCCAAAATAGCACAAAAACCCCCCAAATGACCCCATTTTGGAAAGTAGACACCCCAAGCTTTTTGCTGAGAGGCATGTTGAGTACATGGAATATTTTATATTTTGCCACAAGTTGCGGGAATATTACAAACTTTTTTTTTTTTTTGCCCAAAGTTGTCACTAAATTATATATTGCCCACACATGCCATGGGCATATGTGGAATTACACCCCAAAATACATTCTGCTGCTTCTCCTGAATACGGGGATACCACATGTGTGGGACTTTTTGGGAGCCTATCCGCATACGGGACCCCGAAAACCAAGCACCGCTTTCAGGATTTCTAAGGGCATAAATTTTTGATTTCACTCCTCACTACCTATCACAGTTTTGAAGACCATAAAATGCCAAGATGGCACAAAACCCCCCCAAATTGCCCCATTTTGGAAAGTAGACACCCCAAGCTATTTGCTGAGAGGCATGTTGAGCCCATTGAATATTTTTTTTTTTAGTCCCAAGTGATTGAATAAAGACAAAAAAAAATAAATAAAAAAAATGTATTCAAAAAGTTGTCACTAAATGATATATTGCTCACACATGCCATAGTTATATGTGGAATTGCACCCCAAAATACATTTTTCTGCTTCTCCTGAGTATGGGGATAAAAAATAGGATTTTTTGTACTCACCGTAAAATCCTTTTCTCTGTAGTTCACCGACTGACACAGCTCCTCTCTTAGACCATTGGGTTGTTATGCCACCTTCAGGAGAATACTAGGCATTACATGTTAACATGTGATAATAAAACTAGAACTTTCTAGTCCCGCCCAAGGGGCGGTCCCTTAGGTAACAACCCCACAGCATGCTACTGCAGCCTCAGTACGTCAACAAGCAGTATAACGTAGACAAAAATAGGAGGGGCGGGTGCTGTGTCAGTCGGTGAACTACAGAGAAAAGGATTTTACGGTGGGTACAAAAAATCCTATTTTCTCTTACATTCACCGACTGACACAGCTCCTCTCTTAGACCATTGGGACGTCCCCAAGCAGTGCCAAAACGAGGGGTGGGAAAACAGCATAAAAACTTCACCCACTATGGCATGTGGGGACTAGTATAACTTTACCCACAAAAAAACAACAGCGTGTGGGAACCAAAACACTTTGTTACCCACGAAAAAAACAGAGTGATCCTCAACTGGGAGTCACTACCTTCAAACCGCCTCAGAACCGCGGTAACAAATGCAACAGTGCATTTACTTAAGGTACTGTGTTTTTACCAAAAAAACAGGAAAAAATGTAAGTGTAATTGCAATTATACGGCCGCCTGCAAAACTTTGCTGCCAAAACAGGCATCAGCCGATGCACTGACATCTACCTTGTAGAATTTTGTAAAGGTGTGAACAGACGACCAAGTCGCCGCTTTACACACTTGAGCGACAGACGCTTGATGTCGGAAAGCCCAAAACGATCCAATTGCCCTTGTGGAGTGGGCCGTGACCGGAAAGGGGGGCACCTGCCCCTTCAAGGCGTAGGCCTGTACTACAATCTGTCTGATCCACCTGGAAATGGTGGCCGACGAGACCGCTATGCCTTTTTTCGGACCAGCCACCAAAACAAACAAGGAGTCTGACTTCCGAAAGGGACTAGTAGCAGACAAATACACCATCAGAGCCCGAACCACGTCCAGGGAATGGAGGGCCACCTCTTTAGGATGTGTCGGTTTAGGACACAAAGATGGTAACACAATGTCTTCATTGATTTGGAACGCCAAAACCACCTTCGGCAGAAAAGCAGGTTGCGGACGCAACACCACCTTATCCTTGTGGATAACCAGATAGGGCGACTTGCAAGACAAGGCCGCCAGCTCCAAAACCCTCCTAGCCGGAGTAACGGCCACTAAAAAGACCACTTTCTGGGAAAGAGTCAACAGAGGGATCTCCCTGATCTCTTCAAATGACGTTTTTTGAAGTGCCGATAACACCAGGTTCAAAAGCCAAAGCTGATATGTGTCCCTTAAATGGTGCTTAAAGCCAGTTTCTGGTCTACTCCTTGCTGTAGAAACAACATGATCCTGGATATAGAAAAGGTGCACGGACACCAACCTTTCTCCTCACACATGGAGATGTAGGCCTTCCAGGTACGATGATGTATCTTCCGAGAAGAAGATTTCCGTGCTCTCAACATAGTGGGAATCACCGAGTCTGAAAGACCCCGGTTCCTCAACACCTGGCTCTCAATAGCCATGCCGTTAAAACCAGCGATGGTAAATCCGGATGGAGGTTTGGACCTTGAGACAAAAAGGTCCTCTCGTAACGGCAGTCGCCATGGGGCGTCTGCCACCAGGCACACTAGGTCTGCGTACCAGGGACGCTGGGGCCAATCTGGGGCAATCAGTATTACTGGAATCCCCCCGGCCTCCACTCTGCGGAGCAGACGTGGTAACAGTTTCAGCGAAGGAAAGAGATAGATCAGCTGGTACTGATCCCACGGAGCCACCGTCTGACGCATCTGCCCAAGGATCTCTTGTCCTGGACACGAATCTCGGCACCTTTCAATTGAGACAGGAAGCCAAAAGATCCACGTCTGGTGTGCCCCATCACAGGCACAGTAGCCTAAACACCTCCGGATGCAACTCCCATTCTCCTGGGTGCAGCATCTGGCAACTTAGATAGTCCACCTGCCAGTTCGCCACTCCCGGGATGTAAATGGCCGACAGGGCCGGTACAAGTACGCTCTGCCCACTGAAGGATGTGAGCGACCTCCCGTGCGGCGGCTGAGCTTCTTGTTCCTCCTTGGTGATTGACGTATGCCACCGCCATGGCGTTGTCTGACTGGATCCTGATCGGACGCTCTTGAAGTCTTATCAACCATGTGAAGAGGCAAAGCCTGATCGCTCTCAGCTCGCGCAGATTGATCGGCAACTTGGATTCCTCCACCGACCAGAGGCCCTGGGTCGACTGAACTCCCATTACTCCACCCCAGCCGGTTAGGCTGGCATCCGTTGTGATCACCGTCCATTTCAGAGGTAGGAACGACTTCCCGGACCGAAGTGCCGGGGACCTCAGCCACCAGAGCAGGGAATCCCTGACTAACTGGCTCACCTGAGTCTGCCGATCCAGAGACAACGGAGATTTGTCCCACTTTGTCAAGATCTCCTTCTGCAAGACTCTGGTGTGAAACTGGGCATACGGTCCTGCCTCGAAGGAGGCCACCATGAGTCCCAGGACTCGCATGCAGAAGCGTAGCGACGACCACTTGTGGTTCATCAGCAGTTTTACCGCGGCTCTGAGAGTCTGCAGCTTGTCTGAAGGGAGAAACACTCTCGCTTCCATGGAGTCCAGCAGTAAGCCTAGGTACTCCAAATGCTGAGTCGGTACAATCACCGACTTTTTTAGGTTCAACAGCCACCCAAATGCCTGCAGGATCTGCATGGTGATCGCCACATCCTCCTCTAACTCTGAGGCAGAAGATGCTCTCAGGAGATCGTCTAGGTAACCCACGATCGCTATCCCACATTGTCGCAGCAACGCCAAAACAGGAGCCAATACCTTGGTAAAGACTCGGGGGGCTGATGCCAAACCAAAGGGGAAAGCCAAACTGGTAGTGTGTTTCCCCAACTGCAAACCGCAGAAACCTCTGATGCCGAAGGCATATGGGTATGTGCAGGTACGCATCCTGGATGTCCAAAGACGCCAGGGGGTCCCCTTGATGGAGTGCAGCGACTACTGAGCGAACTGATTCCATTCTGAACCTCTGTACTTTTACAAAGTAATTGAGGGCTTTTAGGTCCAAGATTGGACGTACCCCTTCCTTTTTTGGGGACTACAAACAGGTTTGAGTAGAACCCCTGGAAACGTTCTGATTCTAGGACAGGTACTATCACCCCGCAGGTCCCTTGCCGCCCCCAATAGGGCCTCCCGGCGAGCCGGGAGTATGGGTATGCTGGAGGGAAGATCTGTTTTGTGGCCAAGAGAGGAACTCTATCTTGTAGCCTGAGGAAATCAGATCGCAGACCCATTGGTCAGGCAGCCGAGAGACCCACCGGGCTGCAACTACTGAAGGCGACCTCCCACCTGCGTTGCAGGCAGGGGCAAACCTTCATGCGGTAGCGCTTTTGCTCGCAGGCTTGTTAGGCTTGCGGTTCCAGGGACGCTTTTGTCCGTCGAAGGTCGTCCTGTCGGGCTGGGGATGCTTAGCCGAAGCCCCGGGCGGACGAAAAAAAAGCCGCCGGTTGTGAGCGGAAAATGAGGGCCCTTGCCTACGGCGTGGCTCCTTAGCCTTCCTGGCCTGTGGGAGTAGTGTACTCTTACCACCTGTGGCATTTTCAATAATGTCATCTAATGAGGCTCCAAAGAGCTGGTCGCCAAGGAAGGGAAGATCCGACATGGAACAGTGGTGAACCTTCCCAGGAGTGGTCGGCCGCCCAAAATGACCCCAAGAGCGCAGAGACGACTCATCCAAGAGGTCACAAAAGACCCCACAACAATGTCCAAGGAACTGCAGGCCTCACTTGCCTCAGTTAAGGTCAGCGTTCATGCCTCCACCATCAGGAAAAGACTGGGCAAAAATGGCCTGCATGGCAGAGTTCCAAGGAGAAAACCACTGCTGAGCAAAAAGAACATCAAAGCTCGTCTCAATTTCTCCACAACACATCTTGATGATCCCCAAGACTTTTGGGACAACATTCTGTGGACCGATGAGACAAAAGTGGAACTCTTTGGAAGGTGTGTGTCCAAGTATATCTGGCGTAGAAGGAACACTGCATTTCAGAAAAAGAACATTATACCAACAGTAAAATATGGTGGTGGTAGTGTGATGGTCTGGGGCTGTTTTGCTGCTTCAGGACCTGGAAGACTTGCCTTGATAAAAGGAACTATGAATTCTGCTGTCTACCAAGAGATCCTGAAGGAGAATGTCCGACCATCTGTTCGTGTACTGTAGATGCCTGGTCAGCAGACCAGCATTTTAGCCAAATCAGGCACCTCAGCACCACTGCTGACACTAAAGCCCTGGATAACAGAGGGAGAGTATCCAGGGGCGCGTCACAAATGTACTTAAGGCCTTGCACTAATTGGTCTGCTAGTTCCACGCAGACAGGAGAAGCCTGTTGCTCTCCCAATTCGCGGTGCAAAAGTTTTGCCCACTCAGTGAGTGTCTGAGACACAAGTGCGGATGCCAGTACTGGTCGCATTGCTGACCCCACAGCCGTAAACAAGGAACGAGCCACTGCCTCGGCCTTCCTGTCCGTGGGATCCTTAAAAAAGCAGGAGTCCCCTCTACCGGGATCGTGGTTACTTTATTTAATCCGGAAACTGGGGGGTCCACGACCGGAGGAGCCGACCATTTTTTGAGAAGGCTCCCCTCAAAGGGGTAACACACCGCCATGTATTTGGGGACCGAAAAGGGCCGCTGCGGTCGCCCCCATTCCTTGTAAATGAACTCATCAAAATAAGTCAGATACGGGAACACCCTAGGTGAATGGGCTGGCTTATGGGACCCAAAAGGGACCGCTACATCAGCAGAGAGATCTGCTGGCTCCTGAATCTTCAGGGTATCATGCACAGCTGTGATAAGTGCTCCAACAAGCGCTTTGTCGCGCACGACCTGGACAGGGACTCATCCTCACTGTCCGATCGGTCCTGGTCAGCGTCATCTGAAACGACAGAACAGGGGTCACCAGCCTCAGCAGGACCAGAGTCTGCGTCAGAGCTCTCCCCGGAGGACGGGGGGGGCAGGGGCCGTTTACCACCTTTGCGCCCACGCACCGCCTCCATCTTGGCAACAAACGAATTGAGGACCGCCGACAAGGCGTCCAGAGGCACTGCACTGTCTGCAGGTGAACCGGTTGCAATTGCCTGTATTTCGGGGGAAGAAACACCAGTTTCTGAAGCCAAGCTGACCCTACCCTGTCTGCCACCTGTTGGGGACTTAGGACAGTGATGGTCCCACCTTCCTAACTGCTGCTGGCTGAGGGGCTCTTTCCCGCAGGACTCACCACCCTGACTGGTTCTGCGCCATCCAGCTAATAGTGCCTGTATCCTGTGTCAGCTCCCAGATGCATAGGAGACCACACCGCGCTGTGCAGAGCTGCTCTGAATGGCACTGACAAAAAAAGTGTTCAGGCTTCAAGAAAATGGCCGCCGAGTGTCCAGTATAAAGGACACAATCACAGGGAAAATGGCCACCGGACTACAGTAAAATGGAGACAGAGCATGCTGCTCCCTGGTCACACCAAAAATGGCCGCCGAACACTGTATGCAACGAAGGACAGTGAAACAACAGGCAGAGAAATGGTGGTAAACAGCACTACAGCGATCAGCAGACACAGCCTCCAGACACCCAGGGGAGAGACCTACAGACAACCAGGGCACAGCTACCCAGCGCAGTCCCCACCCCAGGTGAGAGCCCCCTGGGGAGCCCCTGTCTATGGCACACACACCGCTCAGCAGCCCATGCAGCATCCCCCACAGGGAAAGGGGGAGAGGAAGGATAGGGACAGGGAGAGAAGAGAGGGAGGTGAGGGACCCCCGAATCGACCTCCCAGGGAATGCCCAGCTGCTCAGCCCCACCGAGGCAGGGAGAGCTGTACTTACCAGTCCTGAAGAGCTGGGAGACATTCCATTGCAGAACTACTCACTAATCAGTATAGGGTAGCTGCTGGCCCGGCATACTGTGACGCAGACATCAGTAGCCCGGTCATATGTATGCCCCGGAGCATAAAAGCTCACCGACAACCTCTGGAGCTGAGGTTTCGTCGTGGCCTGCCGAGCCGTAGCTGCGACCTGCACATGCTCGATGGCCGGACTGGGGAGACTACAAGGATAAGGGTATCCAGCCTGTCACCCAGCCGGCTGTTGATAGCAGATCACAGGATCTATCATCTTGTGCAAAAACCAAGCTTCTGCAGAAACAGACAGACCGATGGGCCCATCAGGGTTCCTAGGTCTTTCTCCCTCACTAGGCAAAAAAAAACTGAGGCTGCAGTAGCATGCTGTGGGGTTGTTACCTAAGGGACCGCCCCTTGGGCGGAACTAGAAAGTTCTAGTTTTATTATCACATGTTAACATGTAATGCCTAGTATTCTCCTGAAGGTGGCATAACAACCCAATGGTCTAAGAGAGGAGCTGTTTCAGTCGGTGAATGTAAGAGAAATTAAAATGGTGGGTGTTGCATTTTTTTTTTCAACACAGGATTTGCGCAGCGATTTTTCAAACGCATTTTTTGTGGAAAAAATACACTTTTTTTTATTTTAATGCACTAAAACACACTATATTGCTCAAATTTTTGATGAAATAAAAAATATGATCTTAGGCCGAGTACATGGATACCAAACACGACATGCTTTAAAATTGCGCACAAACACGCAGTGGCGACAAACTACATACATTTTTAAAAGCCTTTAAAAGCCTTTACAGGTTACCACATTAGATTCACGGAGGAGGTCTACTGCTAAAATTACTGCCCTCGATCTGACCTTCGCGGTGATACCTCACATGCATGGTGCAATTGCTGTTTACATATGACGCCAGACCAACGCTTGTGTTCGCCTTTGCGCAAGAGAAGGGGGGGCAGGGGTGCTTTTTTTTATTTTTTTTTAGTTTTTCTTTTTATTTAGCTTTTTTATTTTATTTTTAAACTGTTCCTTCCATTTTTTTTTCTTAGTTATCATTTTTATTGTTATCGCAGGGAATGTAAATATCCCCTATGATAGCAATAGGCAGTGACAGGTACTCTTTTTTTGAAAAAAAGGGTCTATTAGACCCTAGATCTTTCCTCTGCCCTCAAAGCATCTGACCACACCAAGATCGGTGTGATAAAATGCTTTCCCAATGGTGCGGTGGGTATGCCCACCATTAGAATACCTCCCTTCATCCACCCACTTCTAATGATGGGCATACATGCACCATTTATATATGCCGAAGCATGGGGGCATCCTCCCGCAAAAAAGTTATGCCACGTACACATGGTCGGACTTTTTTCGACCATATGTACGTGGCATTAGGAGCAAAATCGCTCCTCCGCCCTCTGCTGCCCCCATGCTTCGGCATATATGCTCTTTTTTTTAACTGTGGTGGTGAAATCACCTCCTACAGCGTTGGAGTCGCGGCTTTATGTATCGTGGGAGCAAACGCTGTTGCTGTCAAGATAAATAAATCCACGCTGCAACTGAATGGCGTACCTGCTAAGCAAATAATGGTTAACATTAAAACAAAGTAACATTACAGTATAACAGTAAGACCTTACCATACCATACCTGCAAAGCAAATACCAAAAAAAAAAACATAGTAAAAAATAAAACATTTTGTTAACGCAACCGGTGCCTAAAATATATATATATGCCGAAGCATGGGGGCATCCTCCCGCAAAAAAGTTATGCCACGTACACATGGTCGGACTTTTTTCGACCGTATGTACGTGGCATTAGGAGCAAAATCACTCCTCCGCCCTCTGCTGCCCCCATGCTTCGGCATATATGCTCTTTTTTTTTTTTAACTGTGGTGGTGAAATCACCTCCTACAGCGTTGGAGTCGTGGCTTTATGTATCGTGGGAGCAAACGCTGTTGCTGTCAAGATAAATAAATCCGCGCTGCAACTGAATGGCGCACCTGAAAACAAAAAAATGGTTAACAATAAAACACAGTAAACAAAATGACATACCTGAAAAGCAAGCATGATAAAACATAATAAAACATTGCAGAATAGAATAGAGTAAAAAAGAGCAACAATAGAGAGAGAGAACAATAAAACGACAACTATTTTTGGTTTTTTTATTTTATATTTTTTTTGGGGTTTTTTTTTTTTTTTTTTGGGGGTGGGGTTTGGGGGGGGGGGTGGGGTTGGCGGGGGGGGGGGTTGTACTTTTTTTTTATTTTTTACACTTTTTTTTTAAACTATAACTATAATTTTAACTGTAACGGTCGGGTCTCAAAATGCGATGGCATTCTTGAGACCCTGTAACTATAATTTTAACTAACGGTCGGGTCTCAAAATGTGATGGCATTCTTGAGACCCTGTGAAAGTGTATCCTAGCCTGTGAAATGCTGTACCCTACACTAATACCTCACTAGTGAGTGGTAGCGTTCAAAACATTCACCAACGCAGAGACCAGGATTGTCAGGACAGCGTGGACAATAATAACGGGTGTCACGCCTACATCCGCGCTTGGTACAGACATGACATCTTTTTTGGGGGGCTCGTTGGGTAGGGGTACTCGGGAGGACATAAGGATAATGCCTCTCATACAGCCGGCTAACTGCATTTGGTTCGGAATGGTGAGGTGCAGAACCGTCTGGAAACAGAAGGTCTGTGAGAACCTCTTCCTGGAATTCAAGGAAGGGTAACCTCCCGCCTGAAGCTCCGTATAGCACATGAGCATTCAGAAAAGCCAATTGGAACAAATAAATAGACACTTTTTTGTACCAGCGTCTAGCCTTATGGACAACTAGGTACGGCGCCAACAACTGGTCGTTGAGGTCCACCCCTCCCATATTAAGGTTATACTCGTGGACACAGAGGGGTTTCGTCACAACACCAGCCGCCGTACGAATTTGGACTGTCGTGTCTGCATGAAGGCAGGTAAGAACGAAAACATTCCTATTATCCCTCCACTTCACAGCGAGCAGATTATTACACTTCAAGCAGGCTCTCTCCCCCAGCCTAAGAGGGGAATCTACAAGCCGCTGGGGAAAGCCCCGGCGATTAGGTCGCACGGTGCCACATGCTCCAATCTGATGATCAAACAAGTGACTAAACAGTGGCACGCTCGTGTAATAATTGTCCACGTACAAGTGGTACCCCTTTCCGAATAAGGGTGACACCAAGTTCCACACTATCTTGCCAGCGCTCCCTATGTAATCTGGACAGTTCTCCGGCTCTACGTGACTATCTTTTCCCTCATAAACCAAAAAGCTCCACGTATAGCCTGTTGCCCTGTCACAGAGCTTGTAGAGCTTGACCCCGTATCTGGCACGCTTGCTGGGAAGGAACTGTTTGAAAGACAAGCGGCCAGAAAACTTAATCAGGGACTCGTCAACGCAGACAACTTGATTGGGACTAAACAAGGCTGCAAAACGTTGGTTGAAGTGGTTTATGAGGGGCCGAATTTTGTAGAGCCGATCAAATTCAGGGTCTCCACGAGGACGACAGAGTTCATTGTCACTGAAGTGCATGAACCGCAAGATCTGTTCGTATCGTGCCCTGGACATGGAGCGAGAGAACACGGGCATATGGTGGAGTGCGAGGGTGGACCAATAAGACCTCAGCGTCGGGAATTTATGCATGCCCATGTTGAGGGAAAGGCCCAGAAAGGACTTTAATTCGGAAACCGTAATTGGTTTCCAATCTCTGGCAAGGGAAGGCACTTGGGGATTAGCGGCGATGTATTGACCAGCGTATATATTACTTTGGTCCACAATAGATCTATAGAGATCTTCCGTGAAAAACAGCGATAAAAAATCGGATGGCTTAAAATCAGCTGTTTCCACCTGAATACCGGGTTGGCCAGTGAATGGGGGAAGTACGGGTGCTGCAGAAGTGGTGGGCACCCAATCAGGATTGGCGAATTCTGCAGGAAGGACACTGTGATCGACGGGCCTGCCTTTGTCTTCTTCTTGGTGGCAGCGGGACACTACTTGTGCTTGCCACCTCGCCAGCTTGAACTGCACTTATGGGACTCGCCACGTCACCAAGTGTTACTGCAGTGCTGGTTTGACTACGTCCAGGGTGTACTAGGCCGCTGGTGCTTGCCAGTTCACCAGAAGGAATAGCGGCGCTAGTACTTCTCTGCTCCATACGAGAGACCTGCGGTTCCTGCACCTCAACAACAGCAGAAGATCGGGATCGGGTACGCCTGACCTTAGCAGGGACCTCACCTCTGTCGCCAGAGCTATCTGTCATGGAGCCGCTGTCGTCTACTGGATCGTATTCTGAGCCTGATTCTGACAGATGAGTGACCTCCTCTTCACTATCTGACATACTCAGAAACAAGTAGGCCTGTTCACTAGTGTACTTGCGATTTGCCATTTTGGGCTCTAAATTTAGTAGTACACTAGTGAGATTCACAGGAAAAAAAGCTCCTAGGCTGCTGGCGACTGAATCAAAACGCTACCAAAAAAAACTGTTAGCGATCGCAGGGATCAGGCCTGACTCTGCGAACGCTGCAGTTATGTGTGCTTAGTGTTTTGTAAGTGACAGTGATCGATCGATACTGCACTTGGGTGGGCTGGGCGGAGGGGGAAAACGCAGGTGCTAGCAGGTATCTGGGCTGATCCCGCTAACAATGCGTTTTTTGGAACCCTAAACTGCTGGGACGCTAGTATAGATCTGATCAGATCAGATATTGATCTGTTCAGATACTATACCACTAAGGGAGGTGTATGCTTTGCGCGTGGGTGTTTGCGGTGCTGGCACTAACCTGGGGCGACGCAGACCTTATTTGACCCTAAAACCTAATTGATATCACCCGCCGGGCGATCAGGGGGTTAAACCGTTATTGGGTAATAAATGGCGGGTGCCCTGACAGTATAAAAAACAAACTATCTAACCAGCGTCACCCGTAACAGTAATACGGTGATCACTGGTGAAAGGGTTAACTAGGGGCAATCAGGGGGTTAAAACCTTTATTAGGTAATATATGGGGGTACCTGACGATATATAAAAACCTGACGGGGAACCTAAATAACTAAATAACTAACTGGCTAACCAGCGTCACCAGTGACACTTATACTGTGATCACTGGTGAAAGAGTTAACTCTAGGGGCAATCAAGGGGTTAAAACCTTTATTTAGGTTGTAATATGGGGGTACCTGACCTATAAACCTATTTATAATCCTATATAAACCTGGCGGTTACCTAAAAAAAAAACTGGCTACCTAGCGACACCAGTGACACTAATAGAGCGATCAGAAAAACGATCGCTTAGTGACACTGGCAAAAGGGGGTGAAAGGGTTACCTAGGGGGCAATCAAGGGGTTAAACCTTTATTGGGGGGGGGGGGGGGGTAGGGGGCTACCTTAGACCTAAAGGGGCCTAAAACTAACTGCCCTGACAGTTATTACAGTCACACTGACACTAAATGCAGTGATCAGTAAATAAATGATCACTGCAATCAGTGACACTGTGACTGGGGGGGCAGGGGGTGATCTGGGGGTGACAGGGGGGTGGATTGTGTGCCTATGTGTGACTGGTGTCAGTGTAGTGTTGTGCACTTACTTCTGCGTCTTCTCCGCTCGGCGTCCCGGTCAGAAAGACCGACACGAGGAGCGTGACGTCACTTCCCCTTGCCTGTGTTTACAATTACACAGGCAAGGGAGAATGTGATTCGCCAGGAGCGATCGCGAGGGGGTGGCCAGAAACCACTGGCCGTCCCCTCTTCCCGCATCGCTCCTGACACGATCCCGACCGTCCCCGCCGGCGGAGGGGGGTCCGATCGGACCCCCCAACCGCCTGAAGAATGGCACGTACAGGTACGTCCTTTTGCCTGTACGTGCCATTCTGTTGACGTATATGTACATGGGGCGGTCGGGAAGTGGTTAAATGTAAACATATTACTACACATAGGTGCCTCTCTTCTCTTTTATACTCTGTAGCTCCTGCTGGATTTTGCTTCTAATCCCCTTGTGGAGGCTTCAATTTTATGGCTACACAACCCATCACATTGCTATAATCTTTTTATATGGACTATAAACTGAAGGACTTGTGAATAAATGGTTGTGGAACGAATCATCTGAGTTTCCATTATTTCTTATGGGGAAATTCGCTTTGATATACAAGCGCTTCGGATTACAAGCATGTTTCCAGGAAAAAATTATCCTTGCAATCCAAGGTTTTACTGTATAAGGAAAAATGAACATTCATCAAGACAACTACCGTATATACTCGAGTATAGGCCGACCCGAATACAAGCCAAGGCACCTAATTTTACCACAAAAAATGGGAAAACTTATTGACTCCAGTATAAGCCTAGTGTGAGAAATGCGCAGCTACTGTAAGTGTATAAGAGGGTCAATAATGCCAATTTGCATCCTCACTGTGCCCATTTGCATGCTCACTGTGCCTATTTGCAGCCATAGGTCCCCCAAACTTCTAACTTGTTAGTTAAGGGTTCCTAGATGCCCCCTATCTGCAGCCAAAACTTGGGGTCTCTGGACCCAAAGGGTCCTGAAATAACATTGCTGCAGATGGACACAGTTGACCGACTTTGGGGCCCTGTATCTTGGGGCCACTTGGTGCTAAGAACCCCAAATTTGCTATGCAAACTCAGTCGAACTAGCACTACAACATATCCTATTGGGGTTCCTATTACCAAGTGGCCCCGAGATATGGGGCCCCAAAGTCGGTTCAGAAAATGTCACTTTTCTGCAGTAGAGAATGACATTTTCCGAACCGACTTTGGGGCCCCGTATCTCGGGGCCACTTAGAGCTAGGAACCCCATCCTTGGATATGTGTTGGTTCCACTTGTTTTGCACACCAAATTTGGGGTTCGTAGCACCAAGTGGTCCCGAGATAGGGCGCCTCAAAGTCAGGTCGGAAAATGTCATTTTCTGCTGCAGAAAAGTGCTCGACTCCAATATAAGCTGAGGGGGGCACTTTCAGCACAATAAAATGTGCTGAAAAACTGGGCTTATACTCGAGTATACGCGGTAGTTTGTTCCTATCCATCTGGGCCTGTGGCATAGTGACATAGCTAGATCATCCACAAGGCAAACTAGGCAGGAGTCTAGGGCTCAATGGATGTCAAGGGGGGTGATCAATAACCAGGAGGGTAGCATAATTGGTAAAAGCTGTATAACTGCCTGTCACTTTCTTAGGGGGGTGTACTTGTAGGCATTTGATGTCTGATGGGGTGGAGGAGAAGAGGTGTCAAGGCAGTCCAAACAATGCAAATGCAACAGCTTCTGTATTTATTGCAAAACCTTATTAACGTCAATCAAAGGGATAGGGGAGCCAAAACTGCTGCATTGCCTAGGGCCCCATGCTGCCTGAAGCTAGCCATACACATCTAGATTTCTCTCATTTAAGCAGGCCTTAAATGGATTGAAATTTGTCTGGTTCAGCAGGCACTGGCTGAATTATGATCTATGTATGGGCAGGCTGGTTGTACACAAGTCGATCTATCGATTGACTTGTGTACAACCAGCCTGTTGAGTTTTTCCCCGAGTGATCAGTGCCATCAGCTACAGGGGCAGTCTCCCCGCTGTCAGAATACAATGCCACAGTGAGAGCGATTCCCCTATCCACATCGAAAGTGTGGATGGAGTAATGGAGGAATTTTATTTTGTTCAACCTGTTGGTGCACAATGTATGGGCTAATATAAAATATAGATCTATAAAATAAAAACAAAAATACCAACATTTTCACTCTGTGCTGCGACTCACTTTGGAAACACGTTTTTCTTTTTCTGGCAGTCTTTCAAGGTCTTGAAGAGATTATGCAGCGGTTGTGATGTACAGGCAGCTCTTGTTTGTAGCACCAGGCATCCCTCCAGCATGAATGCTAATTTATTGTCTATACTTTGCAGCAGTAGTGTTTGCTTTCTCCGCGTTATACTGCGTTTCAGTTTTTAGGGCCAGAAGACATTTACTGCTTCATTTTTTATGTTCTGTTATTTTATGTTGCATCTCTATACAACAGCTGAAAAAGCTACCGGCCTGGTTTTGAAGGGAATTTATCAAAACTGAAGCAGACAAAAATCTGAAGCAGCTGTGCCTGGCAACCAATCAGCTTCTATCTTTAGCTTGTTCAGCTAGGCTTTGTAAATGAAAGACAGAAGCCGGTTAGTTGCCAAGCCCAGATGCTCAGGATTCTGGTTGTTCCAGTTTTGAGAAATTCTCCTTAATATGTCTAAGTCACAGATTCAAACCAATTATGCAGATCAAAGAAAATTGGAGAGATGTCAGATCTCCCTACCTGCATACTGGTTCTTAGTCAGGCAGTAAAAATGCTGAAGCGAAAAGGTCAGCACGATAGCCAGGATACGATCATTTTCAGGAGAGGCCAGGAATGGCAGCTTCTGTATTTCTCTCATGATAGGTTTCCTTTAGTGATGTATTCATGTACCGTATTTAAATCGGCGTATAACACGCACTTTTTCCCCCTTAAAATCGGGGGAAAGTCGTGGGTGCGTGTTATACGCCGATCCCCCAAAAAAAAGTGACAAAAAAAATCAAACGACGCCGAAAAATAGCGACCGCCGTCAAAAAAAACCGAGTGCCTCCGGAAAAAAACGAGCGCCGCCGAAAAAGACCGATCTGACTGTTCGGCTCCAGCTCGCAGTCCCGCCTCCCTGCTCACGTTTCCGAAACAGCAGGGAGGCGGGACTGCGAGCGGAGCCGAACAGATGGCTCAGGCTTTTTAGGCGGCAAATTTAAACATGGCAAGCTGCAAATCACACTGGGCAAGGCTGCAAATCACACTGGGCAAGGCTGCAAATCACACTGGGCAAGGCTGCAAATCACACTGGGCAAGGCTGCAAATGGCGCTGGGCAAGCTGCAAATCACACTGGGCAAGGCTGCAAATGGCGCTGGGCAAGCTGCAAATGATGCTGGGCAAGGCTGCAAATGACGCTTAAATGTAAGTTTTTTTTTTTTTCCCTAAACTTCCCTTCTAAAACTTTTTTCCTTAAAATGCCCTCCTAAACTTGGGGTGCGTGTTATACGCCGATAAATACGGTATATGTATTATTTATGTACACACATACACTTCACAGACACCTTTCCAGCAGTCTCCCTGGCATATTTGGCTGATGTAGAGTAAGTTACATACTTCTCGCCTTATTTTCAGCTTAGTCATCATGTATATTTACAGGGGAATGCCCTATTTCTTAACTATAGACATTACGACCTTCTACTGTCCTGTGTCTGGATAAAGTGGGCATGCATATAATAATAGTAAAACCTACTGTGCTGTGATAAACAAAAAAAAAATGATTACCGTATATACTCGAGTATAAGCCGAGTTTTTCAGCCCATTTTTTTGTGCTAAAAATGCCCCCCTTGGCTTATACTGGAGACAAGCACTTTTATGCAGCAGAGAATGACATTTTCCGATGCGATTTTTGGGCCCCGTATCTCGGGGCCACTTGGTGCTAGGAACCCCGAATTAGGTGTGAAAACCCAGTGGAACTAGCATTATAACACATCCATGTCTAGCCTAACCCAAAGTTGGTTCGGAAAATGTCAATCCCTGCTGCAGAAAAGTGATTGACATTTTCCGAACCGACTTTGGGGCCCCATATCTCGGGGGCCACTTGATGCTAGGACCCCTTAACTACCAAGTTTGGGGGACCTATGGCTGCAAATGGGCACAGTGAGGCTGCAAATGGGCATTGTTGACCCTCTTATCCACTTACAGTAGCTGTGCATTTCTAACCCTAGGCCTATACTTGAGTCAATAAGTTTTCCCATTTTTTTGTGGTAAAATTAGGTGCCTCGGCTTATATTCGGGTCGGCTTATACTCGAGTATATATACGGTATATAGTCTCTGGAAGTAATGTGAATGGAGTGTGTGCGCTTTTAAGACCGCTGCGCAAATACGGTGTGACAAACAACAACCACCTTTGTATTCTCTAGGGTGTAAGAAACATGAACAAATGGAAGGTCTAATCTAGGGGAAATGTAAACCCAAATCCAGTTGGAACTGTTATTTATTAATAGCTACCTTAAAGAATATCACAAGGGAACTTGAAAACTTCATATGCAAAGAGAAAAATGTGTTTAAAAAAGGCAATGCTTGCAGGCTCAAGGCAAACCACATTATATATATATATATATATATATATATATATATATATATATATATATATATATATATATATATATATATATATATATACACATATATATATACACATACATACATACATACATACATACATACACACACACACACATACACACATACACACACACTCCAAATTAAAGGATGAATACCTTGCAAGTCAGCACCCTCATCCACATCTGTAATACATTCTGGACTTGTTCCAAACATCTCAGCATAAAGGGAGTCATTGTTCCGATCCAGCTCTTCCTGATCTGGCTCCAGTTCTGAATGTGCTCCTGGGGAACTAAATTACCAGGTACAAATTAGAAGCATAACAGTGTATATTCATTCAGAAAAAATATGAGGGTTACAGAATTAAAATCTTGTCAGCCTGCAAAAGTCGATAGCAAAGGCCAAAGTGTGCACAGAGATTAGGTTTGGTACGGTGTCGGCTATACATATTTTAGAAAATGTATTAGTGGGTACTTTGTGTCACTCTTCTGTTCTTTATTAGGCAGCATGGTATCTAAAGAGTTCATTTCTTGGCACTCTGGGTTTTGGCCTCTAATCACACTAAGCACACTACTTGCTTTCAGTTTGTATGCTTTTAACATGCTTGCATGTATTTTATCTGGGTGTTTCAGTTTCCTCCAACAATCTATAAACATTCTGGTGGAATACCACGATAAAAAAAAAAATGCACCAGTTTTAGCATCCTTAAAATGTTACTAAACCCACAACAGTAAAATCAGTCTGTATATGCAGTAAAGCATGCTTGTATTCCACTCGCTGTGGAACCTAAGGGGTTAATTGTTTGCATTGTGTATAAAGGCTGTGTGATCCTGTCTTCTCCAATCCTCCTCTTCTGACACCAACCCATCTCTCAATAGAACAGAGCATCAGGGGACAGGCTGCCCATGCTCAGTTTGGTGTGTATTGCTAGAGAGTGTTTTTTTTTTCTTTTCTTGGGAGAGTGCATGTGATCAGCACAGGGCCAATCAGCACTGTCCAGAAAGGATCAGGGGAGAATGAAAACTCCTCCTACAAGCTTTAAGCAGACACTGATACAAGTCATAAGACTGCTATATACCCCTGATGAGAAATGGTATTTAGCAGTTTATATTTACTAAAGCTTTTGCATTTCCAATTTATGTGTACTGTGGGAGACCAGATATAGTGAATTCAGGTTATGGGTTTAGTAACACTTTAAAAAAAAGCACCAGCAACAGTCATAGTAAAGTGATTTTGGATTTTAACCAAATGATGGCTTGTTTATATGCAGTAGGGACACACTACAATGAGGTTCTTAAGGGGAGTCAAGTGTGAATGGCTCCTATACAGGGGCAGACTGACCATTCGGCCACTTGGGCACTTCCTGAGGGCCCCGGGCCACTAGGGGGCCCCATCAGGGTTGCCAGCCTCAGTAAAACCAGGGACAGTATGTAAAAATCTGTTTTTTTTTACATCTGTTTCTAAAATGTCCCTTACCGAAATCCTTTTGGTCTAAAAAACCAGCGATTATAGCTGCCCCACCTCTCCAGTACCTTCTCAGCCAATAGAAACATGTCTGTGTATACTGTGTGTACATCTCTGATTGCCTGGGGGCCCCATAATCTCCTATTGCCCGGGGGCCCTATGAGTTGTCAGTCTGCCCCTGCTCCTATATTCCCTGTAAAGAGCTGTGTAATGTGGTAGCACTATATACCTAAATAATGGGAAACATTGTACCAAGCCTAAATTAATACACATGGGGGGGGGGTTATCAAAACTGGAGCAGACAGAATCTGGAACAGCTGTGCATGGCAACCAATTAGCTTCTATATTCAGCTTGTTCAATTACAGTGATACTAAAGTCTATTTTTTTTTTCCCCTTTTAGAAATAATATACATGTTATACTTACCTGCTCTGTGCAGTGGTTTTACACAGAGCAGCCCCGATCCTCCTCTTCTCAGGTCCCTTGCTGGCGCTCCTGTCCTCTCCCTCCTGCGGAGTGCCCCCACAGCAAGCAGCTGTTCAACCAATTTTAGATCCTATGGAGTCACAGGGGAACGAACAAGGGGAGCTACATTGGACACCCCTGTACAAATGTCTTAACCAAGGATTGAGAGACTAGTGGTCTCTGAAACAAGATAAAATAGGCAGAACCCTGGCCCTAATAATGCTGAAAACGAAATACTGGTCCAGACCTAGCTGCAAGAAGGAGAGGCTTTGTCTCACAGAAAAACACCTAGGGTGGAAGCACCGAGACTCACACCATCTCCACCTTCCATGTCCAATGATACATCATGCCAATGAAGCCTTCATAGCTTTTAGCATCTTAGGAATCACAGATTCAAAGATGTCACCGTCTCTCAAGACTTGGACTTCAACAGCCATGCCGTTAAAGCGAGTGTCCATAAAACAGGATGGTAAATCAGTCCTTAGGACAGAAGATCCTCACAATCTGGTAGAGCCCACAGATTATTCACCAGAAGTCTTCGCTTCTTTGCAGTCTAGCTCTTTACTATGTCTGTGATTATATACTGTATTGCTTTTACACGTAGTACTCAAGCCTTTTTGTAGTTTCTAAAAGCCTGCATATTATTGATGCATCTTTGTCATAAGCGTGCACAGCCTATTGCATTAGGGTGAGAACCTCGAAGCTCAAACATATTTGCGTGTGTGTACATGTGTATATACAGCATACTGACGGTGTCAGTAGGGCAGAGATTGGTGTCAGTAGGGCAGTGGACAATGTCAGTAGTTTTTATTAATTTTTTTACAATTTTTAATTAGGAGCCCCGTTAAGAGGCTTTGGTAAAATATCAGGGGTCTAAACAGGGGGAATCTGCACCACACATGTTGATTAGAGTGTGTACAGGCATACCTGGCACACCCTGTGTGCACGCCTATGATCTTTGTAAACCGCAAAGTGCGTATGGCCTGAGTGGGATTTACACTTTTATTCAATCTAGTTGCCCGTCGTGTTGTGGTAGGCAGCCAATCAGGACCTTTCCCTCGAGATAAATTTGAACCAGAAATGATGGCTCTTCACTTCCTGAAGACGATTTCCTGGGGAGACGTACATTGAAGCTTGGGTTTGTCACTTCCGGGGTAACGAACCAGAACAAGGCTTGGAGCGCACGTCAATTTCGGGCATGCTTACACGCTGGTGCCGGTATCCAGGCACCCTACAATTTTTAATGCCAAATTCTTAATAAAATCCTGTGCTATGATATCCTTTAATATGTCTCGTATTGGGTCACTTCACCTCTGATGGGCAATCACCAAACATTTCTGGTGCGTTTACATTCACACTTTTGGGCACAACAGGTTGATGTTGAAGATATCACAGTGTTGGGAATCTGTCACTCTGTCGCATTCCTTTGGTTACCAAAATTTAGCACCCACCTTTGTTGTTTTTTCTGTCATAGGTGGAAATATTTCCATTTAAAGGGGCGGCAACTTCACATATAATAATTTAAAGAGGGAGTCCGGCAAAAAATATTTTTTTTTAAAAGTCAGCAGCTACAAATACTGCAGCTGCTGACTTTTAAAATAATGACACTCACCTGTCACAGGGTTCAGTGACGTCGGCACCCGAGGCCGAACCGTCCCTCGGTCCTCGGATGCTGCCGCCTTGCGGCTTCACTTTCCTGGCTCCCTATTGCGCATGCGCGAGTCGCGCAATGCAATAGGAATGCTCCGTGCTGTCTCTGGGACCCTTGTGTGTCCCAGCAGACAGCGTGGCGGGACAGGAAGAGGCATAGACTTCCCGTGCCCGGAAGTGGGTACAAATACCTGACTTAGACAGGTATCTGCACCCCCCTCCCCCCTGAAAGGTGCCAAATGTGACACCAGAGGAGGGGAGGGTTCCGATGAGCGGAAGTTCCACTTTAGGGTGGAACCCCGCTTTAAGCTAATCATTCAGAGACACTGGATAATATTTTTTTGGTCACTCACAAAATTAACATGATTTATGGGGTTAACTTGAGTTGTGAACCTCTCAAATGTGTCCTTGACTATCTGGACTGGTAAAACAGACCAACATATTTTCATATCTCGGGCCCTTTTTGCTACCTAAATTGGCAGCCAATATGCAATGTACAATAACCTTCAAGAATGTTCCCCATCAGGGTAGGTCTTATAAAAAAAAAAAAAAAAAAAAATCTGGTCTAAATTACTATTCAAAGTTGATCCTCTCTAAGGATCAACTCTAAGTAGATCCCTCCTGGTTCTTTTTCACACTCGTTAACATATGTCTGTAAGTGAACTGATAAAGAGTGCTTTCCAAACAGTATGCTGGCCATCTTTTATATGGAGTGCAATGTAAACTATCACCAAAGTTACATAGTTAGGTTGAAAAAAAGACTCATGTCCATCTAGTTCAACCAAAAAAAAAAAAATAAAAACATACAATCCCATTTACACAATCCTTCACCCACAGTTGATCCAGAGGAAGGCTAAAAACCCCAGCAAAGCATGATCCAATTTGCTACAGCAGGGGAAAGTATTCCTTCCTGAACCCCCGAGATCCCTGGATCAATTTTACCTATAAATGTCAGTATCCAGTTATATTATGTACATTTCGGAAAGAATCCAAGCCTTTTTCACAGCTCTTACTGTGAAGAAACCTTTCTGTATTTGGAGATGAAATCTTTTTTCCTCTAGACATAGAGCGCCCCCTTGTCCTCTGTGATGACCTTAAAGCGAATAACTCAACACCAAGTTCACTATATGGACCACTTATGTTGATCATATCCCCTTAATCTCCTCTTCTCAAAAGAGAATAAATTCAGTTCCTCTAATCTTTCCTCATAGCTGAGCTCCTCCATGCCTCTTATCAGTTTGGTTGCCCTTCTCTGCACTTTCTCCAGTTCCCCATATCCTTTTTGAGAACTGGTGCCCAAAACTGCAAATTCTAGATGAGGTCTTACTAATGATGATTTGTACTATGAAGAAAGATTTTTATTTGTTTTGTAATGCCAATATTATAAATAAAATCGGATTTAAAAAAAAAAAAAAAAAAAAGTGTCCTAATTAAAATATTTATTATATCTATTATATATATATATATATATATATATATATAATATATTTTGCAAATCCAGTTAGAAAAGTCCCTGTAAGCTGCATTTTAATTCCAGGTTGTAAAACTACAAAAATAAAAATCCAGGGAGGTAAATATTCACGTAATGCCACATACACATGATCGGAATTTCGGCCAGCAAAAGACCGATGAGAGCTTTTCATTGGAAAATGTGACCGTGTGTAGGCTCCATCGCAGCAAAAAATTGAGAGCGTGTTCTCAATTTTTCCGTCGGAAAATGTTTCTATCAGAAATTCCGATCGTCTGTAGCAATTCCGACGCGCAAAATTCCTACGCAAACAATTTGACGCATGCTCGGAAGCATTGAACTTGGCTCGTAGTAGTGTTGTACGTCATCGCGTTCGTAAAGGCCGGAATTTGGTGTGACCGTGTGTGAGCAAGACAGTTTAAGCGGAATTCCGTCGGGAAAACCATCAGAGCTTTTTCTGGCGAGAATTCCGATCGTGTGTGCGCAGCATAAGGTTACGTTCATACCGGTGTACATCGTCCTACACCCACGTGAGGGCTGTACTTGTCTGTGTGGGATGCAGAGGAGTGACATGCATCCAGGTGCATCCATTGGCAGTTGCTACTCCCAATGTGACATCTGTGTGGGTGCATGTTCCCCAAAATCACACAATCTGTGCTCGGGGACATAAACCTGCAACCATTTGGATATCAGCTGGGAGCTGCAGTTGCGCCTGTGCAGCCACATGACAATTGTGCATCTCATGCGGGCAAACACAACCCTCACACTGGTGTACTTTATATATTTGTCTGCTTTATCAAAAAGTGGCAATTAGATTTATAATTGTGAAAGTTCATTTAACAAAATAAAAGTTAATTCCTCATTTTGTGGAATTATGCAGTTACTACCAATCAGAATTAGACATATTTATGACAATGACAACAAACTGACTTTAGAGGACTAATACAATAAACAATTTCTCAGGATTTCTAAAGATATTTTTTTATGCAGCAGCAAAGAAGCCTCTGGCTGCTGTCCTAAAACCAGATCAGCAACATTCCAGTAATGCCTCTTATTCAGAAGAGTATATGAAATTTCGAGTGCTTGCACCTCCCTGTATTCTTAACAACAGATAAGTATCTGGAGACTTCGATATTGAAAGCCCAGTGATGCACAGCACAACCTACTTTAAAAAAAGCACTGCTAAAGACAATATTATATGACAGTATTACAGTGCCTTGAAAAAGTATTCAAATTTTCCACATTTTGTCATGTTACAACAAAAACATAAATGTATTTTATTGGGATTTTTTGTGATAGATCAACACAAAGTGGCACATAATTGTGAAGTGGAAGGAAAATGATAAATGGTTTTCAAAATGTTTTACAGATAAATATGTGAAAAGTGTGGCGTGCATTTGCATTCAGCCCCCCTAATTCAATGCTTTGTAGAAACGCCTTTTGCTGCAATTACAGCTGTAAGTCGTTTGAGAATGTCTCTACCAGCTTGGCACATCTAGAGAGTGAAATTTTTGCTCATTCTTCTTTGCAAAATAGCTCAAATTCTGTCAGATTGGATGGAGAGATTCTGTGAACAGTCTTGCCACAGATTCTCAATTGGATTTAGGTCTGGACTTTGACTGGGCCATTCCAACACATGAATATGCTTTGATCTAAACCATTCCATTGTAGCTCTGGCTGCATGTTTAGGGTTGTTTAAGGTGAACCTCCACCCAATTCTCAAGTCTTTTGCAGACTAACAGATTTTCTTCTAAGATTGCCCTGTATTTGACTCCATCCATTTTCCCATCAACTCTGACCAGCTTCCCTGCCCCTGCTAAAGAAAAGCATCCCCACAACATGATGCTGCCCCCACCACGTTTCATGGTGGGAATGGTGTGTTCAGGGTGATGTGCAGTGTTAGTTTTCTGCCACACATCGTTTTTTTGCTTTGAGGCCAATCATCTGACCAGAACACCTTCTTCCACATGTTTGCTGTGTCCCCCACATGGCTTTTTTCGCAAACTGAAAACAGGACTTCTTATGACTTTCCAACAATGTCTTTCTTCTTTCCACTCTTCCATAAAGGCCAGATTTGTGGAGTGACGACTAATAGTTGTCCTGTGGACAGATTCTCCCACCTGAGCTGTGGATCTCTGCAGCTCCTCCAGAGTTACCATGGGCCTCTTGGCTGCTTCTCTGATTAATGCTCTCCTTGCCTGACCTGTCAGTTTAGGTGGACGGCCATGTCTTTGTAGGTTTGCGGTTGTGCCATACTCTTTCCATTTTCGGATGATGGATTGAACAGTGCTCCGTGAGATGTTCAAAGCTTGGGATATTTTTTTATAACCTAAACCTGCTTTAAACTTCTCCACAACGTTATCCCTGACCTGTCTGGTGTGTTCCTTGGCCTTCATGATGCTGTTTGTTCACTAAGGTTCTCTAACAAACCTCTGAGGGCTTCACAGAACAGCTGTATTTATACTGAGACTAAATTACACACAGGTGTACTCTATTTACTAATTAGGTGACTTCTGAAGGCAATTGGTTCCACTAGATTTTAGTTAGGGGTATCAGAGTAAAGGGGGCTGAATACAAATGCACGCCACACTTTTTTTAGATATTTATTTGTAAAAAATGTTGAAAAAACTTTTATAATTTTCCTTCCACTTCACAATGTTTTGCCACTTTGTGTTGGTCTATCACATAAAATCCCAATAAAATACATTTACGTTTTTGGTTGTAAGACGACAAAACGTGGAAACTGTCAATGGGGTATGAATACTTTTTCAAGGAACTGTAAATGTATAAGCAAACATTTTGGCTGCCTATTAATAAAAGACAGCAGTCTGAAGACACAAAATAAACTGGTATGATAAAATCATTCGCCCTCCTACTATTCCACACCACCACTGCGCACAAAGAAAAATTAATTAAAACACCTATGTGTATAAAAATAAACTAAGCAGCTACTTAAATAGATAAATAATGTAAAGTGATTTTAAATGAATAAAACAGCAGCGCTAATAATCACAGTGTCTGTGAATAAACTAAATATTAACCTGTGTAGACAATACTGAAAAATAATCACCCTGTATAAACAGTGCTAAAAAAACAACAACACAATTAATCACCTATATACATAAAGTGAAAAATTTAAGTGAAGTGTGATTATTTCTTGCAGGTGTCCAAATAAGGAAAACAAATCCAAACAAAAGTCCATAAACTGTTACTTGTAGTGATAAAGTTTCAAAAAGTGACAGAAAAAAGTGAATGAAAAATCCTGAATCAAATAAAGTTTTGAAGTGTCTTTTAAACAAAGTTCTTGAAGTGACTTGAAAAAATATAGTTTTCAAATAGATGATTATTTTTTGCCTTCTATTTTCCATATTAGGGTGTAAAGTGCAAAAAATATCTCGCTGATCTTGCCACAAATTGTGTTGGCTCATAACTTTCAGTGCACTCTTTTTGAACTACAGAACACATACCTCTATGTTATGGAGGTGTGGAAAAACCTATGGAAAAAAAATTGATTGCTGCTTTTTAAAAAAAAATGCTAGTACGGTAGTTGTCTGGCTGTTTTTGTCTTCAATACTGTATGTTCAACAGTAGACATTAGTCAATTCATGGCCCATGTAAACAATAGGCACAAACAACTTCACCTCTGAAGTAATAGCTTGGCAAAACTTCCTGATAGAAAGAGTGCAGTGCTATTTAAATCCTACATATGCAACAGTGGACTCCCCAAGGGCACATTCACACCAGAAACTGCATATCTACGGTGTGTTTTTGAATGCATTTGATGCACATTTTTATTCGCATTTATATGCAGTTCATGTGCGTTTTTTCCCTCAGCATTTGTCCTTTGAGGTCACTCCCTTCTTTATTTTTTGGGCTTTCATGTGAACTGTGATGTGTTGCGTTTTTTTGTGTATCTACGCGCATTTTTGCACATTTGCGGTACAAAAAAAAGTAGCTTGCTGTACGTTTTTTCACTGCACTGCATTGTAATGGTGTAAACTATTAAACTAGTTTTGCAATTCCTGGACTGGGCTCTGGAATTCGGAGGCTTTAACGAGCCTTGGTTAGGACAAGGCCTCTGATTGTGTCTGGGTCATGCAGGGAACATAAAACTAAAAGGCAAAAAACTTTTTTTTAGTTTTAGATAAGAGTGGAATGGGATTGTAACCCCTGTCAGTTTTTTTTGCGTTCTGTGCTCTTCTTCTTCTCTATTTGTTCTGTTTACCATTATCACTAAAAGACGAAAGTAAAGAAAATCCCAAATTTTCAGTTGTCTCCAGAAAAGTAATAGAGGGTAAATCTTCCAATGGGGACACTAGTTCTGGTGACCTGGGGGCCCTGAGGAATTCCCTTAATGTCTAATCTCTATAAAAGGGAAAATAAATCTCTGAAATGGGACACAGATGGCATTTTTTTTTAACTACAGTATTGTTCTACTTTAAGGCCTGGTTGCAGTGCTGAAAGAGATATGAAAAATTGGAGGTGTGCCATCTATGTAAAACTAATGCCACGTACACACAGTCGGAATTCTCGTCGGAAAAAGCTCTGATGGTTTTCCCGTCGGAATTCCGACGGAATTTCACTCAAACTGTCTTGCCTACACACGGTCACACCAAATTCCGACGGTCAGTAACACCACGGCATAAAACACGTTCGACATCACTATAAAAGGGAAGTTTAATGCTTCCGAGCATGCGTCAAATTGTTTCCGAGCATGCGTCGGAAATTTTGCGTGTCGGAATTGCATACACATGATCGGAAAATCCGATAGAAAGGTTTTCCGTCGGAAAAATTGAGAACAGGTTCTCAATCCAAAGTCCGTCAGAAATTCCGACAGAAAAAGACCGTTGGGCATACACACAGTCGGAAAATCCGATGAAAAGCTCCCACTGGACTGTTTCCATCGGAAATTCTGACTGTGTGTACGCCGCATTAGATATCATTAAAGTGTCACTAAACCCACATCATAAAAACTATCAATAAATGGTGTATTACATATCATTCATACTCACCCAGTCACTATAAGATTTGTTTTCTGCGTTTCTGAAAAAAACTGTTTGATCCTGCTGCTCTCTATCTCCCCCTTCTGTTCATGTCCTCAATGCAGCTAGGGATTTTGCAACTGTGGTGGCAACTCTGCACATGCTCAGTTTTCTGTGAGCATTTCCTCCCTATCACATCTAAGCAGCCCATGTGACTCTAGTATAGAGTCACACATGTAGGAGTATATACAGTGGTAAATGACAGCCAACACCCTTCCCTTCTCCTCTATGCCCATTAACCAGCTAAACACAATGGGGAGGGGGGGCGGGATATTATATGTATATATGTATATCTCAGTACACAATTATGCTTGTGGGTACCACTATAAATAACTACCTTGCACACAGGTTACATCAACCCTGGATAGAAAAGCATGAGAAAGACTCTGGAAGAGGAGCGGGGGAGAATGGTGGAAGTAGCAATAAAGAAGAAGCGAAGGAGTCTTCAGACATTCCATTACTGGAGGAGGGCACAAATATGCTTTATTTACTTGTAGATTTTGGTGAGCACTCTATGGGCCACAAACATATTAAGTATATACGCCCAGGGGAGGACTGACCATTCGGGCACTCGGGCAGTGCCACTAAGGGGCCCCATCAGGGTTGCCAGCCTCAATAAAACCAGGGACAGTATGTAAAAATCTGTGTTTTTTTTGTAAATCCCAAGATTATAGCTGCCCCGCCTCTCCAGTACCTTTTCAGTGTGTGTATGTGTATATTATGTATACTGTGTGGCCCCATAATCTATTGCCTGGGGGCCCCATAATCTCCTATTGCCCGGGGGCCCCATAATCTCCTATTGCCCGGGGGCCCATGAGTTGTCAGTCCGCCCCTGTATACGCCTCATTCAATAATGTTATTTTCTTTTCTGCCATATGCCTATCCAGAGGAAATAAGCTTCACTGATGTGTGGGAGTTATGCAATTGTTTATGCTAGCAACAGAAATAGAAGAAAAGTATTTTATTTTTTTCAGCAGCCTTTAGAAAAATGTTGGCAAGAAAATTGAACCAATCATAGCAACCAGATTTAGATAGGAAATGGTTTTATTTTATAATGTTCTTCTAAGCTGTTGCAAACTACACCTCCTGTTACAGAAAATCCTCCAAGTTTTAGCCTTAATGCTTACTCTAATGTCGCGTACACACGACCGGTTTTTGCGACGGAGTTCCGCTGAACCTGTCTTGCCTACACACGATCGCACCAAAGTCTGACCGTATAGAACGCGGTGATGTACAACAGCTATGACGGGACTAGAAAAAGGAAGTTCAATAGCCAGTAGCCAATAGCTGCCGTCTCGTACTTGCTTCAGAGCATGCATAGTTTTTGGTCCGTCGGAACAGCATACAGACGAGCGGTTTTCCCGATAGGAATTGATTCCATCGGAAATATTTAAAACATGTTCTATTTCTAGGTCAGTCAGAATTTTCGAAAAAAAAGTCAGATGAGGCCCACACATCCGATGAAAAGATTCCGTCTGACTTTTTCTGCTGGAAAGTCCGATCGTGTGTACGCGGCATAACTGTTATTACAAAATGTGTCGGATTTGCATATTCCCACCAAATGACAAATTATTTGAATGTGGAATCTGATCAGCTATAAAATATTTCCTTTATAAAAGCTAAAAAAATAAAAATAAAAGCTAAAATAAAAAAGTAGGGAAAATAGAGATGGTGTGGACTATGCCATAACCCATAAAGCCAAATCCCATAACAGTTTACTATGTTCTGACAAGTGAAATGTAATTTCTGATGTGCACTTTGCACATTGTTCTTTGCTTAAAAAAAAATAAAAAATAAAACATAATATTTATTTAGCCATTTCATTAGAAAAAGGCCTAACCTTGCTTCTAACGGTTCAGAATTCAGCTTCAGTTCTGGGGTGGAGTTAATGATGTCATCAATCACCGACAGTATTTCAGGCTTAGGGGTCTCTGCAAATACCAAACACATGTACAATTGACTCGTCATTATTAGAAATGACCGATTACTAATGATAAAACACACTTCTTTCCAAGGCTGAAAAAGCATAATCTAACAAATATTTAAAAGAAAATAGAAAATAGATTAGCCTAAATGAATTTTGTTTATTGATTAGTACTGATAACTAAGGATGGGCTCCGGCGTGTTCGCACAGCCCACGTGCAGAGCCCGCCAGGAAGTCGGCACGGCGCTGCGCTAATCACAGGCAGTGAGACATTTCCCGATGCGCGGCTGCAAAGGTCGGGAAATGTCTCACAGCCTGTGATTAGCGCAGCGCCGTGCCGACTTCCTGGTGGGCTCTGCACGTGGGCTATGCAAACACGCCGGAGCCCATCCTTACTAATAACCCAAAGCCACGGGAGGACAGCTGCTGAAACGGGCAGTTTGACCAGGTAAGAAGCTTGCCATGGGTGTGTCTGAAGGTCTCTTGCTGAATTAAAAGCAGAGAGGTGGAGGGGTTCCAAGATCATGGACTGGGTTTGCCTGCACTATTACAGCTATACCTGAATGACCTGAAATATAAAAAATAAGAGATAAACTGCGCTCCTTGGATACATCGCAAAGTTACATTTTCAATACTGACTGACCTTTAAAAGGTGTTATTGTGTGTCTCTCCAAGTTCAGATCAGGTGTAAATATCTCAGGACCATTCAGATTTTGCTAAACTCATTAAAGCTAATTTTTAGGAAAAAATGTTTTCAGCCTGCTAAGTGGACTGACTGAATCACTGAACAATGATATTCAGACAGTTTATAGATATGTCACAATACCAGATTCCAGCAGCAGGTGGCACTAGAAGTGATATATGGAATTACAGCTCCCATTGACAAGTACCATTTTAGAAGCCGAGGAAAGATACAAAGGAGTCACAGAGTATCATTTTTCAAGAGGTTCCTTTTAAAGATCAAGATGTTAAATCCAACCACTGAAATCAGAAGGTTATGGCAATGTAACCATTCTTAATGTAAAATTACACTGTACAATACTGCACTTGGGGGCTAAGAATATGCATCATACATACTAGAGGGAGTACAACTGGGGGGATCCACAGTGGAGAAGGTTTTGGTAGATCATAAGCTCAATAATAGCATGCAATGCCAAGCTGCAGTTTCCAAAGCGACCAAAGTTCTTTCTTGTATTAAGAGAGGTATGGACTCCAGAGAGAGAGATATAATTTTGCCTCTGTACAAATCATTAGTAAGACCTCATCTGGAATATGCAGTTCAGTTTTGGGCACCAGTTCTCAAAAAGGATATCAGGGAAGTGCAGAGAAGGGCAACCAAACTGATAAGAGGCATGGAGGAGCTCAGCTATGAGGAAAGATTAGAGGAACTAAATGTATTCTCTCTTGATAAGAGGAGAATAAGGGGGGATACGATCAACATGTACAAATATATAAGGGGTCCATATAGTGAACTTGGTGTTGAGTTATTCACTTTAAAGGTCATCACAGAGGACAAGGGGGCACTCTTTAAGTTTAGAGGAAAAGAGATTTCATCTCCAAATAAGGAAAGGTTTCTTCACAGTAAAGCCCCATACACACGGTCGGACTTTTTCATGGATTCTGTCCGATCGGACAATGTTGTTGAAAAATCAGACCGTGTGTATGCACCATCGGACAGTGTACGTCGGATTGTCCGACGGACAAAGTCTTATCTCCTGCTGGAAAGATTTGCCGACAACACGGTCCGATCACACCAAATCCGATCGTGTGTACGGTTGTCCGACCGGACAAAGTGCTACGCATGCTCAGATCACATTACAAGACCAAAGCTATTGGCTACTAGCCTCTACGTAGTCCCGTCGTAGGCAACAAACGTCACCACGTTCAGAATGATCGGATTTTCCGACAACTTTGTCTGACCGTGTGTACGCAAAACCAACATCAGACAAAGTGTGACGGACATGGTCCGACGGACCTGGTCCTCGGATAATCCGCGCGTGTGTATGGGGCTTAAGAGCTGTGCAAATGTGGAATAGACTCCCTCCAGAGGTGGTTCTGGCCAGCTCAGTAGATTGCTTTAAAAAAAGGCCTGGATTCTTTCCTAAATGTACATAATATAACTGGGTACTAACATTTATAGGTAAAGTTGATCCAGGGAAAATCCGATTGCCTCTAGGGGGATCAGGAAGGAATTTTTTCCCCTGCTGTAGCAAATTGGAGCATGCTCTACTGGGGTTTTTTCACCTTCCTCTGGATCAAAATGTGGGTGAAGGATTGTGTATATGGGATTGTATGATTTTATTTTAATTGGTTGAACTAGATGGACTTGCGTCTTTTTTTCAATCTGACTAACTATGTAAGTATCAGTGATGTAAGTAACTGAGTTAAAATAAACTGAGTTACCTAACGCAGTTACTTTAGAGGGTAACTAGTAATCTAACTGATTACTTTTCCCCTCATGGTAACTCAGTTCCCGTTACTTTGGCTTAGTTACCCCAATTACATCTACCGCCACTAGATGGCAGTAGTGTAATTCCGGTGTCCTGCCGAAAAAGTTCCCCCGCCGGATAAGGACCCCCTGTACTGCGCAGGCCCAGGGCTTGCACAGTACGAAGGACTACGGAGCTTCCGAAAATTGCCGAACCTAAACAGCTCTGAGTGAACTCTACACAGCGCAGGTGCAGTTAACATGCAATTGTACGAGGCGATGCCGCACGCTCCTGATGCTCGTGCTACTCTGCAAGGGGCGCCTATCGTGTAACTAAGGGGCGGTCTAGTATTACTGTAACCAAGGGGCGCATTTATTATTATTGTTATATATCGAGCTCTGCCCATTAATTTAACATTCGCCCTCTTCAGTAGCCATCCGCCCCTTACACGATATAATAATAATAGACCCGCCCCTTGCTTACACGCTATAACAGATCTGCCCCTTGGTTAGAGTAATAATAGAGCAGCCCCTTGGTTACACAATATATATATAACAATAATAATAAATGCGCCCCTTGCTTACAGTAATACTAGACCCGCCCCTTAGTTACATGTATAGAATATTTTAAAAAAAAGTCAGTTACTTTGCTGCGTAACTAATTACTTTTCCAATGTAGTAACTGAGTTACTAACGCAATTACTTTTTGGGAGAAGTAATTTGTAACTTAACTAATTACTTTTTTAACGTAAGATGACCAACACTGGTAAGTATATACTGTGTCAAAATGTCTGGTCCAGTTTTAAAGGGTAAAAAAACATTATCCTCTGGGTGATCTATGTACATTGCAAGGATTTTAAAGAGGAAGTAAACCCTGATGGGTTTACTTCCTCTTTGTTTCCCTGCAAAGGTAAAGCATAATGGACTACTATGCATCGCATAGTAGTCCATTATGTGTCACTTACCTGACACAGAAGCCAGCGAAGTCACAGCTGTCCTCTGTTGCACAAATCGTCCATCTTCCTTCTGGGTATCACTGCTCCGGCACTGTGAGTGGCCGGAGCAGCGATGACGACACTCCGGCACATGCGCGCGGGAGCCGTAAGTGACGGCATGTTTGCCTTCACTTGCGGCGCGCCCAGTGTGCCTGCGCCGTTGTCTACGGTGTCTTTTTTTTGTAAAATATCTCCTTAACCGTGTAGGTTAAGGAGATATTTCTTGGACCTACAGGTAAGCCTTAATCTAGGCTTACCTGTAGGTCAAAGTGGTCTGTAAGGGTTTACAGTCACTTTAACAAACTTTGTTGCAGAGCCCTTCCTTTGGTTATTCTGAAGAATTAGCTGTTTCTTTGTCTGTGCCCTGAGTAAATCTGTATGGGAGCGGTTTTATAATTAGCAGTCAGCTGCTGCACCTGCAGGGCTCCAACAAGGACATTTTCAGGGTTTGCATCCCTTTAGATGTTATTTCCCTTTGGGAGTATCTCACCAAAAATGAAATTTTTGTTGCAGGGGATGCCAAAAATCAGATTTGTATCACAGTGCAGACTTCTGGGAAAATCGGTCAGCCAATCACACAGAAGACAGAAATTACATATCTAGTGGGTGTTCTGTACACCATCTGTGTACAGAACTTCTCCAGGTTGCCATATTGCCTTGCATTTAATTACAGCGCTGCAGATTAAAAAGGAAAAGGTCATTTTTAATAGCATTCAATTACAATATGACTTGAGTTGCAATTGTATAGGCTATATTATTTTTATGTATTTTATTTGCTAATTTTTTAACTCATGACAGTGGAGTTACCCTTTAAGCTTGCCCTATCTGTGTAGGAAGGGTATTCTGGAGCTGCCATTTTTTAGCAGCCTTAAATTCCATAGGGGAAAAATGTTTTGTGGCTTCAAGTTTACCCTTCTAGCCACTGAAGTCTCATTATTTTACACAAACACTCTTCCGTTAAGTCTCTGGATGGGAAGAAAAATAAATGCTGACAATATATATTGCATAACTAGCAAAGCAGAAAATCTGGGATCCAACCCATGTAGTACGGACTTTCCTAAACTTTGGATAGAGTAGAGAGGGATAAGAATGCTTGTCTGTTTTTATTGCTGTCTGTGCCCCTGTAACGACATATTCGGCGACCCATCGCAGTTTTCTACGGAAGTGACGTTCCGTCGCCGCCATCTTGCTACACCCCACACTCGCACACAGTAAGCATACACTAATGCCGTGTACACACGGTCGGAATTCTCGTCGGATAAAGCTCTGATGGTTTTCCCGTCGGAATTCCGACAGAATTTCACTCAAACTGTTTTGCCTACACACGGTCACACCAAATTCAGACGGTCAATAACACCACGGCATACAACGCGTTCGAATGCACTATAAAAGGGAAGTTTAATGCTTCTGAGCATGCGTCGAATCGTTTCCGAGCATGCGTCGGAATTTTGCGTGTCGGAATTGCATGCACACGATCGGAAAATCCGATAGAAAGGTTTTCCGTCGGAAAAATTAAGAACAGGTTCTCAATTCAAAGTCTGTCGGAGATTCCGACAGAAAAAGACCGATGGGCATACACAGGGTCGGAAAATCCGATGAAAAGCTCCCATCGGACTGTTTCCAATGGAAATTCCGACCGTGTGTACGCGGCATAAGAAGGGGGAAAGCGGACATGTTGTTAGAGCCACCTGAGTTTTGCATTTTAGACTTATTTATAACAGTAAAGTGAGTTTATATAGTGAAATACAGTACTTAGAACTCCGTCTGACTGGTTAGATGTTGAATTTTAAAAGCAGCAAACTTCTGTCAGATTAGCAAACTTGTGAGATGACCAGGGTTGCCGCTGCTTTTTAAATTCAAGATCTAAGTAGTCAGACGGAGTTGTAAGTCCTGTATTTCACTATATAAAAACTGACTTTATTGTTATAAATACGTGTAAAATGCAAAACTCCGGTGGGTGTAACATGTCAGCTTTCCCCCTTCTTAGTGTATCCTTATTGAGGACGAGTGTGGCAAGATGGCAAGTGTGGCAAGAGTGTGTAGCAAGATGGCGGCGACGGAACGTCACTTCCGTAGCAAACAGCGATGGGTCGCCAAATATGTCCTTACACCCCCGTTAGGGAGATTCACCCTCTCTATTTGTCCCGTTTACCATTATCATTGAAAGTGAGAGTAAAAGAAAAAAAACACACATTTTGGGTTGTCCCCAGAAAAGTATTAGAGGGGAAATTTAATGGGGACACCAATTCTGGTGACCTGGGAGTCCCTGAGGAATTCCCTTAATGTGCAGAGATTTCCTCTCACTTCCTGTTTGGCTTTGGGACAGGAAGTGAAGGGAAATCTCCAAAAGCTTGTTCAACTAAAAATGAAAAAAAAAATAAAAATAAAGTTTTGCCCCTAGTTCTACTTTAAACATATTTTTTTTTACGACTTTTAAGACTTTTCCAAAAATATGTTACTTTTATACCTGGGTCTTTGACTTTGAGTCCATCTTGTGGTTGCAGCTCATCTTTCAGTGAGGAGTCGTTATTCTCAGGCACTTTATTAGGCAAAATGTCTGTGCAAGTTGGAGAACTGGTCTCTGTGCTGGCAGCTTTACTCTCTTCAGACAGAACCTAAATGGAAGTTATCATCACTAACATTTTTTCTATATAGTATAACCCATAGAAAAGAAATGCTTTACTTGACCGGTCTACAAAAATACAAAATATCAGCGAGTTATTTAAAGGTTCAGCCAAACCAAAGCTTAGGGGCAGATTTATAAACCAGTGAATGTTGGTCACAAAATATTCACAGGTGGTTAATCATTCCCTGTCATTTAAAGTGCTGCTAAACCCAGGACCCTGCATTCACTATATCTCCCACAGTATATAGAACATGGAAATGCATCATGTTAGTAAATAGAAAATGCTAACTACCTTTTCTCATCAGCAGTATGTAGCAGTCCTATGACCGCCACTGGTTAAAAAACTTGTAGGAGGAGTTTTCATACTGCACTGACTGTCCTATCAGGATGCAGGACCCCTGACCCTCTGTCTGGACAGTGCTGATTGGCCCTGTGTTAATCACATGCACTCTCCCAAGAATAAAAACCTTCTAGCAACACACACCAAACTGAGCATGTGCAGCCTGACTCCACTAACTCTGTCTTATCCAGACCTGTGTTGGAGTCAGTGGAAGAAGGGGAGGATCAGAGAAGCCAGGATCAAACAGCCTTTTTACACAATGCAGAGGATTAAGCCCTTAGGTTCTACAGTGAGTATAACAAGCATGCTTTACTGCATATAAAGACGCATTTTAAGAGGTTGTAAATTAAAACGGTTTTTACCTTAAAGCGGAGTTCCAGCCTGGGTGAAATTTTTTTTAAAGTCAGCAGCTACAAATACTGTAGCTGCTGACTTTTAATATAAGGACGCTTACCTGTCCAGGGATCCTGCAATGTTGACACCCGAAGCTGACCTGTCCATCGGCTCTGGGTGCAGGTGCCGGCAACCTTACTAAGGGAAACAGGAAGTGAAGCCTTGCTGCTGCACAGCCTGTTTCCTACTGCGCATGCGCAAGTCGCATGCACTTTCTGAATGGTCTCGTCATGTTCTGGGACAAACACAGGTCCCAGTAAGCGGGGGGGGGGGGGGGGGGGGCTCAATAAAACCGCAGCGACATGGGACGGTAGTCCCAAAGGAAACATACCAAAAAGGTTGGTTTAAAACCGTGTTCAATTTTTGCCTGGAACTCCGCTTTAATGCATTCTCTGCATTAAGGTAAAAAACCTGCTGTGATTAGGATCCCCAGCCCCCTAAATACTTACCTGAGCCTGATTTTGATCCAGCACTGTGCCTGAGAGTACCAGTGAGGGGGAAGAGAGCAGAGAGAGCTGCTACTCTCAGGCACAGTGCTGGATCAAGATCAGGCTCAGGTAAGTATGCTGTGTGGGCATCTTCAAACACACACAGCATGGCTTGGGATTGGGCCCGCACAAGCAGCTTGCTCTGTGGGCACTCACACTCACCAGGGAGGAGCCAGGAGCACCACGCGGGGGGGGGGGGGGGGGGGTCAGAGGAGGATCGGGGCAGCTCTATGCTATACCATGGCACAGAGAAGGTAAAAATGAAGTTTGTAATTTAAAAAAAATAAAAATGACATTTACAAACATTTTAGCGCTGTGGTGTGCATTGGGCACATGGAAAACAATTGTTTTCAATGTGCCCCCAAAAAAAACACAATATCAGCAGTGCATAGACGGTAATGCTAATGGGGTAATCCACCCAAAATTGCTAAAGCTGCCCATAAACTAATAGATTTCTTTCATTTAGCAGATTGCTCCATCCACACAATGGATGAATTTCCCGACAGACTACTGTATTCTGACAGTTGCCATTGTTGGTTGAAGGCACGATTTGGCTAAAAACTTTCATCGGCTCCTTCCACAAAAGTCCTATGAGTAATTGACTTCTGCAAAGCTGGCAGGGCCACCCACTGTATCTATTTTTCTGCAACCCCCTGTTCTCTACAGCCATTCGAAGCGGAGAATTCATACACCGCTTTCAGAAAAAAAGGGAGAGGAGAGCTGAAGTCACAATCTGCAGATCTCTGTGAGGAGAGCTCTGACAACTGATTGGAGGGCAGAGACACACCCCCTTCACACAGCACACAAGAAGAGAGCTGAGGCTGGAGGTCCCACCCGTCACCATTTTATTTTGGTGTCAGGAAAACTTGTCAGAAGTGATTGATGCTGATAGTAAAGGAACAAAGCAGCAGCCAGAAATTACATTTAGTGCTCATAATTGAGACAAGTCCACATTTTAGAGGGAGGTGCTTTGTTCATTTTTCATGTCTGAGGTTTACAACCACTTTAAAACAAAATTGTTGACTAGACAACTGTGGCATTATCAGAATACCTTCACTATTAATACACGGTTGGGATTTCTATTCATTAACTGCAGCTAGATGTAGCAGGCTATTCACAGAACTCGTGGATAAGAAGACAGCTTGTCATGTGATTCTGTACTGTGTAACCCAAGAACTCCCACCCTGAACCTGGGAACACTTGGCCTGCGCTCACACAGTCTCCGATTAACCAGTCATTCAGAAAACGAGGAAAGCTTTAACAGTAGGGATTACTGAGTGGATTAAATTAATGTCATTAACTATTAACTGGGTAGGATTTACTCCCATGAATTTAATTATTTAATTGCAAAATATTCACATTTATCTCTAACGGTACCTTTAAATAGTATGCTTTTTTAAAATGAATCATTTATGAAGCCAACCACCTGGTGGCTTCATTACTGAAACTTTGATGTTGTGTCGCTGCTGCATTGACAGAGCCATTTCCCTCCCGACTCACAAAGATACTTCTTGGCAGTATTGCCCCTGGCTGTCATTCCCAAGCACAGAAGTAGTAATGTATCAATAAGGGAATAATGGCACTTTTGTGGGATCTTACATACACACATCCCTTCCCTAGCACTGCTACCGATTTACTACTGGACATTAAGATCTCCTTTATCAATTGTTTAGAGCACTCCTAGACTTAAATCATTAATAATTCACCATTGCACTTTTTATTTCACTCTACAAGTGACATTGCATGGAGAGCAAAGAGCAATGATAATGAGTAAATGACTCAATACTGGAGCTACCCGTCAGCTTCCAACTTTCCTTCTTTGTGTTATTATAAATCAGGATAACAGACAATGTTAGATATCGGTTCACTTGATTAAAGCACAAACAAAATTACTTATAATGACCAGTGACTGTAAAATATTTTTTGTGCAGATTTTCCTTTGAAGCCAATATTCTGTGAAGTTACAGAATCCCTTAAAAAAAAAAAAAAAAAAAAAAAAAAAAGCATTCTCTGAAATGTGAGGCTAGCTTTAAAGTGGATGTAAACCCGAAAATGTTTTTATTTTTTTTTGTCTGGCACAATATAGAGTATGGGATTTCAGATCAGCTGTGCCCAGTCTTGCCACAGAGAGTTAATCCAGCTCTGAGCAATCCTCATATCTTTTTTCAGTGAAATAAAATGGACAAACTGTGAAAACGTTGTCGTTCTTCCCCCTTGCTGTAAGTGACAGGTGATTTACATATCTTGTGCACTAGCCTAAGACATGCATTATTTTTTAATTCCCACCCCCCACTCCTTTCTTCAGCAGCTCTGCAAGGATTGGCTGTTCCACACCTCAGCATGATTTGGCATGCTGAAGTCATGTGGGGACTTTTCTGGGTTTTGACTGGATGTTAGTGATCATAGCAGAAGTTCAGTGTACGAAATACACAGGAGAAAATGCATTTTGATAAGGGGAGTGTAGAGGTGGGCGGGGAGTCTACTGACATCACGACTCCACCCACTGAGCCCTGGAAAACAGACCCACCCACAGAATCTGCAGTTTTTCGGGTCTCATAGCAGACAGAGGGAAGACATTTGACAGATAAGTATACATGCAGGAGGCACGTATATCCTTCTAGATAACCAATATTGCAGTAGTTTAGAAAGGATGAGAGTGGGTTAACATCCACTTTAAGGGTCAGTCCACCCAAAACGGATATGTCACTTTTTGGTAGAGGTAAGAGTGTCAAAGTGGTTGTAAAACCCTGAAATGAAAAATGAACAAAGCATTTCCTCCAATAGTGTGCACCCAGTTTGATTTCTGTCATTCCTCTGCTATCTGCACGAGTCATTTCTGACAGTCTACACCGACACCAAGCAATCCCAGCAAATGGCCCTGCCTCCCCCTCCAGCACACAGCAGGAGATTGGCAGCCTCAGTTGTGCATGTTTACCTATCAGACTGTGTAAGGGGGAGGGGGTGTGCATTCCCTCAACTCAGGTCTCAATTTACACTCAGCTCCCAGCTATGCAGTTTGTGACATCAGATCCCCACCTCCTGGCCTTACAGAGCTCAGAAATGCTGTGTAAAATGTGTGGGGGAGACTGTAAAGAAGAAAGGGCTGCTGATAAAGAGGCGCAACTTGTGTAGGAAGACTTGTTTCATCTCTGTGTATCACCTGAGGCCAGTCACTTCACTGGGTATATGTGAGTGTTTACAATCGATGTAAAGCGTAGCCAAACCCAAAAACAAAAATGTTATATATTGCTGCTTACCAGGGGCGTTGCTAGGTCTACAAAAGATCTGGGCCCTGAGCCCATAGCAGCGAAGTAAAGAAAGTCATACACTTGGGCGGGCATACACATGTATATAATATACACGTGTGTGTGTGTGTGTGTGTGTGTGTGTGTGTGTGTATCTATATATAGATATATATAAAAATATATGCATTTACACCCAGAGAATGAGTGAAATAATCAGATTCCAGCAGCACCTTAATTCTTCCGCCCCAGCCACGGCTGTTCTTCTGTTCTCCTGCTCACCTCAGGTATAATCACAGCGTGACTCTGCAGGCCAGGCACCAGATTAGTGGGCAGCTTTGTGCCGGCCAGATGCAAGGACAAATCCAGCGCCATGGATTTTTCCTATTCTGCTGCAGCCCTCTCACCTCTCAGGTATATCACTCCGCAGACTGCAGGTCACACTTCTGTGGGCGGCACCGCGCCGGCCGGTTTAAAGAAAAGGCACTGGCATCGCATCAGAAAATTCGGCTGCCGCTGCTGACTGCACCCTTTAAGAAACTCGGGGCTATGGGCCCCAGTAGCCACCCCTTAGCGACGCCACTGCTGCTTACTCATCCTTAGATGCGGGGCATGCATTCGTTTTCATTATTTTAGACTAACAACAGTCAGTAAATACAAAAAATACCTGTTGATCTTGAAGTGTCCTTGTCACTTCCTGTGAGTTAAAAAGAAAGCACAAAACGTCCTTACCTTTCTTGTGTTTTCTATTACTATTTTACTTTTGACTTTACTATTCTCATCAATCCACCATGTAATGGGAAATAAAAATACAATGGAGAAATAAAAGGCTAAGTTCAGCTTTTAAAAAGAATAATAAATGCATATTATTTTGCAGGTAGAAAAACACGTTTTTATTTTTGTTCCCCTCTGCAACTTGTAAGGCATTGCACCCACGATCAGCAGATTGTGGGTGCAATGCCTGGATCCTGCAGCTTCTTAATACACTGTCTGCCCGTACCTCTGATACAGGCAGACAGTTACTGAGTTTCAGGGGGATCAATGAACTAAGAAAGCGCTTATTAGCGCCCTCGCAGTTGATTGGGAACTACAAGACGGTGGCCGCAAAGGCAGAGGGTACTTGTAGTTCATTCTCTCACAGAACTTTGTGAATAAATCAGGTGGCTGTGTGAATGGAGCCCCACGTGCCCACGCTGTTTATAAATTATGACAGCGGGTGCAGGGAGAAGATCTCCGTCCACTGTCACAGGGAGGGGGAATCGAGGGGGGGGGGGCAGGAGCATGTTACCTCTTCCACCCTAAATACAAGTAGAACATGTAACATGTTCCAAAGGTGAATTTATCCTTTAAAGTAGACAAGAAGGAACAGGAAATGTGTTATTTGCAAGTTCACCAGGTGAAAATAAAAATCGAATACAGCCACTACATCTAAGGAATGGTAAACAAATATATAATATTTTAGTTTTTAGGTATATACCAGACAACAATTTCTTATATCACGCTGAGGTTCTTTTGGCGAGAGCAATGCGTTTTTGCTATCAGGTCTGCACACCTGCTGCGACCATTATGAGTTCTTCTTTTTTTGTATTGATTTTATATAAGAGAATTCAACAGGAAATACTGAAAGACAGAAAAAGTGATAAAGAGTATCAGAGTATCTAACTCTAAAGTTGGCCTTAGAAGGATCAAAATTTGGCCAGTTCAGTAGGGAGCAGCCAAATTTCGATCAGTGTGTGGCTGTTGCTGTTTGACAGAAGTCAAACATTTGATCAACTTTTGTTTAATGGTCATGTTGGAAAACTTTTGTTGATCAGCGGCTGCAGCCAATTGACTGTCGTTGCTGATCAATGTACACTGACATCGGCGAGTCCCAATGTCAGAATACAATGTCCCAGCAGGCGGGGGGGGGGGGGGGGGGGGTAATTCCCCCATCAACCTTGTTTGTGTAGATGGAGGAATCTGCTAGCTGAACTACCTGTTTATGGTAAGCTTGGAGTAGACAGCAGTGGAGTCAAGAAATATAAAAAAGGGAGACCAGAGTACACGAGATATATTAGAAACCAGGCTTCATTTAGGCTACTGGGATCCATCTATACCTAGAATAGCAATTGCAACTATAGGAGTATGTCTGGGTTCAAAACATGAGAAAATACATTTAAATGATTGAATAGACTAAAGACGCAAAACTTTCCCACACATATCCCCTAATGTTCTGTCCAATGAAAATCTGCTTGGGGAAGGGGAGGAGGGGCAGCATAAAAAAAATAAAATAAAATAAAAAAAAGATATATATATATATATATATATATATATATAAAAATATATATACACCAAAGTATTGGGACACTTGCCTTTACACGCACATGAGTTCATGGGTTCAATATTGAGTTGACCCACCCTTTGCAGCTATAACAGCCTCAATTCTTCTGGGAAGGCTGTCCACAAGGTTTAGGAGTGTGTCTACGGGAATGTTTGACTATTCTTCCAGAAGCGCATTTGTGAGGTCAGGCACTGATGTTGGACGAGAAGGCCTGGCTCACAGTCTCTGCTCTAATTCATCCCAAAGGTGTTCTATCGGGTTGAGCTCAGGTTTTTGTGCAGGCCAGTCAAGTTCCTCCACCCCAAACTCACTCATCCATGTCTTTATGGACCTTGCTTTGTGCACTGGTCCAAATCATTTCGTGGAGGGATGTTATGGTGTGGGATTGTTATTCAGGGGTTGGGCTTGGTCCCTTAGTTCCAGTGAAGGGAACTCTTAAGGTGTTCGCATACCAAGACATTTTGGACAATTTCATGCTCCCAACTTTGTGGGAACAGTTTGGGGATGACGGTGCACTAGTGCACAAAGCAAGGTCCATAAACACATGGATGAGCGAGTTTGGGGTGGAGGAACTTGATTGGCCTGCACAGTCCTGACCTCAACCCGATAGAACACCTTTGGGATGAAGTAAAGCGGAGACTGCAAGCCAGGTCTTCTCATCCTCGTCGGTGCCTGACCTCACAAATGTGCTTCTGGAAGAATGGTCAAACATTCCCATAGACACACTCCTAAACCTTGTGGACATTCTTCCCAGAAGAGTTGAAGCTGTTATAGCTGTAAAGGGTGGACCAACTCAATATTGAACCCTACGGACTAAGACTGGGATGACATTAAAGTTCATGTGGGTGTAAAGACAGACGTCCCAATACTTTTGGTAATATAGTGTGTGTATATATTTCATATACCAGAATGCACAAATGGTTATAAGTCTTAACATGTACAATGGTAATAAAAGGTAATAACTTGTAGATACACCCTGTCAAAGAAACAGGTGACTAACAGGAAGCAAAGCTGGAAACAAACTACATCCAGTCATAATAAAGCCCTTGGATCACATTTTGTAGAAGGGCAGAACAAAGCATTGCAAGTCAGTTCAGGGAGAAGATGAGCTGCAGTCCTTTGCCCTCTACTTTTATTTTTTTTGACATGGCAAATAATACAGTTATCCTAGGAGGTGACTTACAAATGATAAATCTTTAGGAAGCAATTGGATTAAAGGTGTCTATACAGCAGCCAATTAAGGCCCAGCTTACACTAATTTGGATTAATTATTTTGATAATCACGGCTTATTTGGCATGACAATCACTCCCATGGGAGAATAATATCTACTTGTATACCAAAAATGTATTATTTATTCAAATGATCCAATCTGTCCATGTATGCGAACATCCTAAAATTACTTTTCAAAATGCCAACCAAACCCCATGTAAAATGTTTTTAAAATCTGAATTATATACCGATTGTATACATTTCTTGTTGTGCCACAACTTTAATAAACATACATACATACACACATTATATTATATATATATATATATATATATATATATATATATATATATATATATTTATATTTAGGACATGATAAATGGAATATTAAATTTAGAATAAAATGAACAACACCTTTTCATTATTAGGGATTTCTGGTCCTCCACTGTCTGAGACACTCTCTAGAGACGATGGCGCTTCCTGGAAATCTAGCATCATTTTCTTTTCTCTAGAATAAAAAGACATGTTATGAGACTAAAAAAAAACAGCACACTCAGAAAACACAAGACATTTCTTTATGTCAATTTCTTATGCAATTTTGGATAACTTGCAGAAATATACCATGCTTAAATGAATTGGGTTCTAAAGTCTTACATATACTCAGTTAAGTGACTAGCCTCGGATGATAAACAAAGATGAAACAGAAACACAGCACACAGGAACAGAGCCGAGGCTATCATTCACAGGCTGTGTGCTAGAGCTCCCTCACCCATCACCTTTTTACTTCTTGGTGTCAGGAAAACCTGTCATAAGTGATTCATGCAGATAGAAGTGGAACAAAGCAGAAAACAGAACTGACACTTAGACCCCATACACACTATTAGATTTTCTGCAGATTTTTGTCTTCAGACTTACCAAAACCATGTAGTCCAAGGGCCTGCCTGATTACATACACATTGAAACTCTTAAGGTTTGACCTCATATTATATGGTTTTGGTAAATCTGAAGACAAAAATCTGCACAAAATCTAATAGTGTGTATGGGGCTTAAGGCTGCATTCACACCTGAGCGTTTTGTAGCTTGAAGTCTGAAGCTACAAAACGCTAGAGGGGAAAAAATCCATTATTCTCAATGGAGATGGTTCACATCTCCACTCCATGTCGCCTAAAGCCGAACGCCTTAAGCTCAAACAAGTTCCGGACCCTTTTTTGTTGCTCGAATCGGGCAGATTTGGGCGTTTTTCTTCTTTTTACATTGGTGACCTTTTGCTCTGCACAAAATCGCGGCAAACCGCCGTAAAAAACGATGCGAAATCGCGGTAAAAAAAAGCCTCAAAAAACGCTGCAATTCGTGCGATTTTCTGCCTGAAAACACTACTCTCAGGTGTGAATGCAGCCTAAGGGCTCTTTCACACGGACAGTCCGTATGTCCGTTTTTCATCCATCCGTTTTCGGATGAAAAACGGACATACATGTATCCCTATGGGATAGCGGGTGTCAGCGGATGTCCGTGCCTGCTATGGTCCGTTTCTGCAGACGGAGGAAAACCCTATTTTTCCATCCGTCTGCAGAGCGGATTGGATGACGACGGCCTCTACGGTCCGTCGTCACCCGATCCCCCATAGGGGAGAGCGGCGCTGTGACAGGTCCGTCCCTGCACGGAGTGCAGAGATGGACCTGTCATCTTCCTGCTCAGCGGAGATCGCTCCGGCGATCCCCGCTGAGCAAGCGGATATCCACGGGGCGGATCTGCACTGATCCGCCCCGTGTGAAAGAGCCCTTAGGGGGTTATTTATTGAAACTGGAGAGTGCAAAATCTGGTGCAACTCTGCAAAGAAACCAATCAACTTCCAGGTTTTATTGCCAAAGCTTAATTGAACAAGCCCAAGTCAGAAGCCAATTGGCTACCATGCACAGCTGCAGATTCTGAGTGCATCAGTTTTAGTAAATCAACCCATTAGTGTTCTATATTGAGACAGGTACACACTATGCTTTGTTAATATTTCAGGTCAGACGTTTACAACCACTTTAGTATATGTTACCGGTAGAAGTTGTATTCATTCAAGATCTAAATTTTTTAAACTTTTTCTTATAGCATTTTCTACAATTGTCTGTATATTTACCCATCTATCCCTTCCATAAATAACTAGTACACACAAATTTATACACAAAGGCAGCCAATACATTAGTCAGTTTTTTTTCCTTCAAAGTGTGACAAAAGAGTAAAAAAGTGCAGCGCTAAGAAATGGAGGGTCATAAAACCGCTACTAGTAATAGAAGTAAACAGTGATGTGCTCAGTAGAAAAATGTCCAATGATATGGAATTAAAAACCCAAATTGTCTTTAAAAAAAAAAAAAAAAACGGGATAAGAAAAACTTCAAGGTACAGTGTCCAAAAAAGATCAGTGACAATCTTCAACTTCATATGTGTACATCAGATGTGGTAACAATTTGATAGTTTGATAGTGGATCCACCACCAGAAACACCAAATGCTTACCAGAGGGATTGAACTCAGATAGGTATACACCTAGTCAGTCAATCAAACTTTGTGGTATAATATACCCAAAAGATATCAAGTTCACGATCCGGGATTGACCTCCAGATGGATATGGGATGTAAGTGGGTTCAGTAGAATCGGGCATTCAGCCCCACTATTAAAAGAAGGAAGGCATATAGCATAACGGTAATACCGTTTGGAAAAATGTTATATAAAAACAAACAGAGGAAATGCACTCACAATTATACAGTAAAAAAGCACTTAGATAAAAGGTGACAGTGAAACTATACTGAAACCACTGTCACCTTTTATCTAAGCGCTTTTTTACTGCACAAACTTGAGTGCATGTCCTCTTTTTTTTATATTACATTTTTCCAAATGGTATTATGCTATATGCCTGCCTTCCTTCTTTTTTTTTTTCTAAAGACATTTTGTGTTTTAATTACATATCATTGGACATTTTTTCACTGAGCACATCACTGTTCACTTATATTACTACCCTGTTTCCCTGAAAATAAGACCTAGCGTGATTGTCGGTAATGGCTGCAATATAAGCCCTACCCCCCAAATAAGCCCTACCCTGTTTCCCCGAAAATAAGCCCTACCCTGAAAACAAGACCTACCAGGACTTTAACTAGGGCTTATTTGGGGGGTAGAGCTTATATTGCAGCCATCACCGACAATCACGCTAGGTCGTAGCGGTTTTATGGCCCTCCATTTCTTAGCACTGCACTTTTTTATTCTTTTGTCACACTTTTCAATCTAATCCACTGTTGTGCTGGCGGCTATTTTCTTTTTTTTTTTTTTTTTAAGACAGCGCGGTATATGTACATTCTAGTTCATGTTTTTTTTTTTCCTTCAGCCAGGAGGTTGAGGGAAAACTGACCCAATTTCCCCATCCACACATGAACTTTATATTCTGATGGCAAAGAGACTTCCTGCCATCAGAATGCACTGATCAGCACTGCAGTCTAAAGCCTGCGGCGCTGATTGAGCAGGAAAAATCCAACCAAGTGGTTGTACAGAAGTTTATCAGTAGATCGACTTCTGTACAACCACAGTGCCCATACATGGATCAAAATATGTCTGTTCCCAGCTGAACTGCCCAAATTTCAATCCCTGTATGGCCGGCTAAAAGTGGATGTAAACCCTCACATATATCCAGTGAAGGGAACAGCCTCAGATGATAGACAGAGATGAAACAAAACTCCCTACATAAGTTTTACATGTATATTGTCTAATTGGGCAACTAAGTGGCAAATGAGGTTTAATGTTGATAAATGTAAAGTTATGCACTCGGGGGCTAAGAATATGCATGCATCATACATACTAGGGGGGTACAATTGGGGGAATCAATAGCGGAGAAGGATCTGGGGGTTTTGGTAGATCATAAGCTCAATAATAGCATGCAATGCCAAGCTGCCGTTTCCAAAGTGAGCAAAATTCTTTCTTGTATTAAGAGAGGTATGGACTCGAGAGAGAGATATCATTTTGCCCCTGTACAAATCATTAGTAAGACCTCATCTGGAATATGCAGATCAGTTTTGGGCACCAGTTCTCAAAAAGGATATCGGGGAACTGGAGAAAGTGCAGAGAAGGGCAACCAAACTGATAAGAGGCATGAAGGAACTCAGCTATGAGGAAAGATTAGAGGAACTGAATTTATTCCCTCTTGAGAAGAGGAGATTAAGGGGGATATGATCAACATGTACAAATATATAAGGGGTCCATATAGTGAACTTGGTGTTGAGTTATTCACTTTAAGGTCATCACAGAGGACAAGGGGGCACTCTTTACGTCTAGAGGAAAAAAGATTTCATCTCCAAATACGGAAAGGTTTCTTCACAGTAAGAGATGTGAAAATGTGGAATAAACTCCCTCCAGAGGTGGTTCTGGCCAGCTAAGTAGATTGCTTTAAAAAAAAGGCCTGAGTTATTTTCTAAATGTACACAATATAACTGGGTACTGACATTTAGACCTCTTTCACACTGGGGCAGTGCGGGCGCTATTCGGCCACTAGTGGGGCAGTTTAAACCCCCGCTAGCGGCCAAAAAAAGGGTTAAAACTGCCAGCAAAGCGCTGCTGCAGCGGCGCTTTGCCGGCGGTATAGCCTCACTGCCCCATTGATTTCAATGGGTAGGAGTGGTCTAGGAGGGGTGAATACACCGCTCCAAAGATGCTGCTAGCGGGACTTTTTTACCGTCCTGCTAGCGCACCGCCACTGAAAGGAGCTGTTTTTTTCCAAGCGCTATTTTTAGCGCTGTAGCGACTGAAAAATGCCTCAGTGTGAAAGGGGCCTTATAGGTAAAATTGATCCAGGAAAAATCCGATTGCCTCTCGGGGGATCAGGAAGGAATTTTTACCCCTGCTATAGCAAATTGGATCATGCTTTGCTGGATCAAATGTGGGTATGGGATTGCGTATATGGGATCGTATTATTTTTTTTATTTTATGGTTGAACTAGATGGACTTGTGTCTTTTTTCAACCAAACTATGTATCTATATCTGCTGTTTTCATCTGTATATATCCTTTAGAAAGTGCTCTTCGTGTTAAACTTCTCTTCCTGGTTAGCACTGAGATTGGATTATTGGCATACCCTTTATGTTTATTATCATGAGTGTCGGAGTCCATCTGCAAGGTGTATAGAGGCTTAATAGATGCTGGAAACTGGGCCGTCGGGTCACCCACAAGTGCCATTAATTTGAACAGCATTCTGTTGCCTTTGTCTGCTCTCTGGATAAACAGATGGGCTTATGATCTCTATTATTTGAAATCATCTGGGTCCGTAAGAGGCTGCATTACCTCACAGGCACTTTTGGGGCACCTTTGTAATTAATTGTTTACAGCAAAGCACAACAGCATTTTTCTATGGACTTTACTTGTTATGATGATTTATGCATTTTTGCACCTAGGATTCACATTAACGTGTAGCATATTTTTACAGAAGTCAATCATGTTGTAGATGTAAATTTTTATTTAGTCATGCATTACACAGTGTAATTTTGTAATATTTAAGGAGACAGCACATTTTTTTCTAATCTAATTTACATATACAACATATAGCTACCAAAAGTATATGAGCATACATAGAAGCATACAAATATAAACTACAGAACAAGTGTATTTTAAAACCACTCACATGCCCTGCAAGGGAGTGTTCCGACCAGAAAGTCGGACAGCTTCTAATGAAAGAGATCTTTGGTACCTCAGTTCTTTGTAGCTCTTCAACACCTGTAGAAAAAAAATACAAAAAAATCTGCCATTGTAGCCTCTGTACAAAGAAACGGACCACCTTTGTTACTATCACTGTAGTCACATACATGCCGAGTGCCTCTAGCAACTGACCATCCTCTCCAGAATGGCCTGTAATGTACACAAACCTGCAGCTGTACAGCAAGGTCTTCATAGACAGCTCTGAACTATTCCTTCCAGACATACCCACTCAAGCTGTATTAGATCAAAGACATCACTAGAACTACAGTGTATGACACTTTCTGTACAACATTAGAACCAATGCAATTGTACAGTCATCTGTACTGATTGGAGTCTCATCCATGTCGGAATACTCCCCCGATTTGCCAGGGACCATTGAATAAATATCTGTTGTTGCACTTTGTATAGTTTTACTGTCAATAATGAAACTTGCAATTCTGCAAAGTACACTAGTGGAAGTTGGTGTTCTGCTTTCTGAAAACGGTCTACTGCAAGCACTTGCATAGAAAATGCACAGCCAAAGCATGCTGGAGGGATGCATTCATTATGCCGTGTAAACACGAGCAGAATGTCCGACAGAAAAAGTCAGACGGAAGCTTTTCATTGGATATTCCGATCGTGTGTATTCCTCATCTGACTTTTTTTTTTTTTAAATTCAGACGGACCTAGAAATGGAACATGTTCTAAATATTTTCGACGGAACCAAAAACGATGCATGCTCTGAAGCAAGTACAAGACGGAAGCTATTGGCTACTGGCTATTGAGCTTCCTTTTTTTAGTCCCATTGTACGTGTTGTACGTCACTGCGTTCTTGACGGTCGGACTTTGGTGTGATCGTGTGTACGCAAGACAGTTTCAGCGGAATTCCGTCGGTAAAAACCTTCAGATTCTAATCCCGCCGTACGCCAGCGCGTTCTTGACGGTTGGACTTTGGTGTGATTATGTGTACCCAAGACAGTTTCAGCGGAATTCCATCAGAACTCCGTCGAAAAACCTTCAGAGTTTATTCCAGAGTGTACAGGGCATTAGTGTTCTTATTATCTCATGTCACTGGGGGCACTGAGCCCCATATGCATTGGACTGTGTTGAGCCTTTGCATAGACAAGGTAATTTTCCTTATGTCCAACAAGTTCAGTTCACACCAACATGCTGCATTAGCGTGTACATAAAAAAAAAAAAAGGGAGGACAGGTTGCATTTCTTGTGCAGAGCAGTGTGACACGCTACACCATACTGCCATGTGTTGCAGTGCACAGAAATGAAATAAATGTTTTTTGTGACATTTAAAAAAATAAATGCTGTAATGACTTGTGACATTGCACAGCCCCTACAGAACAACAGACATATGTTATAGGGAGCATAACTTGCTTGTACCACTGGTGTGGGAATGGGTCCTTAGGAAAGCTGCACTGCACAACTCAGTATTGGATGCTCCTGATCACACAGAACTCCAGTCTCTATGGGCACACTTTCTATAAGGGCCGTTCATGCCTAAATGTGCATGAAAATACATAAAAATATTTGCTGAATGAATGTGCATTGCCTTCCATTGATGTGAATTAAAGTACATTTTAGCAATCATTGAAATGCGTTACATTTCTATTTATATTGCTGGTTATTTCACATTTTTGTTTTTGGAGAGGCATTGGAAAACGGGATGTCTAGTGTAACAGCGAGCACATGGCTTACAATCTCATCAATTTCTCTATACCCCGCCACTAGCCAGCTTACCACTATACATTCTCTGCTTCATCTCGGAGATATTTTACATGCCGTGTGTTGTGTTAAAATGCATACATGTAGCATTTTAAAGTTGTTGTAATCCTCAGACATGAAATATGAACAAAGCATATCCTTCTATAGCAATTTTTCAACTGAGGTGTCGCAAAAGCGTCCTCGGGGGTGCTGCGGCCACGTCCTGGTCTGAGCGCTACTTTGTGTTAACCCCCTTGCACTGCGACTCTGCGAGGAGAGAGAACTATTGCCGGCAAAGCAGAAACTTTGGCTGGCCACTCACCCACATCCTACCAACTGATGGCATCATTTGTGCTAAGAGGGGGGAATGGGGGGGGGGTTCCGCTAAGAGGGGGATTTGAGGGGAGTGTTCTGGGAGAGGGGATTTTGGGGGGGGGGGGTGTTTGTGCTAGGAGGGAGGATTTAGTAGGGGGATTTGTGCTTTAAGGGGGGATTTTTGCTAGAAGAGCGATCACTGAACTCTGCCGCAGAGACTAAATTTTATGGCTTCTTTACCCCAGGTGCAGTGAGATAACGTGTGGAATTGCACGTTTTTCTTGTACCACACAAAAATGCGCTGCATTTTGCAGTTGCACGTGGATGCCATTATTTCTTAATGACACCCCCACGCATCTAGCATTCTGGTGTGAACTAGTCCTCAGACTGTTGTGCCCTGGGACTGTGCACCATTCTAAAAAGGTTGCCTTGACTGAAAGAAGGTTGAAAAACACTGCTCAGTAGTGTGTACTTGTCTCAATTAACAGCTCTGTCATTTCTGTCTGCTGCTTCATTCCTCTGGGAACATGTTCCACCCTAAAAACGAACATGTAACATGTTCCCAATACTGCAGCCGCTGCCCACTGAAATCCATGCGTCCGGCACCCTGCATGTAGTTTAGGGGCCGGGCACATAATCCAAATTAGACAAACATGCCATTGAACTCTAAGAAAGAAGACAGTAAAAGGACATGCTGCCCCATTCCTAGCCATTCTTATTGTTCACTATTTACCTTGGCATGGACTTGGGTAAGTGAGGTCAGTTCCTTGCTCAGCTGCGTCTTCTGCTCCTCCAAACTAAGAACTAAAAAAAAAAAAAAAAGACAAAAGCAGAAGCATTTTATAACTCATTGTTGAAAGTGCTTACTACCAAATACTATCACACAATGGGTTCCACATTGTCATTATCTAAGGGAAAGGAAAATGATAAGCTCAATGTATGACCTATACAAAATATACAAAAACAGAAAAGCCTTGTATAAAGCTGAACTGTAGGCAAATAGATAAGCACACAGAAGACATACATATATGGGAGTTGTTTTACTTTCCAAAGGATTTGCATTTCTGCCCATCCAGTCCTGAGATTTACACAGCTCCACCACACAGCACAGCCCCGTCTAGAAATGCACTTGATTTGTTTCTGATGCAGTTCAGTAACACTTACAAGTTTTGTACCCCTACCACCCTGTGACTGGACAGTGCAAAGAGAAACAGCTAGGTGATCCCTGTCACTCTGCTCTCTACTTTAGACAGCATACTTATTTTAATGCCACATATTTGATTGGCTCCTTGTGTGCTTTTCCCATCCCCAGTCTGAATGCGGTTGTACCGAGATTGCAGAGGATGATATCAGGTCAAATTCAGGTACTTGCACTGCTCACATGTAATTATCTATTCCTGAAAACAAAGCTGCACTCATTTGTATATATTGCATCTGCCTGTCATCTTTGCCTATTCAAAGAAAGTTGATTATCAGTGGGTTCAGAGGGTGAAGGAGGTGGACTATCAAGATAAACTCGTGGATTTATCATTTAAAAACGTATATACCCTTTGGCCTTAATGTTGATTGGGACGTTCATTGTTTAATTAATAATAGTTAATTTTTGTTCCAATATTTCCTTTTGACTAAAAAACTATTTAATGGATATTGCGGGGTTTTTTTGTAACCTTTTAGTATTATGTTATTTATGAGATATTTGAATTTTTGTACATGGCGTTCCTATGGTCTTCCAATTTAAAATTTTATATTTCATATTTTATTTTCCATTTTTTATTGTATAATCATTATTTCTCAAATTTTTTGGGGAACATATTTGCAGTTTTTTTATTATTATTATTCCCAGCTTACTATTGCTTCCCCTATGGTAATTAATGTACTCTTTTCCTGAAATATGCTTCCTGCCCTGTGTTGGTACTGTAGCTACGGCAATAGAGTGTTAGGCCCCTTTCACACATGCGGACCGTATGTCCGTATTTCATACATCCGTTTTCGGATGAAATACGGACATACATGCATCCCTATGGGATAGCGGGTGTCAGCGGGTGAACATCCGTTGACACCCGATATCGTCCGTCTCCGCTATGGTCCGATTGTGCAGACGGAGGAAAATCCTATTTTTCTATCCATCTGCAGAGCGGATCGGATGAACACGGACAGACGGTCCGTGTTCATCTGATCCCCCATAGAGGAGAGCGGAGATCTGACAGGGCGGTCCCTGCACAGTGTGCAGGGACCGCCCTGTCATCCGCCGGCTCAGTGGGGATCAGCGGAGCAATCCCCGCTGAGCAGCGGATGTTTACGGGGCGGATCACCAAGGATCCGTCCCATGTGAAAGGGGCCTTAGTTATATATTATTAAGGACAATGCTGCCAGCAGGTAACATGGCATAGTGGCTCTTTCCTATTAGTAATAATGATTATTATTCTTGAAGTTTAGCCTCCTGTTCTGTGGTGGTGCTGCATTTACTTTAATAGTGGGTCATCTATGAACTGAGGGCAACGCTACCCTCATTAAATATGGTGCGGCGGCCCTATATACAACGTTAGTGCGTGGTGAGCTGTCCTTTCTGCTAGTCCCCCAGACGATGTGCTCCATGATGAAACGCGTAGGGTGTGGCCTATGACAGCGACGTCATCACACACGTGGACCTTGACTGATGACTGGGAACGAGTCGTGTAAGCCTGTAGGAACACCATATTATACATTGGATGCTTGTAGTGCCATCGTACTTAATAAACTATCAACATACAGTCTACACTATGAAAGTGCTTTTTACATCTTGTTTTTGAGTGAATCTGGTGGCACATCTCAGATTGGCTCTGACGGAGGAGGCTGACAGGTTGATGGGAGACCTTAACTCCTTAAGCGCTGTTTGACCATCTGTTGTACAGGGGGTCAATTACTTTGGGTAAGGAGCTGCATTGTACTTCTGGTTGGGGTTCACAAAGTCACCATTACGAATACCATCATGGATCTTTCACATGGTGTCTTTTGCTACAGTCTTGCTTTTGGATATTTTTATCAGGACTTTTTGAGAACACTTTGGACTTATTATTCTTTGGATTATCTGATAAGATTAGATGTATATACCATTCTTTGTACATTACTTTATTGTTTTATTTTTAGTGCTGCTTTTATCTTATTATATCAAGACAAAATGACAGGTTCACTTAAAAATGTTATAAAAGCAAAAAGAAAATGAAGAATTAGAGGGAGTAAAGGGTACATGTCTTTTCTGTATGATGGAGCCACTGAGCTGACCTCTACAGCACTCTTTAACAAGAAAAAAAAACAGTTGAAAGTCAGTGACAGCAATATATGGCATTACTTAAAGTGATATTAAAGTCTCTTTAATTAAAAAAAAAAAAAAAATTAAACATGTTATACTTACCTGTTCTGTGAAGTGGTTTTTCACACAGCGGCCCGATCCTCCCCTTTCCGATTCCCCTGTCAGTGCTCTTGGCCCCTCCCTCCGAGTGTCCCCAATAGCAGGTAGCTTGCAAAGGGGGCACACAAGCAGGTTCGCTCCTGAGCTGCGGCTCTGCGTGTCCATTCATACACAGAGCAGTGGCTCGGTCCCACCCCCTCTCTCTCCTGATTGGCTCAGTGGGTGTGATTGACAACATTGTCCGTCTCAGCCAATGAGGAGGCAGAATCCCCGGTGAGCCGAAGTATTCGTGCACATTACTAGATCAAGATAGGGCTCAGGTAAGCATCAGGGTGGGGGGGTTGCACAGAGAAGGTTTTTATACATTCATGCACAGTATGCATGAAGGTAAAAAAACTTGAGCCAGTAGAACCCCTTTAATATAGAGGGCAACAAAACCAAAATCCACTGGATGGACTTTAGCAGAATAAATTGATTGGCTGCTCTGGGTCACTTGAATTTGCAATATTTGAGACTGTAAGAAAATTGAGTACTGTCCGTGATACCTCTTTTATTTGCACTAACATACAATTTTTCAGGACAAGCTTTCGGGATATGTCCCCTTCTTCAAGGTCCAAGCAGTACTGATTCACAAATGTTTAGCAAACCCCCCAAAAAAAAAAAAAAAAAACACACAATCTCTGAGGGAAAGGAAAAAAAAGAAAAAACTAACACATACAAATCAATGGTAATAAAGCTAGCAGCAGAACTAGTGAGATAAGACAGAGGGAGAGCTATAGACTGGAGGGGGGATGATAGTCACAGAGGGGGTCGTAAAACTGTAGTATAATGGAACCAAACCCTGCAATAAAAAACGCTGCAAACTGTGCAACCAGATTAATCTTATCAAAATTGTCAAACACACAAATGGGACCTTCAGAATCATGGGGTCTTACATAGAGGTCGACCGATATGGGTTTTTCTCTGGCCGATGCCGATATTTAGAAATCGCGGCGGCCGATGGCCGATATAGGATGCCGATTTTTTTGGGCCCATATGTTAGGCCGATTTTTATATATTTTTTATTTTTTTCCTTCATCTCATAAAATCTAACAGACACCGTTCACACTGGGGCGTTTTTCAGGCGCTTTTGGGCTAAAAATAGCGCCTGTAAACTGCCTGCAAAACGGCTCCCTTGCAGTCTGTGTGAAAGCCCGAGTGCTTTTACACTGAAGCGATGCGCTGGCAGGACGTTAAAAAAAAAAGTCCTGCAAGCAGCATCTTTGGAGCGGTGTTAACTTCTCCTCCACCACTCCTACCCATTGAAATGAATGGGCACCGCTGCCGAAGCGCCTGCAATGCGATTTGGCAGCAGCGATTTACGGGCGCATTTAACCCCTTCCTCGACCACTAGCTGGGTTATAAGTGCCCCACTAGCAGCCGAATAGCGTCGCTAAAATGACAGTAAAGCGTCGCTAAAACTAGCAGCGTTTTACCGTCAACGCCAGCCCGCTCCAGTGTGAAAGCAGCCTTAAGTAGTAAGTGATACAGAAAAATGTCCTACATTTAAACATTTATTAAACAAAACAAACCTCCAATCAGTTCACTTGTATGTATAATTTAAAAAAAACTATATATTAAATACACAAAAATAGGTAATCAAAACTTTTGGACAGAAAAAAACAAAAAAAAAAAAACAAAATCGGCTAACTTTACTGTTTTAGTTTTCGTTTTAAAATCATTAGTGTATTTTTTTTCCAAAAAAATTGCGTTTGAAAGACCGCTGCGCAAATACCGTGTGACATAAAATATTGCAACAACCGCTATTTTATTCCCTAGGGTCTCTGTTAAAAAAATATATATAATTTTTGGGGGTTCCAAGTGATTTTCTAGCAGAAAATACAGGATTTTTACTTGTAAGCAACAAGTGTCAGAAAAGATTTAGTCTTTAAATGGTTAAACTGAGAACTCCTCTACACAGCCTTGAGTTCATTCATAAGTGTAAACATTGTATCACTTTGGTCTTTTTTTGGCAGAATGCCCAGACAGGAGAAGTCGCTCCAGGGGAAGACTGAGGCAACTTGCATTGACTTCTATTACAGAAGTCTTTTGCAAGTCGCGGCTGAAGTTATAATCGGCCTTTTTTATCAGCCGATGCCGATTAATTAAAAATGCCAAATATCGGCCGATATATCGGTCGACCTCTAGTCTTACAACTGTACCTCCAGTAATGTTGTGTACCTCATCCAATGCAAAAGGTGTAGCAAAGGTTCTTATGTTGGTGAAACGGGACAGAAGTTGCAAGCGAGGATGAATTTGCACAGACATACCATCAAGGAACATAAAGAAGACAGTTTCTGCACACCTGTGGGGACATCACTTCTCACAACCGGACCACGCTATAGAAGATCTCAATGTTTTAGTTCTTAACCACTTCACGACCGCTCACTGTATATATACGTCATTTTTTTGAAGAGGGATATCTCGGTAACGGCAGCAGCTGCTGCCACAACCGAGGTATCCCTCTTTACAGTGAGCGGTCCCCTTTCCGATAATGGTGGTCATCGCGGCGGATTCGCCGTGAGATCACCGTTATCGGCGGCGGGAGAGGTGCCCCCCCCCCTCCCGCCGCTCTCCCGTGCCCTCCGCCGCTTACCGGAACCGTCGGCAGCGGCGGAGGCGATCGGGTCCGTTCCCTGCCTGTGTATAGAGATGAGTGACGCTAAGATGGCCGCCACTCATCTCTATACCATAGGAGGGCGGAAGCGACGTCAAAACGTCACTTCCGCCCATACGTCTTAAAGGGAAATTTACAAATGTCATTTTTTTTTAAATTTTTTTTTTTTTTTTTTTTTTTCCCATTGAAGTCCAAATATGAGATCTGAGGACTTTTTGACCCCAGATCTCATATTTAAGAGGACCTGTCATGCTTTTTTCTATTACAAGGGATGTTTACATTCCTTGTAATAGGAATAAAAGTGATCAATTTTTTTTTTTTTTTAAAACTGTGTAAAAAATAATACAATTAAGTAAAATAAATAATAAAAAACAAAAAAAATTTTTTTAAAACACCCCCGTCCCGACGAGCTCGCGCGCAGAAGCGAACGCATACGTGAGCAGCGCCCGCATATGAAAACGGTAGTCAAACCACACATGTGATGTATCGCCGCGATCGGTAGAGCGAGTGCAATAATTCTAGCCATAGACCTCCTCTGTAACTCAAAAAATGCAACCTGTAGAATTTTTTAAATGTCGCTTATGGAGATTTTTGAGGGTAAAAGTTTGACGCCATTCCACGAGCGGCCGCAATTTTGAAGCGTGACATGTTGGGTATCAATTTACTCGGCGTAACATTATCTTTCACAATCCAAAAAAAAATTGGGCTAATTTTACGGTTGTCTTATTTTTTTATTAAAAAAAGTGACTTTTTTCCAAAAAAAGTGCGCTTGTAAGACCGCTGCGCAAATACGGTGTGAAAAAAAGTATTGCGACGACCGCCATTTTATTCTCTAGGATGTTAGAAAAAAAACAATATATAATGTTTGGGGGTTCTAAGTCATTTTCTAGCAAAAAAAACAGTTTTAAACATGTAAACACCTAAAATCCAAAACGAGGCTGGTCTGGAAGTGGTTAAAAGGGAAATTTCAGAACTATCCAAAAAAGGAAAACTTTGAACTAAGAATGATACTTCTTTTTGACACAAAAAATAATGGCCTAAATTTAGATATTGGTTTCCTTACTCATTATACTACAGTTTTACGACCCCCTCTGTGACTATCATCCCCCCTCCAGTCTATAGCTCTACCTCTGTCTTATCTCACTAGCTCTGCTGCTAGCTTTATTACCATTGATTTGTTTGTGTTTGTTTTTCTTTTTTTCCCTTTCCCTCAGAGATTGTGTGTGTTTTTTTTTTTAACATTCTGCTAAAACATTTGTTAATCAGTACTGCTTGGACCTTGAAGAAGGGGACATATCCCGAAAGCTTGTCCTGAAAAATTGTATGTTAGTGCAAATAAAAAAAATATCACGGATAGTACTCAATTTTCTCTGTCACAATTGCACCAATATGGCTACAATCACCTCAAGTAGATTGTAAGAAAATATCCTTATGCCGCGTACACACGATCGGAATTCTCGTCGGAAAAAGCTCTGATGGTTTTCCCGTCGGAATTCCGACGGAATTTCACTCAAACTGTCTTGCCTACACACGGTCACACCAAATTCCGACGGTCAATAACACCATGATTTACAACACGTTCGACGGCACTATAAAAAGGGAAGTTTAATGCTTCCAAGCATGCGTCAAATTGTTTCCGAGCATGCGGCGGAATTTTGCGTGTCGGAATTGCATACACACGATCGAGAAATCCAATAAATTAAGAACAAGCTCTCAATCCAAAGTCCGTCGGAAATGCAGACAGAAAAAGACCGATGGGCATACACACGGTTGGAAAATCCGATGAAAAGCTCCCATCGGACTGCTTCTATCGGAAATTCCGACCGTGTGTACGTGGCATTACTCAGGATTCCCCAAAACATTTCAGTTTGGTTTTAACCACTTGCTGGCCAGACCTTTTTCTTTACAAGTACAAATCAGTATAAAAAAATTGAGCTTTCCCTTATCCCAGTATCAGTAAAAAAAAAAAAAAAAAAAAGGAGGCCTTGTTTACATGGGACCAGAACCGGACGTGATCTCATGATGTCGCTCCGGTCTTTCTAGGCCATCTTTCCTTTGCTCATCTCTGTGCCCAGCCACCACCGCCATCACTGGATTGGTTTCCGGAGCTACCGATTGCCCAGGTAAGCCCAGGAACCACCAGAAAGCAGCGGGGGGGGGGGGGGGGTTAGATCCAGCAGCAAATGCACTGCTCGGACCACTTTTATCAGGGCGCCCGAGGGGAAAAAAAACTATACAGGGTTATGGCATCTAGCTGCAGACATAACCCCGGTATTTAACATCAAGGTCATAACGTATTTTTTTCACAGTAGGCGGTCGGCAAGTGGTGCCTTACCTTCAGTCTTGTACAGCTGTATCGGGTCCTCTCCTGGAATGAAATGGCTTAATCTGATATTTCTGCACACTGAGAGTCTCCCAGTGTGCATAAGAAGCTAGAGCAAGTAAATACAGCTTGCCTCCTTTCCTGAATACCTGTATTTTGGTTGTACAGATTGTAGTTCTAAATGGGAGTGTGCACATAGTGGAAGTCCCAGCAGGCACTGTTAGCAGCTCATTTATCAAAAAAAAATTATATAAAAAGTTAATATCACTTTAAATCTACTTTGTAAAAACTACAGGCATACCATTAGTTAAATCTAACAAGGTGACTGCCACCTTAGACTTATCTCTACTATTCACATCTAACAGGTTTATTGTGCTCCAGGAAGATAACTTCAGAGTTCCAACATTGCTCACTGTAGTCTCAGTTTCTTCAAGAGCAGTCTCGCTGGAACTGCTATGCCCACCCTCCCATTCTGCCCATTTACAGAAGCCTTTGTATTATGTAAACTAATTCACAAAATACAAAGGCTTCTGTGAATGGGCAGCAGAGGGGAGGGACGGGCATAGGTACTGTGTGTGCTTATTTCCTCTCACAGCCATAGTGTGAACTCTGGGAGTGCAATAAACCGGTCACATATAGGTAATAAAGAGAAGTCTGGGAGATGACATGCTGTTAAAATGGACTTATATCATACTGTGCTGGTGCCTTTTATTTAGATCTTTAAACACAATTCAAAATATTAAAGTGGAGTTCCAGCCGTTTCTGTGTTTATTAAAAAGTCAGCAGGTACAAAAAGTGTAGCTGTTGACTTTTAATAAACACACACTCCCACGGTCCAACGATGCAGCCGCCCGAAGCCTCGGTTCTCTTCCCCGCCTCTCCGCAGCGCCGGCATCCCTACTGTGGGCCCCCGGCTGTGACAACTTGCAGCTTCACAGCCAGGTGCGCACGTGCGAGGCACGCTGCACCCACATCCTGAATGGCTGGGCAATCTTCTGGGATCTGTGACATGTCCCAGAAGATTGCAGGGAAGGGCCCGAGCGGAAGTGGGAGCTGGGTACCTGTCAAAACTAGCCCCCCCCCCCCAAAAAAAACAAATGACATGCCAAAGGTGGCATGTAAGGGGGTCAGGATTCACTTTTCGGTGGAACTCTGCTTTAAGCCTTGTGTCTGTAACCATCTGCTCCACAAGGACATAAAATAAGTCAACCAAGGTCTGAACATAAATTATGACCATAGAACTGTTTTGGACCCCAAGACTGCCCAGAGGTGAACAAGCTTCTTCCTGATAATAGGTGGGGAGGAACATGGGTACTAGGATTTGTGTCCGTTTGTCATTCGGCTTTCCTAACACAGAGAAGTGGCGTATACAAGGCCGGCATCTTCCTCCTCATGAGTTGCTCTGCACAGCATTATCGCATAAAGATTTCCAACTGAAGTCCTCTGCATGCTCTAATAAGGACTTTCGATGTTGCAAGAGGTCATTATCACTCCTAATGTAGCCCTGAATGGCTTAGACGTTGCAATGTGCTGTCAAACTGGGGGCAGGATTAAGCTATATATGGCCATCCCATAGGAACTAGAACATGCAATGCTCTTTGTGACGGACCCCGTACTCAAGATGTCCGCCGTAAATGCTTCCTCTGTCCGGTACCAAACAATCCAAGACCCCTTAGCTCACCTAGTCACCAGACATCACCAGTGTAGGGTAAAAACCAACAGACTCCTTTATTTCAAGCACATGTTATACACTTCCAAACACTCCCCCCCCCCCCCACCCTTGGAACACAGGGCAGGTTAAACTGTTCAATGACAATGGACACACAGGTCAGGTGTGTTTAACTTCTCATCATTAAACAGTCTTAGCAGAGGGGCTGGTGGAGGAATCCCCTCCATAGAGATACACATCCCATAATGTCTAAGGCAGACAGACACAATAGAACATTGGAATACAGCCACACCCCAAACGAATCACAGCAAATAGTCCAACAACATGAGACAGCACACATTATATATACAGCATTGAATCTGACTAGCACAGATTATAGTGGGGTTCTCATTCACCCTGTGCCCTAGAGACACAGGGTGATTTACACATAAGAGGGTCTGGGGAAGCTGGACAAGGAGCCTCCAGAACTCTCCAGTGCAAGCCGAGTTCCACAAACCCCCGACCCAAAGTCACTCCTGTCACACTCTTCATACAGCAAGTATTGTTACTTACTCTGGTCAGCACAGCTTCGTGCCTTTGTCTCCATGTTTTTAGTCTGGGCTTCCACATTTAGCATATTGGCTTTGAAAAGTTTCCTTTCCTGTTCAATACCATCTTCCATTTCCATACATCTCTAAAAAAACAAAAACAAACAAGGAATGTGCAAAAGTCAAACATAACAGAGATAATGCATGTACCATATAAACTGATTATACTAAATTAAAGCAGAACTATTAGGCAAATATAGGCAAACATTTTGGATAGAGCAAGGGAAGGTTATAACCAGTCAGAGATTTTTTTTCGCCACCTGCGTGTCATTGGGGAGATTTCCCTTCAGTTCCTGTCCTATAGCCACAACAGGAAGTGAGAGGAAATCCCTGCAAAGTAAGGGAATTTCATGGGAACCTCCAGGTCACCAGAACTAGTGTCTATATTGGAAGATTTCCACGCTATTACTTTTCTGGGGACAACACAAAATTTGGGATTTTCTTTTACTTTCACTTTCATTGATAATGGTAAACAGGACAAATAGAGAGCAATAAAAACTGACAGGTGTTCTAATCCACTTCCACTCTATTCAAAAAAAATAAAAAATAAAAAATGAAATAAAAAAATTGCGTTTAGTTATACTTTAAGACTGCAAACTTAGAAGTCCAACACTCTTGGATCACCAGGTTTCTTGCGTTTTTCCTAATAACACTAATTACGAATACATTCATTGCGCCATTAGCAGCTGATCCAGCAGCTTAATTAAGTTCTGGAGACCAACGCTTATGTCACAAGTAGTAATAAGAGTGATAATAATACAAAGGATAAAGTCTAAGTACAAGTGAAGAAAGGTGCACCTTAACCTCAAAAGAGAGCCGATCCTGTTCCTGTGTCTCGTACTCAGTGTGCTTTGTATCAGACCATAATAAAAGGGTAGGTCATCAAGTGAACCTGTCACCTGTTAGACTCCTAAAGGGGTCAATTCACTAATGATTATTCTTGCATGCAATATTTTGGGAAAAAAAGACTCAATTTGTCAACTTAAAATATTGAATTTCAGAGAAAATGTGCAATGTAAATATCACAGAACAAATGGAGATAAAATAATTAAAGGCTGCCTCCATCTTTAGCACCATATTATACTGTACTTAGGTTGTAACATGGTGCAAATGACAATCCCCCTGTCCATTGACCGTGTGAGGGGGGGATCCTCTCTCCTGCATCCACTGTCATTTTTTAAAGTGCAGGGCTCCACTTGCACAGCCGCATCATTAATTGACAATCTGTGAATAAATGAACTACAAGTCCCATCTTCCACCATGACAAACAGACTTGTTCTCAATAGAACACACACAAGTGCAGTGATCACAGCTCGTAGTCCATTCACACTTTCTCCAGCTCTCCAACTAAAGCCCCATACACACGCTCGGATTATCCGAGGACCAGGTCCGTCGGATCCTGTCCGTCATACTTTGTCCGATGTTGGTGTTGAATACACACGGTCGGACAAAGTTGTCGGAAAATCCGATCATTCTGAACGTGGTGACGTTTGTTGCGTACGACGGGACTACGTAGAGGCTAGTAGCCAATAGCTTTGGTCTTGTAATGTGATCTGAGCATGCGTAGCACTTTGTCCGTCGGAATTCGATACACACAATCGGATTTGGTGTGATCGGACTTTGTTGTCGAAAAATCTATCCAGCAGGAGATAGGACTTTGTCCGTCGGACAATCCGACGTACACTGTCCGATGGTGCCTACACACGGTCGGATTTTCCGACAACATTGTCCGATAGGAAAGAATCCATGGGAAAATCCGACCGTGTGTATGGGGCTTAAGACTGACAGGGAGCTGGAGGAAGAGTCTGCAGGAGCCCAGCATTGCACCTAGCCTCCACTGATCACAGCTGGCTGGAATGCTTTGCAGGCTCCTGTGAAGAGAAATAATAAATGCACATTTTTTTTCTTGCAAAAATATGTGCATGTATTTATATTCATGGACTTAAGCCTCGTACACACGATCGGATTTTCCGCAGACAAAACCTCAGACTTTTGTCCGAAAGGCGTTGACCAGGAACTTTTCTCGCATACAAACGGCAAGGAATTGTCGGCCGACAAACACGAATGTAGTGACGTACTATGAGCCGATAAAGAGGAAGTTCAATTGTCAGGCGCCACCCTTTGGGCTCCTTCTGCTAATTTCATGTTAGTAGAAGTTTGGTGAGTGTTGATTTGCGCTTTTCATTTCGTGCTTTTTAGTTAGTTTTTGAACGGCCGTTCGTCAACCAGACATGTTGCGGAATCAGATAACGAGAGATAACGTGTTATTTATTATTGGCCTTGGAGTTATTGCTTTGACCCAAGTCCAGTCCAGGAACAGGAGGAGGAGTTCTTGGACCAAAAATTGGTTGCTGTATTAATCGTGACCAATTATGTCATATGCCTTTGCTGCGGGAGCTCCAGGAGAATAATCCAGATGATTTTCGGAATAATCTCCGAAAGACGGACCCCTGCTTTCACCAACTCTTGGCATTGTTGACCCCTATATTAAGAAGCAGGACACGTGCATGAGGCCTTTATTTTATTTTTTGGGTTGAATAATAATGATTTGATTTGTTATATTTTCTATATTTTTGGATGCATAGAATGCTAATTTTATTTGTTTTCTTTTTTTAATGCAGAATAAACAAAATTGTGGAGAATAATCCTATGTGTTTTACTTCAAATGACTGTTTGGGAGTAGACAGTTACATTTTAAAAAATACAATGTAAAATAACAAGGGACCCCAACCTAGTTGTATCTTTGATCTTAAAAAATACGGATAATGTTGTTGTGGTAACTTGCACCAAAAAAAACAAAAAAAAACAAGCATAATAATATTATTCTTGATATCACTAGAATAAAAAAAAGCCTTTAAAAATGTGTTTGCAGGGGGGCGTGACCGGATGTGACTGCGGTAAGACGTGCTGCTACTGAGCTCCGGCTTACTCCTGACTGTTTATCCTGATACCGGCGGATAGACCGAACGACCGAAGGCGCTTTCACGCTGGGAGGCTAGCGGAACGGAGCGGGCAGCAGGACATGCCATTTGCGGCAAAAAAGAAGCAGAAGAAACCACATTCCCAGCCGACTAAAGGTCAGAGACTTCTCCGCTCACAGGGAAGCATGGCGTCTAGCCCCGCCTCCCCCTCCACAGGCCCTGCACAATACAGTACCCCACAGCGCGCCAACACACCTAATGGCGCCGTGGAACTACAAGGCGCAGCAAGCCCGGAACTGCCTGTAGACGCAAACCCCGGCCCACAAGAGGTGGAGGTGGACACGGCCGCAATTACAGGCCCCATCCTAGAAGCCATAGCGGCCTCCAAAACGGAGCTGGTGGGCCGCATGGATCACTTGGCATCTGAATGCAATTTAATCCGCCATGACCTGGATAAGATTAGAGGCAGGCTCACAACCGCAGAAGACCGCATCTCGGAAGTGGAAGATGCCTCGCATATACATGGCTCACAACACCGAGCAGACGACGCGGAAGACCGCCAGAGAAGGAATAATGTAAGGGTGGTGGGGCTGCCAGAGGGCCCTGGGCGACCTACCACCCACTTACGTGGTCGAGCGAGCGCATAGAGTCCCTACGGGAACCAGACCCCCAGGGGCCCCACCCAGACCCTTCCTGGTAAGGTTCTTAAACTACAGAGACCGTGACATGATCCTAGCAGAAGCAAGAAAACACAAGGATCTGAAATTTGACAACGCACGCATTATGCTGTTTCCAGACTTCTCAGCAGAAACCCAAAGGAGACGCAGATCATTCATAGAGGTGAAGAAGAGGCTGAGGGAGAAGGAACTGAAGTACAGCATGTTGTACCCGAGCCGTCTACGCATCCAATACAAAGGTACTGTAAAATTTTTTGATCACCCTCAGGATGTCAATGACTGGTTGGATCGCAACGCCTGAGCAGTTTTTTAAAAATATGTTTTTTGACGGACCCCTGCTTTCACCAACTCTTGGCATTGTTGACCCCTATATTAAGAAGCAGGACACGTGCATGAGGCCTTTATTTTATTTTTTGTTTTGGTTGAATAATAATGATTTGATTTGGTATATTTTCTATATTTTTGGATGCATAGAATGCCCTTTTTGGTTAAGTTCTATTGGCAGATAGCATGTCTAATTTTATTTGTTTTCTTTTTTTAATGCAGAATAAACAAAATTGTGGAGAATAATACTTGGCTATGTGTTTTACTTCAAATGACAGTTTGGGAGTAGGCAGTTACATTTTAAAAAATACAATGTAAAATAACAAGGGACCCCAACCTAGTTGTATCTTTGATCTTAAAAAATACGGATAATGTTGTTGTGGTAACTTGCACCAAAAAAACAAAAAAAAACAAGCATAATAATATTATTCTTGATATCACTAGAATAAAAAAAGCCTTTAAAAATGTGTTTGCAATAACTCCATCAGTATCACCAACAAAGCAGCTTCATTATTATCCCATTAAGGAAGAAGAGAATGTGCGCTGCATTACGAGATTTCATGATTTGCCGCGTCACGAATGTTAATTCTCCATTACGAACGTTAGTTTACACGACCGACCGGCTCGTCCTTGCTTCCGAGCATGCGTGTTTGTACTTTGGACTTTTGTATGACGAACTTGGGTACACACGATCGGAAAATCTAACAGCAGACATTTGTCCAGGGAAAATTTATAAGCCTGCCATCCAACATTTGTCCACGGAAATCCGACAACAATTGTCCGATGGAGCGTACAAATGATCGGATTTTAGGCCAACAGTCTGTCATCACACATTTCCCGGCAGAAAATCTGATCATTTGTACGAGGCTATAGACTTCAAAGTCGATTCACTAAAAAGGAAAAACACATTTGTCATTTAATCTTGTATCCTATTTTCAGAATGCACAAAATAACAATAAAGAGGAACTCTGCATTGGCCTGTAAGTTAAAAAGAAAACACTGTATCAGTGTGGAAATGTTTGTCCTTGGCTAAGAAATGTAAATAAAATTGTAATATTGTGCTAGAGGGGGAGCATTCTGTGAATGAATTTAGGCCTATGGCCTTGTTACACTTGTGGTGCTCTTTGAAGAGCAATGCACATTTGGATTGGTCTTCAGAGAGCATCTGACAGACCTGTTTTAACCCCCTGAATGTCAGACTACCATGCCCCTATTGTTTTGAAAGGGCCATGTTCAGTGGGCGGTAGTGCCCTCTGAATGCAACAGCAGATATAAGTCTTGCTGCAGCTACAGGGGGAGGTAAAAACGCAGCTCAACCATGTAGTTTTACTGCTCCTGACCCACTTGTTGACAACAAATAAAATTAAGAACACCGTTAACCCCTTCCCGCCCGCAGCCTCCTGTCCCTTTAAGGGTTCTAAACGCAGTCACATGATCAGGAAGCTCAATGACTAGTATGCATTGGGAGCTTTCTGTTAACCACTGGCTACCATGCTGGGAATGCGCTCTCAGCAAGCTACGTTTTTTTAAACAGGGCCACATACATGAGGACACTTGGCGTTAAGGCCCACACGCCGGGAGGCCACATATGTGTGCTAGGCCAGCGTGAAGAGGTTAACCACCTATGTCCAGCTTTAGCCTGTTAAAAAAAAATATAAAAAATGCAATAAAATTACATATAAAAACCCACTAGATTTAAAGTGCTAAATATCACAAAATAAATATTTGACTCATTTGTTAAATAACGCATTTTTATTGTGAATTTGCTTTTTTTTAGATAAATAGCACGGGGTAATTATGGCAAACATTCATACGGTATTGACCTCTTGGCGAATTGACCCCAAAGTCTAAGGCCGGCCAGACATGGGTTGAAATCCAAAATAATTTTCTTTTGAGAATCTTATCTAAGAATTTTCATTCCAATTTCACACCATTAGTGGGCTGAAGCAACAGACGATTTTCATGCTGCTATCAAATTTTAGTGATCAGCATGTTGGAAATGTTTTAAAAAACAAAATGATTGCTGGGAGAATTGTGTGAGAAATATAAAAATCGAAAAAGAAATGTGCATGAGCACAAGAAAATAAAATTCCCAAAATCCTTTTCTGTAGCAACAGGAGGTGAAATTTAAGGCTTGGTTAGTCGAATTTCAAAATCAATGGTGGCACCATCGGATTACAAAAACTAAATTTCTGATTTTCGAAACAAAATTTATTTGGAAATCAACCATGTATGGCCTGCATATTAGTCACCCCAAGGAATAAACAGTTGGCAAAGTTTCATATCCCAATCTTTTCTATACAGAATTGTTCATCTTCCGCATCACTTCCTGAAATCTTTGGCCAGTATTAATGTATACACTGCAAAGAAAAAAACCTAAAAAGAAAAGATCTTCGATGCTGCCACCAAATTAGTAAGCAGATGTGGAGCGAACAATAAATGATTATCCAATAATCTAAAAGTACGCTGCGCTTTCAAACTTAAAATCCAAATAGTGAAACGAAAAATGTGCTATATAAAAAACAGCAATAAAGTGACAACGTGTTAAAATACATAGAATGTTCCAAATAAAGTGCTTCATGCATGATATGATAAAACGTCCATATGGTGAGAAAAAAGCAATCAATAAAATCCTAAAACCAATATAATGGTGAACCAAACTATAAAAATTCTTATATATATATATATATATATATATATATATATATATATATATAAATATATATATATATATATATATATATATATATATATATATATATATATACATACATACATACACACACACACATACATATACATATATATATATATATATATATATGTGTGTGTGTGTGTGTGTGTGTGTGTGTGTGTATATGTGTGTGAGAAAAAAGTGCTACAATGTGCTGTGCAATCAAAAAAAGTGCAAAAGTGCTCCAATGTAATCCATGCGATTCAGTGGTTGCTGTGATATCAATCCAATATTAAGGTGCTGCATGTGCACTCAGGTGTTCCCCCCAGGTAACAGCCGCTCACCTTAGAGCATGTGACCTTGCTGATTAGGCTTGGTCAATACACGCATTGGAACCTGTAAATGGTTCAGTGTTAAATCCCGGATTCCTGTGGTGGCCTCACTCTGTGCTTCAATATGGTAATGGAGTCCCTTTTGTGCCTCAGTAATACCAATAGAAAAAGGAGGACTTCATAGTGTAGTATATTAAAACTTTTATTATCAACACAATAAAAAATCCCTTGCAGGGTACTCACATTTGCATGGCGCGTCAGGGCGCCACTCTAAAATAGCATTAAAAACAAGCTGTAGCGGCTGATATCAGGGTGGTATGCTGATCGTCCTTAGTGGGTGCACTGACTAGCGTTCCGTCCTTTCCCCTTCCCCTACGCGTGTCGATACAAGGGGTTAATTCGTATCTTCCTCAGGCGAAAATTGCATTCAAGAACGCGGTGACGTACAACACGTACAACGAGCCGAGAAAAATTAAATTCAATAGCCAGTGCAGCTCTTCTGCTCGATTCTGAGCATCGGAATTTATGCAAATGGATTTGGTTGTTGGAAAATTTGAGAACCTGATCTCAAATTCCGATGGAAACCTACACACGGTTGGAATTTCCGACAACAAGCTCTGATCGCACATTTGCTGTCGAAAAGTCCGACCGTTTGTACGCGGCATCACATTACAACCTGCGTAAAGACGACATTTAGGTGATGGGATTCCCAGCCCAGAGAGCAAATGACAACTGACACACAATTATTACACACAGTCCTGGATTTCAAAAAGAGTGTCGTAGGTATTGTGAGTGCGATAAATAGCCGAATGTGTGCGTCGGTGAGGTGCACGTGAATGGGTCACAACTCTGACAGAACTGCCGCAAGCATCTCTCCTGTGAAATGAGTTTTACAAGAAGAGAAGATATTTGGAGAAGTTGGGAATGTAATGGAATTATATTATAAAGCTATTCCACAGGAACTTAAAAGACACATTTTGTCACAGAATTGTCTCAAAATATGCAACACAATAATTACACATGTGACCCAATCAACTACCTAATTCACCACGGTAAAGTCTTATTTAATGATCGGAAATTTGGCCATCAAAAGACTGATGAGAGCTTTTGGTCGTAAATTCCGACCGAGTGTATGCTCCATCGGACTTTTGCTGGCCGAATTCCAGCCAAGATCGAGAGCATGTTCTCAATTTTTCAGTCGAAATAGTTCTGTCGGAAATGCTGATCGTCTGTAGCAATTCCGGCGCGCAAAATTCTGACGCATGCTCAGAAACAATTCGACGCATGCTCGGAAGCATTGAACTTTATTTTCTCTGCTCGTCGTAGTGTTGTACGTCACCACGTTCTTGATGGTCGAAAGTTCAGCAAACTTGTGTGTGACCGTGTGTATGCAAGCCAAGCTTGAGCGCAATTTCGTCGGAAAAACCATCCAAGATTTTTCTGACGGAAAATCAGCTCGTGTATACGTGGCATTAGACCCCTTTCACACTGGGGCCGCGGCTGCGTTAGCAGTAAAGCGTTGCTCCTTAAAAGCACCCATGTTGCGGCTCTTCCAAAGCGCTGCCCATGCATTCCAATGGACAGGGGCAGTTGAAGTGTTGTATACAGCGCTCCCAAACCGCCCCAAAGATGCTGACTTTTCCTAACGTTTTACAAGCACACCACCCTAGTGTGAAAGCACTCGGGAGGCATGGGTGGCAGTTTTCAGGTGCTATTTATAGCGCTAAAATTCCTTAAAACTGCCCCAGTGTAAAAGGGCTCTAAAGAGATTTCTTTATGAATTTGTCAGAAGTACATAAATCATCGCACACACCAGTAACAATGAACGGCAGGGTTTTCCTGAATTTGGTGCAAAGCTTCTGAATACATACCACCAGAAAGGGGTCACAAAGGCCTTACTGAATGGTGTCTGTCCAGTGTTAATAAATATGCTGAAAGCTGGTTATATGATCATGACTGGATAAACACCCAATTAAACTCTATATAAGGATTGAGATTATTGTATAACACTCATATTTATACTTCATACGATCTAAAGGGTCACATGACTGTATACAGTATCTCACAAAAGTGAGTACACCCCTCACATTTTTGTAAATATTTTATTCTATCTTTTCATGCGACAACACTGAAGAAATGACACTTTGCTACAATGTAAAGTAGTGAGTGTACAGCTTGTATAACAGTGTAAATTTGCTGTCCCATCAAAATAACTCAACACACAGCCATTAATGTCTAAACCGCTGGCAACAAAAGTGAGTACACCCCTAAGTGAAAATTTCCAAATTGGGCCCAAAGTGTCAATATTTTGTGTGGCCACCATTATTTTCTAGCACTGCCTTAACCCTCTTGGGCATGGAGTTCACCAGAGCTTCACAGGTTGCCACTGGAGTCCTCTCCCACTCCTCCATGACGTCATCATGGAGCTGGTGGATGTTAGAGACCTTGCGCTTCTCCACCTTCCATTTTAAGATGCCCCACAGATGCTCAATAGGGTTTAGGTCTGGAGACATGCTTGGCCCGTCCATCACCTTTACCCTCAACTTCTTTAGCAAGGCATTGGTCGTCTTGGAGGTGTGTTTTGGGTCGTTATGTTGGAATACACCCCTGCGGGCCCAGTTGTAACATAGTGTAATTTCTTCAGTGTTGTCACATAAAATAGTGGAGGGGTGTACTCACTTTTGTAAGGTACTATACATCTCCCATTATACCCTATAGAAGGGGGTCATATGACTGTATACATCTCCCATTAATATCTATAAAAAAAAAAAAAAAGGACACAGCTTTACCGGTAAACTACTTTTTGTTCTATTGCTACTAAAACGAATGCTGCTAGCTAATATAAAAAAATAATAATATATACAGTGTCTTGAAAAAGTATTTATACCCCTTGAAATTTTCCACATTTTGTCATGTTACAACCAAAAATGTAAGTTTATTTTAATGGGATTTTATGTGATAAACCAACACAAAGTGGCACATAATTGTGAAGTCTGCAGCTGCAAGTCTTTTTGGAGATGTCTCTACCAGCTTTGCACATCTAGAGAGTGAAAATTTCACCCATTCTTCTTTGTAAAATAGCTCAAGCTCTGTCAGATTGGATGGAGAGTGTCTGTGAACAGCAATTCTCAAATCTTTCCACTGATTCTCAATTGGATTTAGGTCTGGACTTTAGCTGGGCCATTCTAACACATGAATATGCTTTGATCTAAACCATTCCATTGTAGCTCTGGCTTTATGTTTAGAGTCGTTGTCCTGCTGGAAGGTGAACTGCCTCAGTCTCAAGTCTTTTGCAGACTCTAACAGGTTTTCTTCTAAGATTCTTCTGTATTTGGCTCCATCCATCTTCTCATCAACTCTGAGCAGCTTCCCTGTCCCTGCTGAAGAAAAGCATCGCCACAACATGATGCTGCCATTTATAATTTTCTTTCCACTTTACAACTATGTGCCACTTTGTGTTGATCTATCACATAAAATCCCAATAAAATACATTTACATTTTTGGTTGTAACATGAAAAAATGTGGAAAATGTCAAGGGGTACAAATACTTAAAAAAAAAAAATAATAATAATTGAATAATTATTGAAAAATAAAATAATAATTAAAATAAAAAGCTCTCCACAAACTGAGGACGATAGAACCAAGTTGCATATAATATTACAGGTCAGGTCCCTTTAACCACTTCAACACCGCCCGCCGTCATATGACGCCCACAAGGTGGATCTACCATCCTGGGTGGGCGTCATATGACGTCCTCGGATTCCCGGCCGCCTGGGGGGCGCGCGCTCGGGACCCGGTGCGAGTGCCCGGCGGCCGCGATGTCCACCGGGCACCCGCGATTGCCCGTTAAAACAACGGGACCGGGCGGGAACGTGGAGCTGTGTGTGTAAACACACACCCCCACGTCCTGTCAGTGCAGAGGAGACCGATCATGTGATCCCAGTACGGAGGAACACATGATCGGTCTCCTCCCCTTAAGTCCCCTCCCCCTACAGTTAGAATCACGTCTATTAGGGAACACATTAACCCCTCCAGCGCCCTCTAGTGTTAACCCCTTCCCTGCCAGTCACATTTACACAGTAATCACTGCAATTTTATAGCAACGATCGCTGTGTAAATGTGAATGGTTCCAAAAATGTGTCAAAAGTGTCCGAAGTGTCCGCCGCAATGTCGCAGTCACGAAAAAAAATCGCAGATCCCCGCCATTACTAGTAAAAAAAAAAATAAAAAAAATTCAATAAATCTATCCCCTATTTTGTAGACGCTATAACTTTTGCGCAAACCGATCAATATACGCTTATTGCGATTTTTTTTACCAAAAATATGTAGAAGAATACGTATCGGCCTAAACTGAGGAAAAAAATAGTTTTTTTTTAAAAAAATGGGATATTTATTATAGCAAAAAGTAAAAAATATTGTGTTTTTTTTTCAAAATTGTCGCTCTTCTTTTGTTCATAGCGCAAAAAATAAAAACCGCAGGGGCGATCAAATACCACCAAAAGAAAGCTCTATTTGTGGGAAAAAAAGGACGTCAATTTTGTTTGGGTGTAACGTCGCACGACCGCGCAATTGTTAGTTAAAGCGACGCAGTGCCGAATCGCAAAAAGTGCTCTGGTAAGGAAGGGTGTTTAAAAGCCCTGTATTGAAGCGGTTAAAGAACTAAAAAATGTCCTATGTAAGCACCACACCTGTCATGTATTTATTTATTCATTCAACTTGTTGCTCAACAGATGACGGCCTATAAAACTCCTATTCATGACGACCGGCCAGATAATCTTCATGGCGCAATTATGACCAAAAAAAAAAAAAAAACTTCTCCAGTAAAATCAACTCTTACCAGGCAGGTGTATATACCGTATATACTCGAGTATAAGCTGAGTTTTTCAGCACATTTTTGTGAAAGTGCCCCTGTCGGCTTATATTCGAGTCAAGCACTTTTCTGCAGCAGAGAATGAAATTTTCCGACCCGATTTTGGGGCCTCGTATCTCGGGGCCCCTTGGTGCTAGGAAATTTGGTGTGCAAACCCAGTGGAACTAGCGCTACAACATATCTAAATTTGGGGTTCCTAGCACTAAGTGGCCCTGAGATACGGGGCCCCAAAGTCGGTTCGGAAAATGTCATTCTCTGCTACAGAAAATGCTTGACATTTTTCGACCCGTATTTGGGGCCCTCTATGTCGGGGCCACTTAGTGCTAGGAACCCCAAATTTGGTGTACAAACCCAGTGGAACTAGCACTACAACATATCAATGTTGGGGTTCCTAGCACCAAGTGGCCCCGAGATACAGGGCCCCAAAGTCGGTCAACTGTGTCCATCTGCAGCAATATAATTTCGGGACCCTTTAGGTCCAGAGACCCCAAATTTTGGCTGCAGCTAGGGGGCATCTAGGAACCCTTAACTACCAAGTTTGAAGTTTGGGGGACCTATGGCTGCAAATAGGCACAGTGGGGCTGCAAATGGGCACAGTGAGGCTGCAAATGGGCATTGTTGACCCTCTTTTACACTTACAGTAGCTGCGCATTTCTCACCCTAGGCTTATACTCGAGTCAATACGTTTTCCCAGTTTTTTTGTGGTAAAATTAGGTGCCTCGGCTTATATTCGCGTCGGCATATACTCGAGTATATACGGTACGTGTTACCTTTAATTTTTTGTTTCGATTTTCATCCTATGACATGGTGTTTTCAAAAAATAATCTGATTGTACAACCTCCTTTAGATTGACCAACAAATACATCGTGCAAATGTCTGCATGACTGGATACAACTTGTATGGATAGATTACATAGGTCCTCATATTACACACTTTTGGTAAAGCTAAAATTGGTTGTACAAAGATTGTATGGTCAAATTGTAACGTGTATGGTGACCCTAATGCATATTAAGGTTCACATGTAGGTTTTTAGAAGCCTCGTTGTTTTTCATACTTCAGGTGATAACTTTTGAAACAAAGCCCTTGGCTTGCAAGTCGGTCAGACAATCAAGTACAGGTCTAAGGAGCTTATTGAATGTCCTAGTTCATGACTGGATCTCCAGTAACAAGATTATAGAACGCAGTACATTGACACTCACACAACCGCCACCGTTTGATGTTATTACACAACCTACACAGATAAGATCCATTACTTGTATGAAGGACCATCACTGCACCGTCTGGGGCACTGGCAACTTGTATAAAGAGAGACAAAAGAAACCTCATGGGAACCCAGACACCCCAACCTGCAAAAAACATTTCAGGGAGGTGGGCGTGGCTTAAATTGTGCTACATATTAGACGTGGCTTAAGATGACTTACATGCGGTACCGTATGCAGTCATGTTAAATAAGGAATGTACTCGAAAAAATATTTGTAAAAGAACAGCAACCATTGCATATCTTATCCGATGTATACAAGTACTTAAGTTCAAGGAAAAATATGCAGGAGATATAAAAAAATGTGAGGTAGAACTAGGGATTAATATTCCCAAAGCGAAATGGGAAAAAGCAATTATAATAACACATAAATCATCAATATCCAATAGACACCAAGAAAGGAATTATAAAATACTAGCCAGATGGTATAGATGCCCAGTAGATATGCATAAAATAAATTCAGAGAATGAAGATGTATGTTGGAGATGTTATGGGGCAAGAGGCACAATGTCACATACCTGGTACTACTGTCTTGGGGTTCAGATTTTTTGGGAAAAAATATATAAAATATATACGGCAGTGACAGGAGTACAGGACAGGAGTACAGTTACAGCCCGATATAGTAACAGCAGTACTATCAATGATCCCGGGATCGGTGAAGAAAATAAAAAAGGACATTCTAAAATACTTCTTTAGAACCCTTTCACACCACACCGCCCATAGCGTCGGCGGTAAAACGCCGCTATTTTTATCGGCGTTTTACCGTCGGATTTGCGGCGCATTTTGGCCGCTAGCGGGGAGCTTTTACCCCCTGGTAGTGGCCGAGAAAGGGTTAAAACCCCCCGCAATAGCAGCATTTTGCCAGCGGTATTACAGCGCTGCCCCGCTGATTTCAATGGGGAGCAGCGGTGGAGGAGCGGTTCACCGCTCCAAAGAAACTGCTGGCAGGACTTTTCCCGACGTCCTGCCAGCGAGAGAGAGAGAGAGAGAGAGAGAGAGAGAGAGAGAGAGAGAGAGAGAGAGAGAGAGAGAGAGAGAGAGAGAGAGAGAGAGAGAGAGAGAGAGAGAGGTTTTTCCTCCTCTCCTTTTTTTTATTTTTTTAATCCCTATTTTTCATTTTTTTAGGTTAGAAGTATATGAGGGGAAAATGAATCTGTGTGAAAGGTATGAGTGGGTGTGAGATGTAGGATGAGTGTAGGTAAAGAATGGTTATAATATATTAGTAAAGATATGGATTTAATAAGAAAATAAACACAATAATGGATTAATAGAGGTTTAATATAATGAGGGAACTGAATGATATGATGAGGACAATAGAAAGTAATCCATATAGAGTAATAGTTAATATGTGAATTTGTAAAAAATGTTTTGTCAAATAAAGATTATAAAAAAATAAAAAATAAAATAATAAGGAATGTACAGTGTGGAGTGTACGGAGGTGGTTAGTATGTGCACGTGAGGAGTGTGGAGTGTATGATGGTGGGTATAATGTGCACGTGAGGAGTGTGGAGTGTATGATGGTGGGTATAATGTGCACGTGAGGAGTGTGGAGTGTATGATGGTGGGTATAATGTGCACGTGAGGAGTGTGGAGTGTATGATGGTGGGTATAATGTGCATGTGAGGAGTGTGGAGTGTACATCGGTGGGTAGTATGTGCAGGCAGGGCCGGACTGGCCTACCGGGATACCGGGATATTTCCCGGTAGGCTGCCTGCCCTGGGGCCGCTTTAATGCTGCTGTGAACACGGAGCTGGCCGGGTCTGTGTTCGGCGGCCGCTCCGTAACACGGTCCCGCCCCCCTAGACTGGCTCATGTGATAGTAGATAGAATCCACCTATCACACAGCCAGTCTAGGGGGGCGGGACCATGTTACGGAGCGGCCGCCGAACACAGACCCGGCCAGCTCCGTGTTCACAGGAGAGATGCCTGTGAGGCTGTGAGTACAGCCGCCCTGTGTGCCTGAATAGGGGGATCAGCAGGGGGGGCCCGGGCTGCATATAGAGGATATGAGCTTTCTATATTCCTCCCGAAACTGTTTGATGTTAGTACACAACCTACACAGATAAGATCCATTACTTGTATGAAGGACCATCACTGCGCGGTCTGGGGCCCTGGGAACTTGTATAAAGAGAGACAAAAAAGAGACCTCATGGGAACCCAGACACCCCGTTTATTTTTATATAATTTTTTTTACAAGTTTACAACAAAAGACAGACCTCATGTGGCTTAAAACCCAGACACCCACACCTGCAAAAAACTTGTTGCATTGATGGGCACTTGGGTGAGCGTGGCTTAAATTGTGCTACATATTAGACGTGGCTTAAGATGACTTACATGGTGCAGTATGCAGTCATGTTAAATAAGGAATGTACTTGAAAAAATATTTGTAAAAGAAAAGAAACCATTGCATATCTTATCCGATGTATACAAGTACTTAAAGTGGTGGGACACCCTGAAAATGAAAACTTGAGAAAAAGTTAGTAACAGGCGGGAGAGTAGGGAAGGCGACTGTGGGGGACGAGGAGGACACGGAAGAAGGGGGAGTAGGACACAGAGGGGGGCCGGAGAAGGAACACAGGGGGCCAAAGGAGCTCACAGGAAACAGCCAGGAATGATCGATGCGGCAGGAGGGACAGCTGTGAGCACCGATCTCCCTGTATAGCTGGGTTCACAGCTGCGGGAGGGAGAGGAGGAGAACCGGCTGTCAGCTAAAAAAACATGCAGGGAGATCGGTGCTCATAGCTGTTCCTCCTGCCGCACCGATCATTATTGGCTGTGAACCAACTGCTGCCCAGGATTGGCCCTGCAGCCGGAATATCGCACGGCACTCGTGGATGTCAAGAAGCCGCAGCCCAAATGCGGGAGACTCCCGCACCTCGCGGGAGACTTGGGATGTCTGGGAACCTAAACATCAAATATTTTATATATTGTTAAACTTTGACTTTTATGGTGCCAGAGAAAGAGAAGAAGAAAGAACAAACTATTTTTGTTATAAAATACAGATACAGGTCTATTCATGTATATGATCATTTTAGGGTGATTAGACAAAAAAAATATCTTCAGAAGTCCCAGTTAGACTGCAAATATTAAATTGATGTACACATTAGGGATGTATGTATCTTGTACATGCATGTTGTGATTTGTGACTGATTTCTGATTAACATTTCTTAAAATACCATTTTATCTCAGTAAAAATGCTCCTCCCACTTGCCAGTGCTCTGAATCGGCAGAGCTGAGTAACAGCCACACCCTCATAACAGGTGTCATCACACAGAGTTGTATTACAGAGGAGGAGAGGCGTTAGATTAATTCTGTTAAGCAGCCTATACACAGAGAGAATTTATTTCCTGCAACCACAGGTTGCCATTCTATTCTCCCAATACAATGGATTGGACATTGATTATTGCTAGCATGTATACTAGCCACTAGCGATAATCGCATGTAAAATCTGGCAGGCTGGTTGTACCCAAGTTGAGCGATCAGTTTAGTACATTCAGCCTGCTCATACATGGAAAAAAAAAAAAAAACACTATTTGGTTAAGATGTATAAGTTGGCCTTAGCCTTGCACCATTCCATACGCCATGTCCTCTGACATGTTTCGTCCCACCCACCGAGGCTTAGTCATAGAGGCTCCTGCTGAACTGGTCGAGATTCGAACCGTCTATGGCCGGCCTTACTGAGTGCTTATTGCCGAGTGCACTGGGTCCAATTCTGCTGCCTTTTAGACTACACAGTCCTATTTCAACACACTGCACAACTTTTATAAGAGAAAAGTAGAGGAAAGAGACTATAAAAATGGATGTTGTTATACAAGGTCTATTTAATAATTTCCATGACTTTAATTAGGTTTTGAGGTCAAGTAGATCAGCCAAACTGCTAAAATACAGTTAGTCTGGTGTACCTGCAGATTTGCAATCCTGTCCAGCCAGTTTTGTGATGTAGACACCTTGGACATACTGCATAGCCTGAGAGATTGTGTCAACTTTCTCTCCTACTGCTAATAAAACCTGGTCACCTAAACACCCTCAGTCTCAGGGCTGGATATGGAGGAGCAGCAGTATTAGGATAAAATGATCCCTCTGCTCTGGCCTCCTATGGGAAAGCTCCCAGTGTTAGTCTGACAGCAGCCTGCTATGCCATAAGGCCCTGCCTGGCGCAAAACCGCTGGCCCTCCCCCTCTGATCCATATCCAAATATCAACCACAGACGAGGTTTATCCCACCTCCTCCAAACCCAAAGCCCTCCTATTGGCCACCAAACGCAGTAAGTCATCCCAGTGGCCAACTGGAAGGTTTGGGGTCCAGATAAGTTGGGCCAGTGCCTGACTACAGGTGCAGTGGTAGATATTTATAACAGAACAAGCCAAGATGGGAGCGAGGAATAGAAGGTGTCCTTCTTTATGGACCTAGGGCTATTCATATACAGTATACATATGAAGAGATCTGCCTACTAAACACAAATTCTAGAACAGTCAGAATTCTAGCTATTGTAACAAATCAGTCATCAGTAAATATACTCTCACCGGCCATTTTATTAGGTACACCTGTTCAATTGCTTGGTAACACAAATTGCTAATCAGTCAATCACATGGCCGCAACTCAATGCATTTAGGCATCTAGACGTGGTGAAGACGACTTGCTGAAGATTAAACCAAGCATCAGACTAGGGAAGAAAAGGGATTAAAGTGACTTTGAACGTGGCATGGTTGTTGGTGCCAGACAGGCTGGTCGGAGTATTTCAAAAACTCCTGACCTACTGGGATTTTCACGCACAACCATCTCTAGGGTTTAAAGAGACTTGTCCGAAAAAGAGAAAATATCCAGTGAGCGGCAGTTGTGTGGACGGAAATTCCTTGTTGAGTTTAGAAGAGAATGGGCAGACTGGTTCAAGATGATAGAAAGGCAACAGTAACTCAAATAACCGCTCATTACAACCAAGGTATGCGGAATACCATCTCTGAATGCACAGCACATCGAACCTTGAAGCAGGTGGTCTACAGCAGCAGAAGACCACGCCGGGTGCCACTTCTGTCAGCTAAGAACAGGAAACTGAGGCGACAATTTGCACAGGCTCACCAAAATTGGACAATAGAAGATTGGAAAAACGTTGCCTGATCTGATGGGTCTCGATTTCAGCTGCGACATTCAGATAGTGGGGTCAGAATTTGGTGTAAAAATCATGAAAACATGGATCCATCCTGCCTTGTATCAACAGTTCAGGCTGCTGGTGGTGGTGTAATGATGTGGGGTATATTTTCTTGGCGCACTTTGGGCCCCTTAGTGCCAAATGAGTATTGTTTAACCACTTCAATACCGGCCACCGTCATATGACGTCCACAAGGTGGATCTCCCATCCTGGGTGGACGTCATATGATGTCCTCCTATTCCCGGCCGTCTAGGGGGTGCGCGCAGCTCCACGTCCTGTCACTGGAGAGGAGACCGATGATGTGTTCCAAGTACAGAGGAACACCGATCGGTCTCCTCCCCTTGTGAGTCCCCTCCCCCTACAGTTAGAATCACTTGCAGGGAACATATATTAACCCCTGCAGAGCCCCCTAGTGTTAACCCCTTCCCCTGCCAGTCACATTTACACAGTAATCAGTGCAATTTTATAGCAACGATTGCTGTGTAAATGTGAATGGTCCCAAAAATGTGTCAAAAGTGTCTGAAGTGTCCGCCGCAAAGTCGCAGTCACGAAAAAAAAAAAAAAAATCACAGATTGCCGCCATTACTATTAAAAAAAAAAAAAATGCAATAAATCTATCCCCTATTTTGTAGATGCTATAACTTTTGCGCAAACCAATCAATAAAGGCTTATTTGCGATTTTTTTTACCAAAAATATGTAGAAGAATACGTATCGGCCTAAACTGAGTAAAACAATTCGCTCTTCTTCTGTTTATTGCGCAAAAAATAAAAACCGCAGAGGTGATCAAATACCACCAAAAGAAAGCTCTATTTGTGGGAAAAAAAGGACGTCAATTTTGTTTGGGTGCCACGTCACATGACCGCGCAATTGTCAGTTAAAGCGACGCAGTGCCGAATCGCAAAAAGTGCTCTGGTAAGGAAGGGGGTAAAATCGCGCGGGGCTGAAGCGGTTAAACACCACGGCCTGCCTGAGTATTGTTGCCGATCATGTCCATTCCTTTATGACTACAGTGTACCCATCGTCTGATGGCTACTTCCAGCAGAATAATGCACCACGTCACAAAGCTCAAAATCATCTCAAACTGGTTTCTTCAACATGACAATGAGTTCAATGTACTTCAATGGCCTCCACAGTCATCAGATCTCATCCAATAGAGCACCTTTGGTATGTGGTGGAACGGAAGATTTGCATCATGGATGTGCAACCGAAAAATCTGTAGCAACTGCGTGATGCCATCATGTCATTATGTTTCCAACACCTTGTTGAATCTATGCCATGAAGAATTAAGGCAAAAGGGGGGTTCAACCTGGTACAAGCAAAGTGCACCCAATAGAGTAGCTAGTGAGTGTATATGAATTACGTAGCACAAAAAGAAATAAACATTGCCTAGGGCAGTGTTGGGCACCTTGACACCCCAGATGTTTTGGAACTACATTTCCCATGATGCTCATGCACTCTGCAGTGTAGTTGAGCATCATGGGACATGTAGTTCCAAAACATCTGGGTGCCAAGGTTCGCCATCACTGGTCTAGGGTATCAATAATAAGTACATTTTTTCTTACTGTATCCCTCACTCCTGCATGCTACTTCTTTCATGCGAACAATACCTCCAAATCTCGTCTCTTCTGCACTCCATCCACTGGTCACCGCTGTGGTGTCATCACATACAATGCAGGACCAACAGGCCTGCACTATAAGTGAGGACACCAGGGGCCAGCCCACAAGTGTTGGAGAAGAAGACAACGTTGGCCACCGGGGAGCGATGACATGAGATAAGTAAAATCCTTTTTACATGGCAAAAACAAGCATTTACCCTTGCAGTACAGGAATGGGGGCCACTGCATGGGTAGTTATTTCAGTCCCCCCGGTATTGAGCTTTAATTCATATTGTTGATACTACTGGTGAACCTGTCAATAGTCTGTAACATAAGCAACATGAAAATATTTCAGAGTCTAATTTTAGCTGTACTGTGAGTGGGAGGCTGGGCAGAACACATCGAGTGTAACAGTTGTTCAGCATGAATACATTTTCCACTTTCATGTTCGTTGCAAGAGGAAGTAAAACCAAAAAAAATCCCCAAAAAAACAACACAGTACAATGTCACTTGATTTATCTTCATTAGCAGCCTTGATTTTATAAAACTACTGTAAAAATTAGATGGGCAGTCCAACCAAAACTGGTATTCCAGTTAAAACGGTTCTTCGACCTGTTTGGAAAAATATACTGCAAATACTGTAGCTGCTGACTTATATTAAAAGGACGCCTGTCCAGGGGTCCAGCGCTGTGCTCACCTGGACCAGTTCTTTGCTGGTCTTCGGGTCCCAACACCTTCATGTTTACTGTGGGGATGCCCACTGAGTGACCCACACTGCGCTCTGTAAATGGTCATGCAGCCTTCTGGGACTCTGACTTGTCTCAGGCTTTGCGGGCGGGAGATGGGAAGAGACATTCCAGTGAACCACGTGGTGATCGGACCAAAAGTGGGAGATGGGAAGAGAAATTCCAGTGAACCACGTGGTGATCCGACCAAAAGTGGGAGCGGGTACCTGTAAAACCAGGTACCCCCCCAAAAAAAAAAAAATAAATAATAGGAGGGGGACATAAGTTTCGCTTTAAGGGAGGACACGAGTCAGCTAAACAGCTCAACTCCAGATCTAGATCTCTCCACAGGACTAAGACAGCCCATAGATTACATGTAGTACTTTGTTTTATTTTGCAAAGTACTTTCTAACCTTAGTTATGAAGTCCAACCTGCCCCCCCCCCCCCCCCATACAAGCAACGGCAAGAGAAATGCAGAGGCTGCCACCATCTCCTTCCCTCTGCATTCCTCTTGCCGTCGCTTGTCTTGGAAAAGTGCTCATTGCCAAGACAAACTGCAGCAATGAATCAGCCATGTCCTTCATAGCTGCTATTGGATTGGTTGTGGCAGGAGGGAAAGGGTAGCAGGACAGACCTTGTAACTAGGATTAGAAAGCACTTAGAAACATGGGATAAAGTACATGTACTTTGTCATAAAGAGATTATTGATTGGTTTGCGCAAAAGTTATAGCGTTTACAAAATAATAATAATAATAATGTGACTGTGACTGCGACATTATGGCGGACACATTTTTTGAACCACATGCCGACCGGGCCATAGCCGAAAGACGGCTACAGCGCGTCGGCTTATTCTGGGTGTACGTCCGTACTAGATGCCCCTATTAGAACATTTCCCCTCTATTACTTTTCTGGAGGACAACACAACGTTTTGGGATTTTCTATTACTTTCAATGATTATGGTAAACAGGATAAATAGAGAGGGAGAAGCTACATAAATGGGAGCAGACAGCAATAAAAACAGACAGGTGTTCTAATCACCCTCCCCTCCAGTTTTGCCTTTAGTTATACTTTAAGACTTTAGCTGTGAAGGGCAGGTGCAGACGGGCACAGAGCCCACTCACACTTCTGTAGCAGATGATGCAAATCTGAAAAGGAGGGTCACACATGGCTGGTATCATCCGCATGAAACTTTACTAAAGACTGCAAAGGCAGAACATGGTTCTGCCATGGTGTTCTGTCTGAGCAGGTATTATCCTCAGAGCAGTTGTTCAGATCACCCCCCCCCCTTATATCAAATGTCAAGAGCCCCCCTACCATCAAATGTCAAGAGCCCCCCTACCATCAAATGTCAAGAGCCCCCCTACCATCAAATGTCAAGAGCCCCCCTACCATCAAATGTCAAGAGCCCCCCTACCATCAAATGTCAAGAGCCCCCCTACCATCAAATGTCAAGAGCCCCCCTACCATCAGATGTTAAGAGCCCCCCTACCATCAGATGATGTCAAGAGCCCCCCTACCATCAAAATGTCAAGAGCCCCCCTACCATTAGATGTCAAGAGCCCCCCTACCATTAGATGTCAAGTGCCCCCCTACCATCAGATGTCAAGTGCCCCCCTACCATCAGATGTCAAGAGCCCCCCTACCATCAGATGTCAAGTGCCCCCCTACCATCAGATGTCAAGTGCCCCCCTACCATCAGATGTCAAGTGCCCCCCTACCATCAGATGTCAAGTGCCCCCCCCCCCCACCATCAGATGTCAAGTGCCCCCCCCCACCATCAGATGTCAAGTGCCCCCACCCCATCAGATGTCAAGTGCCCCACCCCATCAGATGTCAAGTGCCCCCACCCCATCAGATGTCAGGCCCCCCCACCCGCTCTTCACAGTGCACCCCCCTTACTTTGTGCTTCTGTTGAAAAGAACAAGGGGGCAGAGCTGGGAGGCAGAAAGTGCAGGGTCTTGAGGAGGACCAGAGGAGGGCTGGAGTCAGCTGCCAGAGTCTGCTGAATGCTGACTTGCTGAGATCAGGGGAGGCAGAGATGAGGGGGTGCTGCACAGAGAGTATCAGGATCTGCAGGAGTTCTGCCCATCTCTCTGCTGCAGACTGTTGAGATGGGGGTCAGAGACAAGCCTCTCCGCAGCTGCACATATAAGCGCAAAATCTGGTGGAATCTCTGTGATGGGGGTGCTGCAGCTGCGGAAAAGTTGCGAGGGCCACAAGAAATGGCCTGGAGGGCCATATTCGGCCCACAGACTTTGTGTTTTACACATGTGGGTTAGAATCTCTTTTTTTTCCTATCCCACTGTCCACACTGGAAAGATTTTTTTTTTTACCTCCAGTGCTAGTTACCAGCAAAACAGCAAAAAAAAAGTTCTATCCCTTTGCATTCTAGCCAAAGAAAAAAATTCTACATGAAAAGGATATCTAAACCCAACTATATTGTAGCTTACTAGTCCTTAGGCCCGTTTTGCACTTGTGCGGGCTGCGTTCTGCAGGTAGGGCAGCCCAGCCACCTCAATGGGCTGTCCTACCCCCAGCAATGTGGGGAAAGAAGTCCAGTTTTGAAAATAGCACCGCATGGAATCGCATGGTGCTGCTGCACCATGTGGGTTTGCATTTGTGAAAACACAGGTGTTTTGCCAATGTGTGTGGGTGCTATTAAGAATTAATGACACCCCCGCACATCTGCTAAACAGCATCTGTTTCTCTTGCAAGTCGAGAACGTGTGCAGTTTTGCTCCTGTCCCCGGCACGCAATAGTGTTTATATAGCTGTAGCGGCCATAACCCCAAGGGGCAGCCTTTGACTTTCTGGGCTTACCGGTTACCTCCTCGTGGCTTGTCGATTGTTGTCTAGGGGTTCCCAGGGTTAGTACCCAGTGACTTCAGATGCTGACACATAAAAGTCCTTTTCAAGGTTTTTATTTTGCAGTGGTAACATCCAACATAACACAGTCTCTGTTGGGAATAGAGGGTACGGGGTGAGATAAACTCAGGCACTCTGAACTGCTGACATCCACTGAATGTCTCTAATAAACCCAGAGAGTAGCCACTCGCAGCTGGGTGCTTCACTGCCGGATAGACCTCTAGCCAGAGATCTAGCAGCCAACATGCGATCTGGTAACTTTGCAAAGTCTCTGCCACAGACTAAATTGTAACTGAAGATAGATAGGAACCTTTCTTACAGTACCTGGATCTCTCAGCTTTCTTGGCGATACTGTGTGAAGTGTGGATTCTTTAGTGTCCTTACAACTCAGCTCCCAGGCTCTTACTGAGCAGCCAGCTTGTTGGCCCTCCTCCAAAGAGTCCTCCCCTGGTCACTTGTACGAGTTGCCGTGTCCCTCCAATACCGAGAGCACACCGGGACGCCTTTGAATCCTCCTTCAGTTACTGGGCCTTGGACTAGCCAGTTCCGAGGCTGGGGAACAGACGGATCCCTGCCCCAGACTATGAGGGCCTCTGGGGCTGGTCAGATTGACCATGCTTGCGGGAGGGCCAACACTCCTTCGCCCGGGACCCCTCGCTGGGCTGCCCCGGACCAGAACCAGGAATCAACGCAGCAGCCGAACCCCGAACACATGACTTCAGCACCTTAAATACCCCTTCCCAGACTGCGCAGCAGGGCCAGACGCGCCCACTGATTGGCTCCGGGAAAGATTGGTACCTAAGACGTCCAACCAGGCCTGGTTCTCAGCCTGTCATGGGTGCCTCACTGCACCTATGACCAGGCGGAACCTTAATACAGCCCAGCCAGACTGATGCCAAAGTAAATCCTGTACAAATAACCCCCAGAACTCCATTACAGTTCTGAGAAAAACTAAATTTGCACTGATAGCGCACACTGAGTGAAGTGTGACCGCTACATAGCTTTAAATGTGATGGCTCCATTCGTTTTGATTTTAAGCTAAGAATATTTCAGCAACTACAGAAAATATATATTGATCTTGCCAGAAATGCAGTGTCCTTGTTACTTCCTGTAAGCTGAACTGAATAGGCAATTCATGTTAATTCCATCTGTAAACTACTACCGTATATACTCGAGTATAAGCCAAGTTTTTCAGCACATTTTTTTGTGCTGAAAGTGCCCCCCTCGGCTTATACTCGAGTCAAGCACTTTCCTGCAGCAGAGAATGACATTTTCCGACCCAACTTTGGGGCCCCGTATCTCGGTGTGCAAACCCAGTGGAACCAACACTACAACATATCCAAATTTGGGGTTCCTAGCACCAAGTGGCCCCAAAGTCGGTTCGGAAAATGTCATTCTCTGCTGCAGAAAAGTGCATGACATTTTCCAACCTGACTTTGGGGCCCTGTATCTCAGGGCCACTTGGTGCTAGAAACCGCAAACCCAGTGGGACTAGCACTACAACATATCCAAATTTGGGGTTCCTAGCATCAAGTGGCCCCGAGATACAGGGCCCCAAAGTCGGTCAACTGTGTCCATCTGCAGCAATGTCATTTTGGGACCCTTTGGGGCCAAATTTGGACCCCAAATTTTGGCTGCAGCTAGGGGGGCATCTAGGAACCATTAACTACCGAGTTTGAAGTTCGGGGGACCTATGGCTGCAAATGGGCACAGTGAGGCAAATGGGCACAGTGAGGCTGCAAATGGGCATTGTTGACCCTCTTTTCAACTTACAGTAGCTGCGCATTTCAGTTTTCCCAGTTTTTTTGTGGTAAAATTTGGTGCCTCTGCTTATATTCGGGTCGGCTTATACTCGAGTATATACGGTAATCCCCCACATTGAAGGAGTTGGTAAGAGGAAGACATAGATACAGTGTAGCAAGTGTGCCAAGCCACCCAGGGACAAAAAAACGTGTTATCTATAGGATTACCAGGTAAACATAACAGAAAGAAAAGCCAAAAAAGGAGGAGATTTAATTTCCAAATACGGAAAGGTTTCTTCACAGTAAGAGCTGTGAAAATGTGGAATAGACTCCCTCCAGAGGTGGTTAAGTCCAGCTCAGTAGATTGCTTTAAAAAAGGCCTGGATTATTTCCTAAATGTACATAATATAACTGGGTACTGACATTTATAGGGAACGTTGATCCAGGGAATATCCGATTGCCTCTTGGGGAGGATCAGATTCCCCCTGCTGGAGTAAATTGGATCATGCTTTTGCTGGATTTTTTTGCCTTCCTCTGGAACAACTGTGGGTATAGGATTGTGTTTTTTTTTGTTTATTTTGTTTTTTAATGGTTCAACTAGATGGACGTGTGTCTTTTTTTTCAATCAGACTAACTATGCAACTATGTAAGAAAAAAGAAACTAATGCAGCCACCACTCCTAACGACTGGCAAGCTGGCATTTATGTATTTTTGTTTGCTTTTGGGTTTAGATATGCTTTAACTGCATTCCAAGCCTAGAACACTACTAGTTTTCAGTTGGAGCGGTCAGCAGAATCGTGAAATCGTGATTGAAAGAGATGATTGGACTCATCTGACAGGCATGAGACAGATAAGTAATCACTCAAAGCCATCACTTATAAAACAATGCTTTTTTTATTTTCTTAGCACATTAAGCACACTGGTAAACTGAAACAACTGGACTGTGTCAGCTAAATGGGAAACATAAGATATACATGGCATATGGAGCTAAATATTTAATACTCTGTGCACTGCTCTAGTTTGCCGCCCATGCTGGGCAACTTCAGCATTTTATACATAGAAATATATAGAATCAGCCTTGGGCTCAATTATATGATGCTAGCCTACGTTGCTTGTAAAACATAATGCTGGTTTCCAGTATCATATAATTATGTCAGAAAATGAAAAGAATGTAAACTTCTGGCGCAACCAAAAGATGAATGAGCAAACTATATGCTCGCTGTTCTTTAATGAAGAGCTATTCCAAGCAAAATAAACCAGCAAGCTATAAAGGCAACTAAGCAAAACACCAAAACAATGCTATAGTCAGAAATGTCAACTTAAAGTGGAAGAAAGCCTTATGGCCCGTACACACGATCAGAATATCGTACGGAAAACGATCGTCCGAGGAAGGATCGTACGACTTTTCGGATCATGTGTACACTACTTTCGACAGCCGATCACGACCATTCATCCAATCTTATTAGATTGGGCATGCACGATAATTTTCCTCGTACGATTCCCGATCGTGCGATTTTCGGTTAGTCAGTATAGTTGTCGTCCGAAAATTCAATACAAATACATTACAACACATGACATGACTTCCGATTTTTTTTTCTGTTGTACGAGAATTTTTGTGACTTTATTTAGCTTTTCGATCTCTATTTGCGACTATTAAACGAAATCGGTGTACGATCAGTCATACGATATTTAACTGCAAAACTTGTATAAAGAAAAAAGCTGCGCTAAAAATTGGTGCTAAATAAGAAGAGTGAATGATTGATCCATGCAATAAATAGTATGTACTGAAACTACTAAAACTAAAATGAATTAGAGCAATGATCCACTAAGCAGATTATTGTAAATTAAATAAATGTCCAGCAAAATCCTATAATGTATGTACTTCAAAAATTAATAATATATAGTCCACAGTATAGGTTGAAAGATGGTTCCTCAGCCCTCAATGGTGACACCACACATGACACCCAAGAAGATGTGACAGGGTACAACAGGAAAAATCCTCCACCAATAAAAATACTGCCGCTTACAGCTGGCTAGAGCTCCTGTTTAAGGAGATCTAATATGCCTGTGGTTTATCCCCCAGCCCAGGTCTCTGTATCAGGATAACAAGACATTTCACAATGCCCCACTCAGTAAAACAGCAAGGTGTTTCCAAATGCTCAGGATAACAAGATGTTGCCAAACTTTCACCACAGGTATCCACAGCATAACTGATATACACTGGCTGTCTGGCTTTAATCTTTGACTCAATGACCAGGATCCCTGTCACATCTTCTTGGGTGTCATGTGTGGTGTCACCATTGAGGTCTGAGGAACCATCTTTCAACCTATACTGTGGACTATATATTATAAATTTTTGAAGTACATACATTATAGGATTTATTATATTTACACTAATCTGCTTAGTGGATCATTGCTCTAATTAATTTTAGTTTTCGTAGTTTCAGTACATACTATTTATTGTATGGATCAATCATTCACTTTTCTTATTTAGCACAAATTTTTTGCGCAGCTTTTTTTCTTTATATTTTGTTTATTGTATGGATCTCACATTAAGTTGCAGCAGAATTTTTATTATTTTTCATTTTTAGAGTGATAATTAGACAGTGCTATAATACCACTTTTATAACTGCAAACCTACCAAGACATGGCCGTCCACCTAAACTGACAGGCCGGGCAAGGAGAGCATTAATCAGAGAAGCAGCCAAGAGGCCCATGGGAACTCTGGAGGAGCTGCAGAGATCCACAGCTCAGGTGGGAGAATCTGTCAACGGGAAAACTATTAGTTGTGTACTCCACAAATCTGACCTTTAGGCTGCATTCACACCTGAGCGTAGCTTTTCAGGCAGAAAATCGCGCTAATTGTGGCGTTTTTTACCGCGATTTCCCGCAAATTTTGTGCAGAGCAAAAGGTCACCAATGTAAAAAGAATAAAAACGCTCAAATCTGCCCGATTCGCGTGACAAAAAAGGGTCCGGAACTTGTTTGTGCTTCAGGCGTTTTGGAGTGGAGATGTGAACCATCTCCATAGAGAATAATGTATTTTTTCCCCTCTAGCGTTTTGTAGCTTCAGGCTTCAAGCTACAAAACGCTCAGGTGTGAATGCAGCCTTAGGGAAGAGTGGCAAGAAGAAAGACATAAATAAGTCCTGTTTGCAGTTTGCAGGAAGCCATGTGGGGGACACAGCAAACACGTGGAAGAAGGTGCTCTGGTCAGATGAGACCATAATTGCACATCGTCCTGAACACACCATCGATTGCCACATTGAAACATGGTGGTGGCAGCATCATGTTGTGGGAATGCTTTTCTTCAGCAGGGACAGGGAAACTGCTCAGAGTTGATGAGAAGATGGATGGAGCCAAATACAGGGAAATCTTAGAAGAAAACCTGTTGGAGACTGCAAAAGACTTGAGACTGAGGTTCACCTTCCAGCAGGACAATGACCCTAACCATACAGCCAGAGCTACAATGGAATGGTTTGCTGTTAACGGACGCTCTCCATCCAATCTGACAGTGCTTGAGCTATTTAGCAAAGAATGGGCAAAAAATTCACTTTCTAAATGTGCCAAGCTGGTAGAGACACCCCCAAAAACACTTGCAGCTGTAATTGCAGCGAAATGTGGTTCTACAAAGTATTGACTCGGGGGGGCTGAATACAAATGCACACTACACATTTCACATATATATATTTGTAAAAAAAATTTAAGATTTAATCGGTTTCCTTCCACTTCACAATTTAATTATGTGCCACTTTGTGTTGGTCTATCACATAAAATCTCAATAAAATACATTTACGTTTTTGGTTGCAACATGACAAAAATGTGAAAAATGTCAAGGGGTATGAATACTTTTTCAAGGCACTCTAGATCTACCCTAACCATGCATTCTGAACCATTTCTTAACGCTAGATCTATTTTAGGACATTGCATAGTACAAATATGCATTTCAAATGAAGGAGGGCTTATGGAATAGTGTGAACACCTTCTACACCTTGTGGGTGGGTTCAGATGACCAGTCTTCTTTACCCCCAACATTCTGAAGATATCCCCCACAACAACAGCTGTCCCCTTACACATGAATCATGTTTCCTCTACTGATATTAAGTTAGTTACCTTCTCATTTATACGCTCCATCTTTACATACTGTCTTCTGTGGTCCCCAGAGGATTTAAAACGGAAGAAGCCAGCACTTGGACTTCACTTTAAGAGGAACTAAAACTATAAACATTTTGCCCCAAGGGTCTCTATTGTAAATATAATACTTTATGTAAAATATGGAACGTCCTACACTTTCTAGCAAAGCACAAAATTACTCAATGCAAATGATTATATTGAAAAGGTTGGAAAGTCCCTCGCTTAGTATATTTTGCTGCTACCAATGCAGAATAATTTTTCCCTGCATTTTAAGGGAAGCCATATGGGCTTTGGTTCCATGTTATTCCTATAAGTTTGTAAATTGGGGTTTTAATTCTTTTTTTTTGACTATACAGTACTCTATGTACCAGAGCACTATGAGTACTATACACCTAAATTCCCCCTCAGGCACCATCCCATCAATCTAAACATTGCAATATACTACCCTCTCTTTCCTCATAAAAAAGGGGGGGGTGTAAACATCTTACAAATCTTTGTTAAACCATAATAAAAAAAAAAAAAAATCACACAGTAGTCAGACTGTCATATAGATTTTGACAACTTGGTACATGAATCAAGTTCCTAAAATGGCATAATGGATCAACGCATTTCACAGTAGCACTTACTTCTTCAAAATCCACACCTTTTGG